>JAVYIG010001415.1:0-340118 GCA_035222895.1 Strongylocentrotus droebachiensis
AGCATCTTCAATCAGAGGCTTGCGAAACAAAATGTCAGCGCCCATGGAATTATGCAATTTCTTGTAACGATTGCTCTGTGTTCGTTTTGACAGTTTGTTTGATATTGTTTTAGATGGTTAAGATTAAAAAATTACAGCCAATGGTCTAGAAAATGTATTCTCTTCAAGGACTTTCACGGGCTTCGTTAAAACGGACGATTTCTGGAGTAAATTCTGCTTTTTGTAGGACATACTGCCCATCGACTTCACAGAGTATCTCCACCCCGACTGGATCGGCAGAAGGCGCTGCTAGTGATGGCTACCAACGACGCACTCCGCGGCCGCAGCTGCAGACAACACTCGGACGTGGATCATTTCTACATTTTCACTCACAATGTCTTCAGGTTAAGGCACAGCGTTTATATCAATGTTATCACTGATTATATTTCATAATTTTGTCATAATATTAATGCATTATCATCATTCATGAAATTAGGAAACCACCAGTCCATGCCCATGGGCATGGCATGGACCATTGTCGATCAGATTGATGGACATGATTGTCCACTCTTCAATATGAATCATATATTTAGCTAGGTGGTAAACTGAAGATAAAATGCAAAGGAAAGACCAATTTAATGTGGAAATCACTATTTTTGAGAAAACATGTACCTGGTCCAGACATAGTAGAGACATTAAAACAGGCATTTCCTTTAACAGAATCACATAGATCTAGCATATTAATATTAAACATGAGTAGTCAACCGTAGTTGTGCCTTGTGGGAAATAAACAAATAATACAAATAATGAATTTGATACTCTTTAATTGTTTTTGTAGTTACATCAAAGTTGTGATGACTTCAAATGCAATCTGCTGAGTTTAAAGCTTGCACACAACCAATAAAAATGTACCCATGGTTTAATTTCATTATCCTATACTCTAGAATTAGTCTTGATTGTTAAAAATGGATGCCAATCAAATTGGTCTTTTGGTAATATCTTACAATTTCTAACATCTCTATTTAATTTATCTTTGATTACAGAATGCCTGGTCGAAGAAGAAATACCAGAGTATTGTGAAGGAAGTATGTGCCTTTGATAGTCTTCTTAAGAGGTCTGGTTTTCATGACAGGAGTGCATTATCCAGTCTCCTTGTATCCATGGGTAAGTTTGTAAGCTAAAATTAATGTAATGGAAAGAAGCTATTGTCATGTGAAATACGGAGGGGGGATACAAGACAGTGAAATAAGTCTTGGTATTTCCCGTAATTGTACTTCAATAAATCCAATATAAAAGGGTTGAAGTTATGTAATGTTACTTTTTCTTATTACTATTGTCTTGACTGATTAGTCAAGATAAATTATCACTTTCATGGGCATCTTTATGAGTTTGTCCACTCCTCTTTTGAGGAATGCATGTTAATTGCAATCTCCGTACATGCCTGCGAATATACAATGAAAGCATAGGATGATTTTTAGTTGTTTTAAATTTATTTGCCACACAGTTGCCTAAGACGGTTATTTTAATTTTTTATTTGAAAATGATCATTGAATTATAATCCACAAAGTGTGACTGTGAAGTATACATTTAAAGCATGGTCTGATTTTAGTTGTTATGAAGCCATCTTCTATACAGAGTTTATAGAAAAGTAATCAAGAGCATTAAAAGAGCAGTTTGATGGGACATCTTCTGAAAGAGAGAATGGCTAATTCAAATTCTTACCAAGTGGAATGTGTTGTGTTTATGTACTACGTCTTTGCTACAGATAACATGAGGAGTTTTAGTACTTCAAGTGCAATGCAGCAACAGAGAGAGGATCAAGATCAGAAGGATGATGAAGGTGAGCTTTTCACACTTTTCAACAGCTTTGATAAAATTTAACAACCTATCATTGACAAGCATGCAGATAGGTGGGAATGCATATTTTGAAAGAATAGACATTTTGGCTTGAGTGTTTGTAAGACGTTTGAATAAGTTATGCTCACTGCAGAAGCAAGAAACTTTATTTAGATGTGCATGATGTGTTGGCAAGTACTAGTAACTTGAAAGCATGATATCCCACCGAACAGATGATCTCAAACAAGCTATGGAATTTCCTTACAAGAGTTGGCCCAGATGTAAAGTAGAAAGAGAATTGAAGGAAAATTGCAGATAATTACTGAAAAAAGGATAAAGATGGATACATTTCGAAGCTTTTTGGACCTAAAGTGAGTCTGCCATTCCAAAAGTGAGAGCTGTGAAGCTACCCTCCCTTTCCATATGTGGAAAAGATATTTGGGGGCAATTTTCTCTATATTTTTATGGTATATCGTAGAAAACTAGACTCTTTTCCCCTCTACTAGAATTTGCTTACAGCAAAAAGGAGGAAATAGTCACACACACAAATTTGGGGCTTAGGATTTGGAACAGAAAATATATTTCAGAGTTGAAATAGTCCAATTTATACTTTTTATGCTTTTTTGTTCTCACCTTTTTTTTCCACGACTAGTTTTCAGCTATTTTATTTTGACTAGGGAATGCATGTATACCTAAGCCCTACCGCCTTCCGTGTCTACCACTATGTATTTTTTAACATATTAATTTGTCTATGTCAGTTAGGCCAACATTATGAACCTTTCTGATTCTTTGTGTTCTTGCAGATCCAGGTAAGAAGGCTGGTGATGGGGAGAATATCAGGATGTTGATTGTTGTGATGCTGATCCTAACTCTTCTGAACCTTCTCTCCAGAGGTGATGAGGCTCAGAACATATCATGGCAGTCATTCGTCAATGATATGCTTGCTAAAGGAGAGGTAAGGGCTTGTCATGTATCGCCAATAACTATATCAGTAAAAGTGGATTCATTCTATTAAGATGAGGTATTATATCTGATAAAATTGGTGCTGTAGGGAGAACAGCTCCTTGTAGACCTCATTCGGTCTCTTTAATCCATCTCCAACTACATTAATCCCTTGACCCTAAGAATGTACAAAGATCTTGCGTGGTTCTTACAATGTTATTACAACGTTCGTACGGCCGCCTTTCGCAGAAAGGGTTTTGTACGAGGTTGGAAAAAATCTTGGACAAGACCACCGACCAGTCTGCAAACTTACAAACTTACGCAGTTCGTAATGGTATTTGTGACCGAGGCTTTAGATACACATTTGTTTTATGTTATCTTCTGTTTGTATGTTCTTTTAAATATTCTTCCTTCAGTATTCTGTAACCTGCATGTTTTATAATGAGAAAAAAATCAAATAAGAAAAAATGTTGTGACAAGCTAACTGGGTCTAAGCTTCTATTCAACATTGTAGTAAAATACCATGGTGGTAAATCAAGTCTTTATTAGAGATCATTTACACATAAAAACCAGGCCCGTCAACCCAGTGGGTTAGGCGGCAGGTTATAATGAACAATATATACAATAGCAAAGTACATTAACAATAACAATACAAGTTACAGTGTAATAATATATGTGATAACAAGGAGCACCGGGATAGAGAGAAAGGGAAAAGGAAGATGTGAAAAGGAGAGGAAAACAGAAGTGGTATAGTACAGAACAGGGTAAAAGAAGAAGATTGTAACATTATGATGAGGAAGGAAAGATCCCCATACATGATACATAAATGATTAGTGTATAATTGAATCGAGATAAATTACGTATTACGGTAAATATTGTCATTTTGGTACAGAATGGTTACAAGTTCATTGATAAACAGGAAATGATGAAAATTAATGTATATAGATTGATAAATTAAAGGTATTGATCAAATTGCCATGCTGGCTCACGTCTTCCTTGGAATATTACATAAGAACTAAAAAGAACGGCCTTCATCATCTATATATGTGTTTCTTTATTAACAGGTGAAGGACGTGTCAGTAACGTATTATGATACTGATGGCAGTGGAGAGAGCAAGAATCCTGAGTCTGATGTTGTCCATGTCTTCCTGCATGATGGTGCTATTGTCTTTGGTAGAGAGGTATGTGAGTCCAAGTGATTGTTATTAAACTCTATCAGTGTATCACAATTAGAAATTTGCAAAACAATTCCTGCATTATTTCACCTATGTGGTGATTATATATATATATATATATATATATATATGTTGCTGGCTTGATTGAAGCTTCACGCATTATGTTATATCCGCCTGGTGATTCTTTGCGACTGTGTTTTTGTTTGTTCATTTTTTGTACGACTTACAGTAATCTTTAGCTCCCTTAGTTGTTCCACCATCTTTCTCTCATCCCCTTCTATTCCCCTGTCTCTTTCTCTGTCCCTGTCTCTCTCTGTGTCCCTTTTCCTCTTTTTGTTTTTAGAAACAATAATAAAGATTAATCTCTCTCAATTTGATTTACGATCCCTTGTGTATTTTCCTCTCGCTCTCTCCTTTCTCTCCCTCGCCCTTTTTTTCTTCTCAATCCATCTCTTCATTCGCATTTAAATGTTTGAAAGTGTAGGGTGAGGCTTACTGTGCTTCAGCGGGTTATTATACTTTTCTTGGTATACATTGTGTTGTCGTGCTTGTATTATTTGTTGAAAGGACCTCACTAAATGAGCCATCACTTTTTGTTTATCCTAGGTCGGAAGAGGACAGCCCAACCATTTCAGGATGCGTGTTGGCAACATTCAGAAGTTTGAGCAGAAACTAAGGGAGGTTGAGGAACAGCTTGGGATCGCACACAAAGACAGAGTAATTCAATATATACTTTAGTTAAAACTTGTTTACATATGCTGCAACAAACAGCTGCGGTTTACTTCAACAGGTTTTTTTAATGTGTACCAAATGAATTGCTAGAGTGCATACAAAAAGGTCCTATGCATACTCAATCGTCTGTATGTGATAAGATACCGGTACAACAAATATGAAGCACACTTTTTTTTTTAAATCCTGGATTTGAATTATGGCATTTTACCATGTGATATGTGAACCAGGCTTCATTATTATATATAATTTATTATAATTCAAAGTAATTTTCAAAGTTGCAGATTTTGAATCGTAAGTTAGTATGTATCAATGAATTTGGACGCAACCATTGAATCCATAAACACTGAGAGGCTTGTTTCATTTGCCACTGCTAGCTGGCTAATGTAAATGATCGCAAGATTTGACCAGGAAGATGACGAAACTTTACATAATAAACTGTCAAATTAGTCCACAACCAACTTGTCAGTGATGTATGCTCATCATCCAACACAAAGAGTGAGAAAAGATAATGGATGTGGGTTCCCACATTTGATGAGCAGCATGACATACTCAGTAACAAAAATGATTGTAATTATAATAGAGATTAAAAAACAAACAGGAAAATGTATTTGGAAAAACAGAAAATCTAGAGGAATGCAGGATTTTAATCTCATAAATCATTTCCATTTTATTTTTGTAGATTCAGATCCGTTACCAGCATTCTAGCTCTGATGGAATGATGAGTATCCTAGGAACAGTCCTTGTTCTGGGTTTTCTTTTCTACATCATCCGCTCAGCAATGAGAGGAGGAGGGATGAATGCTTTTACTCAGCTCAGTAAGTCAAGCTTTAATCTCAAGGAGGTATATTTTACATGATTGTGCAAAAGTACGATTTTCTCATGTGCCTACCTTGGAAATTTCTGACAAATCTTTGTTTTATCTATATTTCATGAGTTTGAATGCTTTAATTTCAAGGATATTCTAGTTGTGATAAGATCGCCCATAGCTTGAAGTTCCATCAGAGTAGGCGCAATTATGTGTTACCCGAAGCCACTGGTACTCTAATTAGTTTAAAACCTAATACTTCAGGGACTTGACTGGCATTCTGTTATCCCCCTTTGATCTTTTTAGTCCGACCCATTAACTGTTTTCTTTATTCAATCAGTTAATTATTCAAGTAAAACAGCTTGTATAAGTGAACATTATTGAATGATACGGTTCAGCAGCTTTTGAAGAATTGTAATCAAAGAATATTTGCTATTCTTATTTATGAACAATCCAATAATAGACAAACCCTTCAGAAGTGTATAATACCATTTTGATATGCGATATACAGAGCGGGTTCAGTATTATTATTATCAATACTTGTTTTATCTGCCTCTACTTAAATGTAGTGAAAAACAATTTTATATGACCTTTGACCCAATCATGACCTTGCCTCCCTTCTAGCCAAGGCAAAGTTCACGGTTGTAGAGGAAGGGGCTTCTAAGGGCGTGTCCTTCAAGGATGTAGCTGGCCTCAAGGAAGCCAAGGTAGAAGTCATGGAGTTTGTGGACTATCTAAAGAGACCAGAAAAGTTCATGGAGCTTGGTGCAAAGGTACAGGATTAGGTCATAATCTTCGGAAATTAGGATCATAAAAAAAGCATGACATGAAATTTGAGGTTTTCTGAAGGAAGATTCCATACATTTTTCCACAATGTTGGTTATTACCACCCTGGAAAGTTTCCTCTTGTTTGAATTACATTATCTCTTTGATTTCTTGAATATATGAATGTTTTAAAAATATAGATATAACATGTATGATTTTGAGTGCCAAAACATTGTGTAATCTTTGTCTTATTATGATTGAGAGATGTTACAAAAATATGCAACCAAGGCACGGTTTCACAAAACTGACATAACTACAAGTTACAGACATCTCATTGAAACAGGTGTTGCAATTGGTTGTAGGTGAACTTGTACTAATGATGGTTTCGTGAAACGCTGCCCAGGGACTTAAGATTATCTCTTGTTTCTATAATTGTTTTGACAATATCTGATTTTAAACACCACATTACTCTCATATTATGTGTGTCCTCTTTTCAATTCTGTAGTTAGTTCTGTCTTTTTTTTCTAAGTTGAAAACCTCAAAGGACTTATGGATAATTATTAATGTCAAACGTTACTTAAAACTCCATCAAACTAAATTGTTAATTTGTCAAACAAGATAATGAGAAGTGTAGTGTATATGCCCATTTTTAACATCAGTGTGTCATGTTTTTTCCTATCCAAGGTACCTAAAGGTGCCCTCCTCTTGGGTCCGCCTGGGTGTGGAAAGACTCTCCTGGCCAAGGCAGTGGCTACCGAAGCCAACGTGCCCTTCCTAGCCATGGCTGGATCAGAGTTTGTGGAGATGATTGGGGGCTTAGGAGCAGCTAGAGTCCGGAGCCTCTTCAAGGAGGCACGTAACAGGGCCCCCTGTATTGTCTACATTGATGAGTTGGATGCCATCGGCAGGAAACGATCAGATTCGTAAGTGATAGAAGCCAAGGACAATCCTTGATGGGCACAAATCGTAAGGGTGTTAATGCCCTTCTGACTCCAAGTGGAAGAAGTATTCCGTAAAAACTCTTAAATGTGAAACAGTATCTTATCATTGGTTTGTGACACATGTTGCAGTGTGAGATTGAGTTTTGTGCAAATGACTGATTTAAACAATCCTATTATATGTGAATGGTTATAGTGAATATGCCAATAGTAGACTGAAGATTGTAACATTCTTTATTGGATATTGGTGAATTTTCTTCAGTAAGAAAAATAAATGGCATGTTGATAGTTGACAATTGTGCAATCATACGATTATAACATATATAGTAATAAAGCATGACAGTCTATTTTCATGACATGCATTTTTTAGAGGAAAGTATCATGCCAGGTGTTTTTCCTTAAGTCCTGGCTAATGTTGGTTACGAATACAGCCTTTGAATTAAGAATATATGCAATCACTTGCTCCTGAGTGAAGATGGTATTTTGTGACACAAATGTTTGTGATATTCTATTTTCAGAGCTAATATGAACTCGTCTGGTGAGGAGGAACAGACCTTGAATCAGCTGCTGGTTGAGATGGATGGAATGGGAACTCAGAAAGATGTCATCATGCTTGCGTCTACTAACAGGGCTGATATATTAGATAAGGTGAGAAATGAGTGGGAGCTTAGAAAGTAATCCCCCAAACACTTGGTCACCTCATTGATGTTTAAGAGATTCAGAGACAAATTTAATTTGGGGAATAAAATGCTGTAACTTCTTTTGATAGTCATTAGTAGGATATATGTTGTTTGCTTTTGTTGGTTGTTTATTTTTTCCCAATAAGAATGTGAACTTATCATCCACATTGTATAAAGACATAAAAGAATTTTCACATGTATGCAGAGACCAAGGATAGGCCTTCATAAGATGGAATGGGAAAGAGCTACCCTGACCAATGTATTACCTGCTTCCTAGACCAAGTTGAATGCAAGCAATATTTACAAGAGAATATTGATAGAAATTAATGAATGGTTTAAGTTGAAAAAGTTGAACTCGCAATTGTAATGACAAGTTTGTTGAAATTGAAAACTTCCAAATTGAAGAAAAAAAATGTACATGCACTAATCAGGTTATACTACTAGAATGTGACAAAAAAAATCAAATTATTTTGAAGTTGATTTATGTCAGTAAAACCTAGGTGAATATTTGTTATACTGTACAGAATGTACATATTTCTTATTTTTTTAAAAGAAGAAGAATAAATTGGAAGGTGCATTACACATTTAGTAAAGATTTAGGTGACCTGGCAGTTTCAGTAGTTTTATGTTCTCATATCTTTTGTGTATTGTTCAAATGTAGGCTCTACTGCGTGCCGGTCGATTTGATCGTCACATCCTGATCGATATACCTACCATGATTGAGAGAAAAGAGATCTTTGAAGTCTATCTCAAGAAGCTCGTCCTCAAAGGGAAACCAGCAGACTATTCCACCAGGCTTGCCCAGCTCACACCAGGGATGAGTGGTGAGTAGTCAGACCCAAGTATACAAATATATCGCTGGGAAAACGCATAGTTCACTTTTCCCTAGGGACAAAAGGGACTATGCATGTCGTCAGCATTAAAAAATGAACTATTCCGATGTAGTCGGCAGGAAACGTCTTTTATAGTAAAACTATTTGTTTTCTTGTTGTGTACACTTCTAATGCAACAATCTTACGATAAGGGATATAATAGATTATATGGCCACTTTGTTAGGATGGCCACATGATTTTAAAAAATCAAATTCTGTAGTCTGTACATACATGTTTATTTTGTTAAAAATGGGTTTCTGCCCCCACTTCTCTCGGTTCTGCTCTTTTCCCTTCAAATTCTCCCCCTCCTCCAATTCATATATTTTCCTTATGTAAAACCTTTAGTATTGATGGTACAGCAGAAGAGGGATCATGTTTAAAATTATGTATTTACTGTATAGAATAAATAAACAGAAATATATGAGTGTAACTATGATTATCAAGAAGATTTGATTTTGGACATGTAACAAAATGTGTTCCATTATGATTAACCTTTTTCTTGTACTTGATATTAAAGCCGGGAAAAATTAGTAGATTGAATCTTGTCATCTGATATTTTGGAATCTAAGCTAATAGCTTAAATACATGAATTCATTGCATACTATGTTTGACATCTTCGTTCTCATTCGATATGGACAAGAAGAAGCGCTTATAATCTGTTTAAATCACTGTTGGTTGCTCGAGAAGAATCTTTCATACCCCTCACAAACAGACTTAACAACTTTTCATGTATTTCACCATACTACATCAGGAGCTGACATAGCCAACATGTGCAACGAAGCTGCCCTGCATGCAGCCAGGGAGAACAAAAAGGCTGTTCACACTGAGAGCTTTGAATACGCTGTGGAGCGCATCCTAGCAGGTGCAGCAAAGGCTGAAAACGTGATGTCCAAGGAGGAGCGTAACGTGGTGGCGTTCCATGAATCAGGACACGCCCTCGTTGGGTGGCTGTTGGAGCATACCGATGCTTTGTTGAAGGTCTCCATTGTACCAAGGGCCAGTGCTGCATTGGGGTTTGCACAGTATCTTCCCTCGGATCAGAAGCTCTACTCAAAAGAACAGGTACATTATGCAATCATATAATCCCTCGTTCTGTACTGTGGCCAGCAAATCCTTTATGTTTGGACAAATAATATGTATTTTTTTGTTTTTATTGGTTCGAAACAGAAATTGGTACAATAAATAAGAAGTTTGTCCCCATGATATTTCATATCCTTTTCATTTACGAAACACATATTTAGAATTCAAAATTTTGTTGTACCCAAGTGGCACAAAAGGGGCTTCCAATTATCTCCTGTTTAGTGCTATTAGATTAAATTTGATATTGCAAAGTTATTGCTGTTATTTTTTTTAGTAGGAAGAATATATCAGGTTCTCTCAAAATGATATATTCATATTTTTCTGTGTGTTTGAAACGTTTTTTTTGCTCTGCTCCGATTTTCCATCAACCTTGGCATGTATCAAAGAGTGTATACACCTGTTGATATTCAGATCTTAATATTTAGCTGATGAGTTAGCCATGATTTTAGATACATAAAATAGAGAAGTCATGTAGTAATAATAATAATATAATAATATTTAGCTTTTAAATAGCGCTTAATACAATGTCTTTAAGCGCTTTACAAATATACTATTACCCCGGTCATTGGATTCAGTGCTTGCCCGCACACATTGTGTGCACAATCCCCACTCCCTGGGGAGCATTCCAGCCAGGTGTTACTTGACGCTCAAAAACTATTTGACCAACAATGACGGTCGCAATCTACCGGGTACCCATTTAACACCTGGGTGGAGAGTAACAAGTTCAGGTTAATATCTTGCCAAAGGATATTAGTGCCGTGTCGGGATTCAAACCCTTGACCTTCCAGTATGAATTCCTCACACTTTTAAAAATGAAATATTTGATACTAGGATGAAATTCTGATACGATTAGTTTGATTCTTGTTTCAGTTGTTTGACAGGATGTGTATGGCATTAGGAGGTAGAGTAGCTGAGGCCATCATCTTCGACAGAGTTACTACAGGTAAATACTTCATTGTTTAATTTAATATATGGTTTGCATGGACCCCCCTATTTCATTGAATGCATTACATTTTTAATGCCTCTTCCACCATAGTGCAGGAATCATCATTAATTGCTGGCAAAGAGACAACAAGAACTCTTCAATTATTTTTGTAGTGATGTTCGAACCATTGCAATTTCAATAATACTTTACAAAAACTAGATAGTTGTCATCATTGATCACAGGAGTTGCAGTTTTTTTGTTTTTTCTTGTATTATTGTATTGTATTATTTATTCGGCACTTTCAAGAAATATAACAATTAAACAATATAAACATGGTAAATACAAAATTGGATTGACAAAAACTGTGCAAATACAAATTTTTGTAGCAATATTCTGAGTGCAAAAGATGGCGGCCAGGGAAGAAGAGAGCAAACTTAATTACTGTAACCGTAAAGGTCCCTCCGCCCAACCAACTGATGCACTCAGAAGACTGGTAAAAATATAGCATAAGGACAAATAAGAGAGTAACAATTCAAGGATAAACAATAAGAATATAAAGAAAGGCGAGGCACGAGCATATGTAACGCCAACATATAAATTATATATAACATATTAGAACATTTACAATTTCAATAACATAATAGCATTGTCTCTCCATAGAATTATAATGTAACTAGCATGTTCAATATTAATACAGGGTTTTCTTTACCTGATTAAATGCTATCAAAATATTACATGTATATTGAATAACTTTGAAATAAAATGAAACTATTATCCGGACTTATGTCACATATCTGATTGATCACATATTATATAAATGAAATTGAAATTGAGATTATTGAATTGGAAATTGAGGTCCAACTGAGTGCAGAAGACTGTTAAAAAACACAGCATACGGACAATAAAGAGAGTAACAAAATAATCAAGGATTTACAATAAAATAAAAAAAGGAAATGAGAGGAAAGAGCAAATGTAAGCCAATATAAAAATTAAGTACACATTACACATTACACATTTTAGTCCTAAAAGGCTTGGTGTTCAAACACAGACTTGAAATCAATCTGCAGAAGATTCTTCGCATGAATTCTTTGCCATATTTAAAAAAATTAAACTGTATCATTTCAAGTTTGGCATGTTATACCGATTTTAATACCGTTTCTGAGTCTTATTCCTTGTTATTCTTTTCTTTTTATGTTATGTTTACTTCTTGTTTATCTCTTTCCTTCATCTCTTTTTTCCAACTCATTTTCTTTTCATTTTGCTTCATTTCTTACTCCCACTCATTATGTCCTTGTTTGTTTCTTTCTGGTTCCCTTCCTTCACCTTCACCCATTTCTTCTTCTTTCACTCCTCTCCTCGTCTAGGAGCCCAGGATGACCTGAACAGGGTCACCAAGTTGGCTTACTCTCAGATCAGATCCCTTGGAATGAATGATGAAGTAGGGCACCTGTCCTTCCCCGAGGGTAGCTCCAGTGAGCTAGGCAAGAGGCCTTATAGTCATAGGCTACAGCATATGATGGATGAGGTAAATACCATCAAACATGATTCAGAGACTATTTCATTCCAAAGACCGTAGCGTGCTGGCCTTTCTGATGTGATTCTGGTGAGCTAGGCAAGAAACCTCACAACCTTAAAGCCCATCTGCTCTAGTTTGGCCAGGAGGGATTAGACCTTACTGCATGGTCACTGACATGTGGTTATCTCATCAAATCAGCTCTCAATTAACATAAGAAAAAGGGGACCATGGGGGACCAACGGTCACCACTTAGGCATTGTTTGCTATACAGAGGGTGCAAGTAGCAATAAGTAGTGCAGTGGGGCTCTAAGATTTGTTTAGTTTTCATGGTTAAACAAATCTAACTGCTTAATCTTTATAATTATTTCTTAATTCAAACTGCATGAAAGTACATATTGTAAAATGTAAATTTAAAAAAGAATATTTAGTGTTTACAAAATATTTTTGAGACTGAATTTCCCCCCTCTTTTTTTAATCTTACAGGAAGCTAGGAAGTTGGTTGCTACTGCATACAGGGCTACAGAATCTTTGCTAAATCAGCATGTAGATACATTGAAATTGGTAAGACTATTTAATTTCATTTTATTTTGAAATAATCATGTAGATGTACCTGTTTCACCATTGAAGTGGCTGTTTTATTTAATTTAATAAATCTACTAGAGCAGCAACAAACACAGTAGGCACTGTTAGATTTCTACAGTTGTACATTATTGTGTTATCAAGAAACTTTTACAATGAAAAATAATTGACAAGTACACTCTGACCCTTTGTATGCTTGACACATCCAATTCAAAAGTCTGAGACGACATTAATTTCTACAGACCATTATTCAACTTATCAAACCTGAACATCTAAATATCTGTTTAAAATGGTTGCCAAATTACAGGTTTTTTTAGCCCTTTTTTTTTTCCAAATATAGTAATGAAAATTAAAAAAATTAAATCTCTCTTTGATCATTTTATCTTAGTTGTCCAAAAATCTCCTTGAAAAGGAAGTTCTGAACTACACAGATGTTGAAGCCCTGATTGGACCGCCACCATTTGGAGAAAAGAAGATGATTTCCATTGATGACTTTGACATCATGAACTATAGTGATGATGAAATGGATGCTGAAAACATGGAGAAGAAAAAAGAACAAGAACAGAGATTGAAAGAACAAGAAGAGGAGGACAGATGAGTGATGTGTTTGGGATTTCATGGAGCTGATGTGAGTGCATGGTTCTCACATTAGAAGATTATATCTTGATATAGTTCATCCAGATATGAAGGAATCTTGTGCATATAAGTTTGCCGAGTCAGGTGTCATCATGAAGTCCATTGCATCTGTCTCTGTGAAATAAGACCATTGGACGTGGAATAATCATGTTGTAAGCAATGGAATCTGTGCATTAAGGACTGTCCATGGAAATATACAATGTGACTTTCCTAGACAAGGGTCTTTAATTCTATTTATATCCTGAGAGTCAGATAACCAGCCTTACTGGAAAGGTGGCCTTTCGAAATGGGTCCAATGACAAAGTAATTTGGTATCACAATAATAAGTCTTTCTGAAAGTTTGTACGATGTTCCACAACAGTCCAGTTGCTCTGCTGTCAATTTCCTACAATTATCAAATTCTTTATTTCACCATAGAAACCAGCATTGTACCTTATCCAAACCCTTAACCTAACCTAAAACCCAATTTTTAACCCTTATTCTAACCACACATGTGTATCTTTGAAAAATAAAGCATGGAGCAAATGACGGATCGCAACCTGGAAAGATGGTCTTTCTGAACAGATATATCAATCTAAAGAGTCAGAACAATTACTTTTCTTGATGGGTGATAGTTTCGTGGAAAGATGAACATGAAAGCAGTTTAATAGTCTGATGATGATGATGCCAACACCCAGCGCAAAATTTCTCATTCTGTATGCCTCTTTCTTTATCTTTCTTTCTGTCTGTTATTTTTCTTACTCCCTGTAATCTCATTTTCTCTTTGCCCTTTCTCTCTATCTTTCTTTCTGTGTCAGTTATTACATCTTCTTTTTTTTTTGCAACGAGGGGAGGATCCTTTTATGCCTTCATGATTTATAGTATATACATGTAGGAACAGTATAAATGGGTGCTTTGGACAGGGAGAGAGAGAGAGAGAGAAAGTAATTAAGAATGGGTAAGAGTGAAAGAAGGTAATAAGATGGGAACAAAATTGAGGTATAAGAGAGAAAGTGAGAGAGAGAGAAAGTGGATGGCAAAAAGCATTTTAGTTGATGATGGAGCAATCTGATAAAATTGCACAAAATAAATTATAAGGTATCCAAAGCGGCATGCTTTTGACTAAAGAATTTGGATGCATATTTTTCCTTGAGCAAATCGTTGTTTCATGTCACATGCACTTTGCTGTTCAAACAATTATTTGTTAATAAATGCCAATATGTTACTGTAAATATAATAAATTGTGAAATATATGAAATTATATGAATTTGTGTTTTATCAATTTGTTTAAGAGTCTGTGTCCCTTTCTGCCAACAATGATCATATACATGTTTAAGAACTGGATGTATTTGAGTGTTCTGCACATATTTTATCTTAAGCTTTATAAAAGTACTCATATATGTATATTTTCTCTCGCTACCCAGCTACTTAAATTGGCAGAATGAAGGGTACCGGTATGTGGTTTTAATTTAGGTGAAATGTATATTTCACATTAATTGATTAATCATTCTATGTGAAGTGTTAGTTATATTTTTAGAAATACATTGTTATCAAATATCTACATGCATTTCATTTCTCAGACCTAAATTCAAGTAAGTTACAAAAGAATTAGGCAAAAAGAACTTCCACTGACCATTGTACCTAATTGGGGATAACCAAAAGATGATACTAAACATTCTTTGACAAGTCATACTTGAACACACAAAGAAACATGAGCTAAATGAGCTGCACTATCATCAGTGAGTGAAAGAAAGGGATAGGATAGAGGATCGAGGAGAGAGAGGGGGGGGGGGGGGGTGGAGAGAACAAAAGGGGGATGGGTGCCGATGAGGGAGATTAGATAAATATATGTAGAGGAGAGAGTGAGGGGGGGGGTCGAAACAGAAGAAAAGGAAGAGTGAAGGTATATCATTTAAAAAACAGTGAGAGAGAGAAAGAGAGCTCGAAGAAGAAGGAGAAGAAAGAGAATATGAAAAAGTTGCACATACCATGGAAATGTGAGAGTCAGAGACAAAATAAGGAGGTAAGGATAACTATTAAGCCCTTCAAACGGAATCCAGTAAATAGAGAAAACTTGAATCAAAATGAGCAATTGCTTTATATATGCATTAATTATAAAGGACAATTAATTGCTTCTTAATTATTCATCTAAACTTTTATAATCATTTTACTCATCTATCTCAACTGTAATTCCCGAGTTTGAATATTCTGTTTTTTTTCAAGGGATATTTAATATGCTCAATAACAAATATAAGCATCTAGACTATATCTGGCACATAATATCATCATGACATAATTAATTCATGCTAATTGATGATGAACGATGTCACGAGATTCTGAGGCGATACTAGTCTTCGATCAAGAATTGGTTAATTGTAAACGGGACGAAGTAGTCGACGATTCAACCTTCCTGAAACATAATTATCGGCAGATATAGCACTAATCAAGAGATTTAGAGCTGCATGATCATGCCGAATCCCGGAGAGGAGCCAGTTCTTGGTACTGGTGGACAGATTGATGGTAAGATTTAGCTAGACAGAACCTGGACAGCTGACAGAGCTTAGCTTTAAATTAGTTACAACTTTGCAGAGGGCATTCCCACCTACTTAGTTTTGTGTTTGTTCTGAAATGCGAAGATTGTGGGAGTGGCCAAATTTTGCAACACTAGGCAGTTTCCATTTACAGAAAAGTGATTTCCATGTAACTAACTATACATTTTATATCTTGTTCTTTAACATAGAAAGATGGGAATTGTATTAATAAATAATGCATATATTAGAGGTAGATCTAGTCTAGAGTAAAGGAGCCGGTAATCGGACAGCTCCAGTGTTCGGCCGATTGGTTGGATGCATGTTAAAATCACATTAAAATACATGGCATAATATCACAACGCATGTCCCACACATACCATACCATGCCAGTGTCACTGAAGAACCACATTTGCAATGAAAAATATATCCTAAAATATCACATTTTAGTGATGTAATCGGCGGTCCCGCTACCCGAATCTGAAAAATCGAGTATCTTACGCGTGTCTGTAAGAAATATGGGTACCATAAAATGAGCTTTATTTCAAGTATTTTTCAGATTTGGAGCCTGATTTTGTGCTAGTCGCAAGCTCAAAAGTATCTCATCGCATGTATTAAATCAATGCAGCCGCACACCGCAACGCACACACGATATGTCCGTCTAATTCAGATTCCAATTTCCGATCACGGCAGTACTAGTTTTCGGCCTGGCGAGCTCCGCGGAGCTACGGCGTGGGATACCTGCTCCGCCCACTTGTGCTATACATCAGCGCGGAAACGCACGGCGCGCGCGAGCGCTTCCTATTGACTTTGTACATGCGTCCGAAAACTGGTTCCCTCCTTTACTCTATAGATCTACTAATACTCTAAAAACTTAATGCATTTAATTTATTTAATTTATTTTGTTATTTTATCTATGACTATAGGTTATTTGCTTTCATCATCGTTTTACTACTACTACTTTACTATTACTTTACTATTACTACTACTTTACTACTACTATTACTAATTCTACTCCTGCTCATAATAAAAATAATAATAAAAAGCTGAATTATTCAATTTATTTACTCCATTTGATTAAGAATCGTTATCTAGAATTATTTCTGTACATGATGTGCTGTCTTACTGTATATCAACATTTAATGATATTCATAATAATAATAACATCTATAGGGCGCTGCACTGTTGAGTTTTCCACACTATTAATCAAGATACATTTTGTTTTGTTATCTATTTTCAGAGTTACTACTCATTATGTGAGGTAACATTCAGCCTCATCAAATGTTTCCTTTAGTATCAAACTCTAATAGTTCATTTTCATACTAAATTCTAGATCTGTTTGTAAATACTTCTTTTTTTTTAATGGTGAAGGTATGATTAATGTCCTTAATTTTTTTTAATTAAACTTTTTCGTCTGGGAGAAAATAATCCATTGATTTTCCAACCGTTATGGTATCGCACTAGTTGCAGTATGATAGAAATACAATTTGATTTTGATATAAAACATATTTTCCATAAAGCCTATCCCAGGCCTAGTTATTTCAAGCTTGATATTCAATGGGTTAAAGAATTCTGTTTTTTCATTTACTAGGCATGGTGATGTCCCTCATAGATGCTGCTTACGACAAGAAAGCTAACGTGAGAAGCATCATCATCTCATCATTGGTGGATGTCGGCAAGAAGAAACCAAAGCTTGTGCTCAGCTCATGCCACTCTTATCTAAGGAAGCATAACAAGGTCAGCAGCTGTCAAGTATTCCTCAATCTTATTAAATCTTTCTAAATAATACATAAATTATTATTTAATTATTTTGCTCAGTCTGTCTAAGACATGCAGTATATTGACTGAATTATTCTGCAAGTCTTTTATTCAATCTCTGTAAACCGGCGTAGATAAAGTGCAAGAAGTAATATGAGATTGTAATCTGAGAAGTGTCACCAATCAACCCCCCCCCCCCCCCCCCTCGCTCCCCATGATATTTTACTTCTCAATTCAATTTTAGCTTGTTTCATGTCACCTTTCATAATACATGTACTGTAAGAAAAGTCTTCCTTATTCATAGCAATCTGTTATTGTAAGTCCTGAAGTAATTTCCTTTCTATCCATGCATTCTCACTATCTGCCATTACTTCCTCTTTCATACATCATCCATATCTCTTCTCCGTACTTCTTGCATGATAAATATTCTGAATATTATATTGAAAGTGAAAAGTTTAGTAAAATAAGGATTTGTCAATCCTGCAAATATTTTTTATTTCTTTCGAATCAGCTATCCAAAGATCACAGGACAGTGATCCTTCGTACTATGGAACAAGTCTTGAAGGAGGGAGATGATATACCTGGTGCTCTATCTATGGATCTGATTAAACTCGCCTCCGATGAAATGACTGCATCCAAGGTACAGTATTTTATATATATATCAGTGTTAATTTTCACTCTAAAAAAACAAAACAAAATAATAAAAAATAAAATATGTATATATATATATAATTGCTACAAAATTGGCAGTATAGAATAGCTCATTGAAAAAGAAAGAAAGGAAAATAGTGATTTTCCAACTTGTCTTTTCATGTTTTGCAGATATATTTACATGGTGCGTTTTAATTTCATGTACGAGTACATGTATGTCCTGCATGCAAACTCGCAACATATTTTGGTAGGCAATGAAGAAGATGTAACTTTGGTATAACACACATTTTTTTTACAGGCTGTAGCTCAGGCTTATTATCCCAGGCCTTATATTACTATTCAACAGGATTAAGAGATGTAAATGAAGACAGGTTAATGAGAGTTTGATAAACAACTTGGTGATGCTAACCATAATCTATAGAGTGACTCTTCTTCATCATTTGTACATTGACAGGAAGTGGAACCAGACTGGCAGACAGCAGCTAGTAATGTCCTGGTTGCCCTTGGTAACAAGCTATGTAATGATGTCATGGAAGATCTCTATAAGAAGTTCCAGCCTGGTTTCTTACCACACTTCTTTGTTATACAGACCATGGCTAACCTGGCCAACGTCAATTGTGAGTCACTGTAAAATTGATTACCTCTCTTTTAACAATTCCTTGTGAAACAGAATTGTTCTGGAGTAGATGAAATGAACTAAAAGAATATTTCAAATAATCCTGCAAATTTCAAATTTGTCATCGCTTTATGTATTTACAGACAAATTAATTAATATGTGGAAAAGATTATCCATTGGTTCAATTACCAAATTTGTTATTCCCAATCTATCTATATTAAAATTGCCATTGATTGTAACCATCAGCCTTTGTCCATTATTTCCATGTATATCTGGACATCTCCCATTTGTGTGCTCTCTGTCTCTGTCTGTCTCTCTCTCTCTCTCTCTCTCTTTCCCTGTGTTTATCTATCTAATGTTCCCTTCTCTGACTCCATCTGTCCATCTCTCTCTCTCCATCCCCTCTTCCAAATCCATCTTCTTTCACCAAAATGTTGTAATTGTTACCTTTAATTAGCTCTACCCATCTGTGAGACATGTATGGGAAAGAAAACTGTTTGTAACGCATGTTTTTTCTTACTTCTTCTTTTCAGCATTTGGGTTTGTTCCCCATCTGAGCGCAGTGCTAAGCACCATGATTCCAATGCTAGGCATGGCTAAACATGACAACATGAAGTGGGTCTTCTCTGCAGGTAAGATCTTGTCCTGTTTCAAATTTGATAATATTGTTCATTTGGGACATTTAGAGAGTAATTATGTTGTGATATCCTTTTTCTGATATAGATGTTTCTTGTAGAGTTCACATTGATTGGAATTTTAATTACATTTTATGATTGCATTGTGGCCAAAATTTCATTAGATGATTCAAGAGCTTGATGTTTTTCTTCATGTCATAATAAACCAACACCCACTTTCTGAAAGACTCTAAGGTGTTGTTATTTTATTGCCTTTTGGCCTGAACCTTCCTGAATCTGCTTTTAGATGATAGACTTAACAATACTATTGTCCTATTTGGGCAAACACACAATAAAAGTCTTAGTTTTATCCTTTGAAAATATGGGGCGACTTTGAAGAAAACTCACTTGCCCCTTTTTTGAGGATAAAATGTCTTTGCAGCATTCCAAGTTAAAACATTTTCTCCCGTTCTCTTCCAGCTTTTGCAAGATTCAGTGAAAGCATCCTACATTATGTAGCCAACGCTGACACTGCTCCAGATCCAACAATTAGAAAGGAAACTTATGCCGATCAGATCTTCTCTGGTTTTGATGTGCTCTTCTCACTGTGGCTTCCATCCAAAGAGGCTAAGGTAATCTATCTTACACCTGTCTGTATTCTTAGGTAGTATCATTGGCCCATATTCATAAAAAAGTTAAACCTTGATTTCAAGTGCATTGATTTCGAGTGTCAAATTTGTATAGTTGGTATGAATTAATCTTTATTCTTTAACACAATTTGTTACACTTATGAATGAAGTAATGGAATTAAAATGAAGAATTTTTCAGAGTTACATCATTTTCTTCCATGACTTTTTGTTTGGATATTCTTTATGTTTATAGAAAAAAGGTCACATTTAACATTTAGAATGTGAAGTGCTTTACAAATAGTGCTTTGTTAATCATGATGAGAATTTCAGTACCCATTTAGTTGAGGGTTGAATCTTGATTGTGGTTATGCTTTCATAAATACTGCCACTAGTTTGTGCAAATTTTGTATGTACTTTAAGAAAGATTTGAAAGTAGATTGAGATTCTAATCTAAATGCCCTTTCTTGCAAAGTGGTTGCTAATCCAAGGTCTGTGATCTTTGCTTTCTGCTCTTACATCTGAGATATTATATATATGACATCCCATGAATCCTGTGAACTGCCATGGGAAAGAAATGATATTGGTGCCATGCTATAAAGAAAGAACCTAGTTATGCAAATGAAGTGTTCAATTCCTTTAAATATTGGCTGGGATATAAGTGAAGATGATCAATTACCTTCTCATCCGCAACTCATTTAGTCCTGAAAAATTGTCAGGAGAAGGGAAGTAAGCATGACGCAGTTTCGTAGATCTTAAAGAGATTTGTGAGATAGAAAATTGATGTAATACTTTGAACCATTGAAAGAGGATGTAAAACAAATTGACGTTAATGACTGCTCCTTTTCTTGTAGCTACGTCTGATAGTGGTCGAAGCCTTGGGTCCAATGACACACATCATGACCAAAGAGAAACTTGAAGAACAGCTTCCTAAACTTGTGCCTGGTATCCTCGCACTCTACAAGAAACACCAAGAGGCTTTCTACATTACACAGGTATGACATTGTATTGAACTTCCTTTATAAAATTGTATTTGACCTTTATGTACATGACCATGTTTAAGACCTGCACCTGTGACCTTGTATTTGACCTACATTCATGACCTTTTATATGACCTGTATGCCTACATGTATGTACAGCCTATTTGACCTTCTGGTATGACCTTGTATGTAAGGTACTTTTTTTTCATGACTTTGAATTTAATACTTAGTACTTCCATTTATGTGACCGTTATAATACATGTAACATCTGTATCATTTGACTATCTTTTTTGCCAGGCTAAACTAACTAACTAACCTGACTAAAGAAATTCGTAAAACTTCCACCGGTCTTAAAGATCTTTTTTTTAAAGGACACACACATCCAGGTCAAAATTTCAAACTTCTGACACTACATCTGTAGTTTCAAAAAGGTATTGAATGATCTTTTTGGTCCTTGGTAAAGGAAACAGATGAAATGCATGGTTGTCTTGCCTCTGTCTTGCCTCTTGAAAACTCTTGTTATTACTCTGTATTATTTCATTTGGTTATTGAATACTGAAGAGATGTTTCTTTGTTCTCCAAAATTTATAATGCTGTACATAGCCTTTCATTATGAATATTCATGAGTTGGTGACCTTGACCTTTTTGTTTGTTGACAGGGTTTGTGTATGATTCTAGAAGCAGCAGCTGCTGAGGGGAGTATTATTCTTGAGCCACAGCTGGATACCATCCTCAACACAATGCATGCACAGGTCAGTTTCTTAAGTAGTGGGAACTTTTATATGAAGTAGGCTCCTTTGTTAATAAAAAAAGAAAATCTTGTAATATTAAAGGTATTGTCATTAACATGATTGTAGAGATTAAGTGTAGCATAATGAACACTTTGTTATTATTTAGCCTAAGTTCTGATCCTCTTTTACATGGTAAAACATACAGTCAATACTAAGATGTTCTCCTACTTTTAATTCCTTGACCAGAAATGAGGCATCTCACATCTGCTAATCTGCAAAATGTTTTGCAAACAGTAATGTATTTTATTACATTTGAAATATCAATTACACTTAAAACTGATTTTGATTTAAACATTAATTTCTTTATGGATTATGTTTATCTTTATTCCCTAATTCAGGTATGTGTACCAGCAGATTACACCAACCCAACTGCACTAAAAAATCACAATGAGGTCCGTCGCTGTTTCTCAGTCCTAGCCACATCTTTCCCTGATCGTGTAGTCACCTTCTTGCTCCTGAAACTAGACAGCAGTAATGAGAGAATTCGCATCGGTACACTGGCTGTATTCAAACAACTCATCAACTCGTCAGGTATTAATAGTGACAGAACATTGCAATGATACGAGACATTTTTACAAACTATAATCAACTTTACAAAATGATTTAGACATGAGAACTTGATAAAATTTGGAGAATTACATACAGGCTCATGTTCAGAAACCAAAAATTATTTTTGTTGAAATTTTACTCCTGGTATAGAGCAGTTTTGAGTATGAACTGAGTGCAGGAAAAAAATATGTTGTAAAAGACCATCGTAGATTTCTCTTTAAATACTCTTGTATATGGTTACTATCACAGAATTTCATTTCTTTCTTCTTTTTTGTTGTTAATTTTCCCCTCTGTCTTTCACCTTTTTCTTTGCAATGTATCAGATGTAAATTACCTGCTCTCTTTGTCAATCTGCGTGTCTCCTTGCTTTTTCTTTCTCTCTCCTCTTTCACCTTTTCCAATTATCTTTAGCTGTCATCATAGTTTGTTTTCTTATGAACTCAGTGTGACATTTTATATTTTTGTGTTTGTTATTTTATTTAGGTCCCCATATGGAAGACAAGAAGCCTCTCATTCTATCTGGTCTCAAACCTGTGCTACAAGAGAACAACAACAAGGTAAACAAATATATATATATACTTCTGTTGCCCATCTATTTTTTTGTTGTTGCTCAGTTAAACATGTAAAATATAAAAATAACTGCTCAGATAATCCCCTGAATATTGCTACGTTTTCTAGGCCTTCCAATTTCTAGATCTTTTGCTATTGCCAACGTTATGTCCAAAAACAAACAAAAATGAATGAAAAAATACATTTTTTCTTTCTGAAAAAGGGAGTAGATCAGATGGAGAAAATGTCTCTGCATTTGAATCCAGCCATCATTGACCTTAACATCGTAATACCTTAATTGAAAAATATATCTGTATTTCTATTATTTATTTATTGTTTTTGAAGGGGGCATGTTTTTCCAATTCTCTTCTGGGGGAGCATTGTTTAAAGTTTAGCCTAGACCTCTACTGAAGCACAATAGTTTGAAATTGTCATCATTTACTTCTTTAAATGTCCTCATGTTGTAGGTGAAGAAGATGTTTGCTCAGGTGGTAATAGCCATGGCTGATCATGAATACTTGCTACTAGAGGGCGGGAATCAGATGGTGGAGTTCATCGTTCGACAGTGTACCCTTACATCAGATGTACAGGTGAATAATTGTGATTTATTGATTCCTGAAATTTAAATTTAATCAGTTTGTAACATTGCTTGTAAGAGTTTCATCTGTAAATTCACTTATTTTCTCTCTTTGCAAACTTTTTTCGTTTGAATCTGAAGGAATATTCACTCCTGTGTTGAATTCTCAAATAAAATCGTTTAACATGTATGACAGAATATCCCTTTTAGACCCTATCATTCATTACAAAGCAAGAATGCAATATATATTTTCCTTTGTCCTGGATTTTGTAGCAGTCTTGATTGATATAACCTCCTTATCACTCATATTTGCTGTCATTTGATTTCAATTTCTGTTTAATAAAAAGAATGTCTTCTTACTGGAGTGTTAAATTTTGCATCAAGTTGTACAATGAACAACTAGATATTTTTGATAGAGAAGATGTAAGGAGATTTATGAATGAATTTAATTTATAAAAACCCCATTGTATTTGCTATCATATATCTTCATAAATGGTGCTACCACAGCATAGGAAAAATAGGAATTAAATTAACTAGAAGCATTGTTCTGTTTGATTTCCAGACTGGTAAAAGGAATCCAGACCCTGAGTATGTGAGCAATGAAGCATTGAGATCTATGAGTGAGAACGTGCTACATCTCATTACTACCACCATTGGTAGCATGGAAGAGGTAAGATGTGTTCTGATTTCAGGTTCTTGAAATTGAATTCTAAATTCAGAATTTTGATTTTTGTTTAATGTGATTTTGTTTGTTTGTGTTAGGTCTGGTTGTTTTTATCTGTAGACTCTATAATTTTCATGGAGATTTTACTTGCATTCCTTTGTTTCTATGTATAGCAAAGAAAGAGTTCCTTTAGTGTACAACATTATATGTTAGTATAGTCTTGTTGAGCCCAACTTTTCAGAGGTTGGCAGTTGGTGTATTATCACATGAAGAGAAAACTGTTCTTCTAGTTCTAGCACTAAAATTGAAAATGTAAATCTATGAAATTTAATGATAGTTTTCACCATGTGAACAAAATAGATCGTGAGAAAGGTATGTACCTCCCAAAGGTTATGAACATTGGCTCATTAAAGTGAGAAAGAATAACATGACTTGTAATTCTCTCTTCTCAGGTTCTATGGCCATTCCATCAATACAAATATTGATTGAAGTAAATTTATAAAATTTAATTATAGTTTTCACCATGTGAACAAAATAGAAATTGAGATGAGTATGTACCTACCAAAGGTTATGAACATTTGCTCATTCCAATGAGAGAGAAAGAATAACATGACTTGTAATTTCCTCTTCTCAGGTTCTATGGCCATTCCATCAATACGAATACTGATTGATGTAAATTTATAAATTTAATGATAGTTTTCACCTCGTGAACAAAATATATATTGAGAAGGGTATATCCCTACCAAAAGTTATGAATATTGGCTCATTCCAATAAGTGAGAAAGAATAACATGACTTGTAATTCTCTCTTCTCAGGTTCTATGGCCATTGCATCAATACAATTAATGATTGATGTAAATGTATTAAATTTAATGATAGTGTTCACATTATGAACAAAATAGATATTAAGAAAGGTATGTCCCTACCAAAGGTTATAACTATTGGCTCATTGGAGTAAGTGCAAAAGAATAACATGACTTGTAATTTTCTCTTCTCAGGTTCTATGGCCATTCTTGTTAGAGTTTCTAGCTTTACCTCAGTACACGGATGCCATGATGTCACTGTGTCGTAACCTGGCCTACATAGCTGCTAAGAAGCGTGAGGCTCAGGATGAGGACTACATGATTGACTATGAGACGTTGGCTAACGTCCCCAGACCATGTTCTATCATTG
This sequence comes from Strongylocentrotus droebachiensis, assembly GCA_035222895.1. Lineage (NCBI taxonomy): Eukaryota > Metazoa > Echinodermata > Echinoidea > Camarodonta > Strongylocentrotidae > Strongylocentrotus > Strongylocentrotus droebachiensis. The sequence goes on from JAVYIG010001415.1 coordinate 25,515, forward strand.
CAAGGCTCATGGTAAGTAGAGATGTCTATAACAGCTGTATCTTCATATGATTGTCTGTTCTATTGATCATCTAACCTTAGAGGATAAAAACATGTATGCAGGAAGAGGTTTGTCAATGAAGTGTGCATCAGTTTTAGTTATTACTAGTACATTTTGATATTCTCAATAAAGATGGTATGAAAGCTGATCTGTTAAATAAAAAAAAATTCTAATAGGCTCAAATGAATTTTGTTACCAGTGGTTATTGGAATAAGCATTCATGCTTAATATAGTTAAATGGTCTCTGAGAATTGTAGGCCTTCATGAAGTTTATATAACTTGAAAATTCTTGAGTGCTGTTAAGATATCAGTGTCATAGGCGCTGATCTGTGAATAACAAATTTTACTAATCGAGGCTCATGTGTGAATTAAAGTATTTCTTACATTTGTTTTAAATGCTTATATCGTAATTGATTTGTCATGTTTTGTTGGAAACATGAATAAATCGAAATTGAAATTGAAATTGAAAGTTATCAATGACCACAAAACTATGATGAAAATCCTAATAACAAAGGTGATGTTGTTTCATCCCCTACCATGTTTTGCAGGTAATGGCAGGTAGGCCAGACAACGGTCGCCAGAGAGGTGTCCATGTCCTCAAGCTGATGCTTGGGTTGTCTCCAAACCTGAATGAATCTATCGCAGACATGTGGGATGCAGTCGTACCCAAGCTCATACAGTACATAGAGGGTGAGTATATGTAGTGCAGCCTACCTGTAACCTTTGACCCTGGCAGCTTTTTGACCCTGACTAATTGTATCTTGGTTGCAAGAGAGGTGTCCATATCATTTCACTGATGCTAGGTTTGTCTCATTACCTGAAATAAATCTATAGCAGACATGTGGAAGCGTTAACATTCAAGCTTTTAGTCATTCAGTACTTAGAAGGCAAGTTTCTATGATAGAGCACAACTCTAGATGCTGTTGCTCCAAGCAATAAATAAACTCAATATATTATCAGTTTTGCTCAATGAGATTCATGTTTTGGGGTTCTCCTTATTACAAAGGGACTCAATGATCGAGTTAGACAATTTTCATTCACTGTGGGAACTGACTTGTAATTTTGTTAACCAAAACTTATGAACATAGAATATGTTTATATTCATCGTAATTTCCAGCTCTTGATCTTGTATTTGAAGCTTCATTATTTCTATTCAGAAAGGCAGCCTGTCTGCAATACTAGTTGATCTCATTTAGGATTAGTTGTTGTAGACTTTAACAGATTGATTTACATATTGATCCCCTTTTATATTTTTTTTTACTAGATCATCTTGATGATCCTGATAAGTGGTCCCAGAAATCTTGGGAAGATCTACTATTGAAGGTAAGTATATTTAATCTGTTATCAATGAAGTGACTCATATAAAAATCTCTGTTCTCTCTCATTCTTTTCCATTTTGTACGTTTTTTCTTTTTTTCTTCATCAGTTTCATCTTTGTATTCTTAGTATAATTCTTACTTGTCTACCTGAGAAGACTTCCTCTTTTTTTATTATTATTACTAACCTTCCTCATTTCCCTTTTCTGCTCTCGATTCTAAACTCGGGTTTTTCCAGCAATAAATTTATTTCATAAAAAAATCCATTGCATTCTTCCCATCTGTCTCTGTTGTCTTCATCCGCTATCCATTTATGCATGTACTGAGGATGAGTATGTTGTACTGAAAAGTTTTAACAGATAGCACTACTTTATTTTGTCATTGTTGTTGTTAGTTGCTGTCCAAGACATTAGATGATGCACAGAATGAGGACTGGGTTGCTGAGTTGGGAACTTGCTTTGGAGAGCACACTGCCTTGTATCAGAACATGCCGGAAGAAAAGGTATAGAGTTGTAGTTTGTAGGATGATATTGAATGTTTATTCAGGTTTTGGATGTAGGCATAATAATTCCAATTTTTAAGTTTAGTAAAAAATAGCAAGTGTTTGGGGTTCCAGTCTTAGCAGCTTACATATTTAGACTGGTACGGGTACTTAAATTAATTCACAGTGAACCTAATGGTTTATAGGTGTCATTATCGGAAGTATTAATAAAGATAATATGAAGTCTGTTTATCATTTATAATCTCACCAAAATGTATTCATTTATAATCTACTAGAAATGAATATTTATCTGGAACATATTTCAATCAAAAGAAAAATGGTGTGAATTAGTGCTTGCGTCTTTCGTTCTATTTCATGAAAATATTTTGAAAGTCTTCCTGTGAAAGTGATTTATGTATGGCAATTGAATTTCTGCTGACAGAGAATAATGAGACATGTGTTTCATGCTACCGGTATCTCTGTATCCTCTTAAATCCTGTAATTTCCCATTCAGAATTTCTTGTACAAATGTCTTGGAGTGGTGATGAGGAAAGTGACCAACAAGCAGTTCATTCAGAAGCACCTCGACATCATGTTTGCTACGGTCAAACATAACGACCAGACAGAAAGAGAGGTAAGCAGAGGATTTAAAGCAAAAAAACACATTATATGCTGAAATACTGTATGTATATATGCATGTATGTAATGGGAGAAGTCTTATTGTTACCAAATACAAACGCAACAGACAGACCAAATGAGTGAAGGTCTTGACCATTCATAACACAATTCTTTTGCTGTAGACTCGTAGTGTCAAGAGATAGAGTCATAAACATTAGACCGAGAGAGAGAGAGAGAACACCAAAACAAAACAAATCAATATGTTCACATTGAAAATGATTAAAGCAAGAACTTTGACTACTGAACTCTGTACTTAATATATGTAGATAAAATTGTAAAATTTCATGTATGTAACTGATGTATTTGCTTGTTACAGGGTTGTGCCATTGGAGTAGGTTTCTGTGCCTCTTCTCATCTTGATCTAGCCCTCACCAAACTAGAGACAGTCACTAAGGGAGAGATGTCAAGGAAATCTTCTGGTTTCTTTAATTTTGTTAAGGTAAGAAATAAAAAGGTTTTTTGTTCCTTTACTAGGTCAATCTTAAAATGATGTATGTTGGCTGTGTATTCAAAGGTTCTGATATATTTCAGTGTTTTGCATTGTATTAAGATTATTAATTGTAAAACTATTCAATGTAAAATATGCATGCTAGAATCATAAATTTTTAGTAATATCCTTTCGCATCAGCACCAAAATACATATTCCTCCTGAAAATGATAGAAATTTCAGCATGAATTAAAAGAAATAAGTCAGAAATGTCTAAACTGTTTTGATTACAAAGTGTTGGATAAACAAAGACATATTCTTCTTTCCATATTCTGTATAGGATAAAGGAGGTGATGATACAGGTAAGATTAAGAGTACAGTGATGCTTTGCTATGGTTACCTGACACTCTACGCACCTACAGACATCATAGCATCTAGGGTGGAAACTAACATCCTCAAGAATATCAATCCACACTTCAAAAATGTCAAGGTAAGACATTTAAAGGTATAGACTAGTTCTGGTCATACGATAGCATTGTGAAAGGAACGTTGTGGAATCGATCAGAAAAGGTTGATCATCTAGCATATAAGTATTGGTGTGTACTGCACGGTTCTGGAATCATCAAAATATTTAAAAAATTGGCCCAGTCTTGGTAAAGTTACAAGCACTGTACACAGAAAGATGTATATGGGACTATGCGATATCTATCCAGTCCGGATAGAATTAATAATATACCAAATATATCAATTAGTAGGTGGTTTCTCTGCAAAATTTGTATCATCACGTATTAGTCAAAACATATTCTTTCACATGATATGTAGTAAGAGCTTCCATTTCATTTTTTGAGGGGGGGGGGGGGCGTTTCCAAAACTGGTCTACACCTTTAAGCGTAAAAAATATTAAGGTATAGGCTTCTATGAAACAATTGCAGTATGATATCTACTGTTCATCTCATATTGAGTTGTTTGACTTGAAAATAGTATGGGATGCTTTTATTGGCCAGAATGTTGATAAACAGTGATAAGAATGTCATAAAGATGTTGAGGAGGAGGAAGAGGAGTTACTTTATCAACAGTGCCATGAAAGAGAACATGGTAAGCAAAACTCTACAAAAGTTTTTATTTTATTGATTACACATTTTGCAGGACAGTACTGTGAAGCAGAACCTAATCCGAGCTGTAGACCTGATTGGTAAGGCCTTACACCCAGACCATCTTAAGACCAGGCACTCGTTCGCCAAGAAGACCGACCTCCTAGGTCACATGATGTCCTACATGCAGGCAGAGAGTACGAAGGAGATCACCACGGAAACAAGGTCCCTAGCGCTACAGGCATGTGCAGCGTTAGTGTATCCTTTTGGGCTCAATCAAAATTTGAATGACTGTGAGCATGATAAATTTGTGTCTTTATGGTCCAATAACTGGTTTGATATCATTTTGAAATTTTAGTTTTAGTTTTTAGTGGTTTATTGTTGCCATTTTTTAAAAATGGGGTCACGAAAGAAAATAGTTAAACATGTCTTGTTCTATGAGGAAAAATACTTGCACCTAGCTGCATCCATATGCCACTCCTTGTATTTTCTGTTATTTCCTTGATTGGTTTATTTACCCAATTTGAATGTTGAAAATGCTTGTCGAGAGTAAAGATAGAGAAGAAATGTAATACAGATACATGTAATGATTTATCAGTTAACAATTATATGTGCATGTTATGACCTGCCCCTGAAGGAAGGTAATGTGAAATTTTTAAATATGGTTACAGCACCATAGAGTATGCTTTCCTTGACAGAATGTATTTCAGTAAACTTGATCCTCTCCTCTCTGAAGCCGATGCATTCACACTCATCACCACTGGTGTGAACTGTCTCTTTAAGCTACCTGACTGCCCCCTCATGACCTCCAAGGGAAAGGAAGAACTCAAAGAAAATGAAATCAAAGGTAAAGTATTATGCGAAAGACGATTTATCATAGAATAAACAATATTTTTATTAGATTATTTTGATAAACACAGATTGACTAACCCTTAGATGTCAGTCTTGCACATGGTATTTGGAATCATAATGGTTCTTGCTGACAAAGTTAATATGAGCAGAAACATCGCCATTGGCAATTTACTCCTGCATTTTACCTAGATATTTGGGGTATATGAAATTCATACTTAACTTGGTGAATACAAGTAAGAATCTCTTGTTAAAAAAAAAAAATCAGGCTTTCTTTCACATATATGCTATTTTACTCTCTCTCTCTCTCTTTCATTCTCCCTCCCTCTCTCTCTCTCTCTCTCTCTCTTTCATTCTCCCTCTCTCTCTCTCTCTCTCTCTCTCTCTCTTTCCCTCCCTCCCTCCCTCTTTAATTTGCTCTCATTTCATACCTTCTGTTCTGACACTGCAATATAATTTTCTCAACATATCCTTTCTCCCTATGTTCCTCCCATTATGTCTCTCTTTCTCTTTCTATTTGTACCTCTCACTTTCTTTTATAATCTTTGTATCCCAGAGTATGATGTGCTAATAGAGTCATCCTTGGACAGTCTTCATGAGATGCTGAAAGAGCTCCTGAGGAAAGACATCACACCAATAGGCTTCCAGAATATCTTCAAGGTATGAGGATGATATTCTCCCTGGCATACCTCTTGAAAAGATAACTATTTTAACCACTTTTTATGTTGTTATAATTATTGTTCTTGACGATATTACCAGGGAAGATACTTTAAATTGATTTTTCTTGTGAGATGATTTTAAAATAGTATAGCTAAGTTTAACTTCAGCTTAAATTTCCAAGCATGTGTCTTTATAGAGGGAGACTTAAACTCTGGTTGAAATGAAAAAAAATCAGGCCCCCTACATCTTATATCAATGAAGTACATAATTATTTAAACATATTTGTGGCTTACACCCAGTAAATAAGATCGATTGATCGATCTGTATTAAAAAACAAGTCAGAAAAAATCTTGGAACCAGCGGGACTTGAACCTGCATCTACTGCTTGCCGGGCAGCGACTCTACCACCAGGCCATCACTGGTCCATGACACAGTCACGATGAATGTTTAAATAATTGAAATTTCTCCCAGGAAGCATTACATTTATAGAAGTAAATAATGTTTTAAAGAACATGAACAATTTATACCAGAGAACCCCCTTTATACTGTCTGAAATAATTATTATAAAATTGAATCCATGTAAAATTGTATTTAGCGTTTTTTTCATAATACTTTTGTGAAAACCATTTCCAAATGCAAGTTTACATTATGAATGAAATTCAATTGTGTATTTCTTTTGTGTAGCACCTCCATCCATGGATGTTGTCAAGTGAGGGACATGAGAGACACAGAGCAGTAGAGACAACTATGGTCCTTCTTTCATTCTATCTAGAACATGTGGTCGATGTGACAGGGGTAAGGATAGAGAGTGAGATCTGAGAATGATGATGGTGTTGGTGATGATGGTGATAGTGGAGTTGGAGAGGTAGTGATGGTGGTGGTAATGTTGGTGTTATTGGTGATGGTTGTGATGATGATGATGATGGTGGTGATGATGGTGATGATGAGGAGGAGGAGATGGCAGAGGAGGAGTATTATAATGTTGATGATGATTAAATAGCTTTGTGGATAACTAAACTGTTTCTCTCCTTCTTCCTTTAGCATGTAATTGATCTATTTGGGTAAAACTGGTGCTGGTCATAATGATGATACAATGATAATAATGAAATGATGATAATTGATGATGATAATGACAGTAAAGTAGATTTCAGGCTAAGGAGCATAAGAACAATAAAGAATTCCAAAATCTGAAGAGTAGACATGATAGAAATTTTGAATGAGCATACCGGTATATCATTTTACCAAAGTTGATGCTCCAATCAAAGTTGATGCACTCTGCAGTAATATACCACAAATATCAATGAATCCGTAAGTCATATTTTCAATGTATTTTTTTTCTGTAGGGTCCTTCAGCCTTTACGTGTATGGGTGAGATCTTGGCCTACCTGGTCCCACGGTGTTCAGATCCCTGCATTGACCTTAGAGCTCAAGCTATAGAAGGCATTCAACTCACACTCAAGATAGCTCTACTTTATGAAGGTCAGCTCAGACATTTTAATTTCTCTTTATATTTTTCACTCATTTTATTTCCATATTTCATTTTTTCTTTCACTCAGTCAATTTTGTAATATTTTGTAAATGTATTTTCATGTATTCCTATAAATGATATAATCTAATACATGTATCTGATGTTTTGTTGTAGCAATGAAATGTTACATGCCAACAGGGAGAATGATTTAACTGTGGAACGGTCAAAATGTGCTATGGAAGTTCTATGACCTTACTAGTGATTATAAAGAACAAGCACTGCAGGGAAATATCACTTATTTGTTGACAATTCTTAAAACAAAATGTAAGATACATTACATTTTATTTCAGGTATGGAATTTAAATTTCTTCTATGTTTTGTCCACATACCTCTATGTCTGTTTATTTGTAGGGAGAGCAAGAGACTATGAAGACAAGATGGTGGAAGCTCTTTCCGTCCTTCGTGGTAGGAGTACAACCACAGATGCACAGGCTCTCTTTAGTATCATCAGTGATCTCTCAAAGGTAACCCTAGCTTCTTTCTCTGCTGCTATTGCACTTGACCATCTTTTTTACCTAATAGTTTTTAGTATTAGCATCACATCAATGGTTATGCAAGATAAATGCAAATATAAAAAGGTATATTAAAACAAAACAAGTGTTCACTTGTATACGGTTTATCAATGAACTCCATTTTTAATGGTATGCTCTGTTATGTTCATCTAATCAAGAACACCAAGTAGTTCATGTAGTTTGAATATATATATATATATATATAAGTACTCAGAAATGTTGTATCTATGAAAGAATTTCTGTATTTCTCTCTCCCTCTCTCTCTCTCTGGACCTCTCTCTTTCTCTCTTTCTCTCTCTCTTTCTCTCTCTCTCTCTCTCTCTCGCCTTCTCTCTCTCTCTCTCATTTTCTCTCTCTCGTTCATTCTCATTCTCTCTCCCTCTCATTCTCTCTCTCTCTCCCTCTCTCTCTCTCTCCCTCTCCATCTCTCTCTCTCTCTCTCTCCATCTCTCTCTCTCCATCTCTCTCTCTCTCCCTTTCATTCTCATTCACTCAACCAAGGCCCTTGCAAAGAGAGTACCGAGTGAGCAGCTAGAAGGCTTTGTATTTCTTCTGATAGAGGGCCTGCTTGATATCCAGTCTCACTCTTCCAGCGGTGCTTGCGTTGTCCTGAACACCATCCTCAAGTCCAGAGGAACTGAACTCATCACTTCAGTAAGTATCACCAAAGACTCGTTCACATATGCAATGGTAAAATAAGATTTTTGTGTAACTATTAAATGAATAGCAAGTGGCGATGAAAAAAGCTGATCGCAACAAAGGTCTTATGCATACTTACTTTAGTATGCTATAAGATACAATTTTTGTGAAGCATACTATGCTTAAAAAAAACAAAGCAACAACACCCCTGTTCACATATGCCAAGGTAAACCACAATTACTGCAGCATATATGAACAAGCCCTAGTTAAGGTTTACAGTTTACCACTTGAATTTCTTGTTACGAGAATCTCCAATTATGCATTATTCCTTCATTCATGTTTACATTTTGCATGCAAAAAAATATTCGCTAGTAAAAACCATACCAAATGTTGGAGTGTTTTGGTTACTGAACCATAAGCATATTGTTTATTGCAACTGGATTATATTTCATCTTCACTGCTATGATGTTGGTATTTTCTGAGATTTGATAACATCTGCTTCATTTTGATGTACGTGTAAGCAAAATAGAGGAATGGAATGTGTGTATCCGTTAGAGGAAAAAAGACAAAAGTGAGATATGTATTAGTATGATTTTATACTCATATTGCATGAAATTTTTATGAAATCCATGAAACTGGTATGGAGTCCATCTGTAGTCCCATCCATTCATTTTCATGTCTTCTTCTTGTTACAGGTTGTAAAGCTGATGACTGCCCTACACACCAAGCTATCATCAATCACTTTCCCACAGACCCGTACTGGGACAATGAGAGCTATCAGAACCCTAGCTTCAACTCATCTAGAACCAGTCCTCAATACACTCATCAGATTCCCACTGCCGTATGATCAGTAAGTAGAGATCAAGTCCTTCAGATGGACTCTTACTTATCCTCAAGTGAGGTTTTTATTTTCGTAATTTCAATACATATTTACATTAATGAAAGAAGCATGATATAAACTTTGTAAACAAATACTTTTGTTCAACATGACAGTAATTTGGTTTACTAGTAAATTCTGTTAACTCACTAAGATATTCATATGCAAAGCAAAGCAAAGAACTTGTTCTTATTGGACTATGCAATTAAAGAGTTGCTTCGTTCAGATTAGCATTCAGTGAGTTAAGTACTTTGTTCCCTTTACCCCCCCCCCCCCCCCCCCCACGGCTTTTCAGTTCCCCTATTAACTTGCTTTTCAAAGTGAAGTCTTGTGGGGCACATTGTAGAGTTTGGCGAAGCGTAACCTGTGAAAGTAGACCCTAGACCAAATGCTATACCGGTACCTATCCTAGGAGTGGGATAACTGGTAAAAGTGCTGTATCCAGGAATGATTGTTACCATGACCCTAACTCTAACCATAAAGTGCCAATCCAACCAACCCTATTGTAACCCTAACTCTTTAGCTTTGTGAAACTAAAGTCTGGAGCAAATGTCTCAGTAGCAAGTGTCAGATAACCCAGTGAAACACAAAACAAACAAACAAAACGTTATGATCATGTACATGTACATTTTACGTGGTTTTAAATCGAAGTCTGGTGCATATTTCCAACTCACTGATTTAATTTCTCCACCCTCCAGACACGTAGTAGAGTGTTGGCGAACCTTAGCCTGTGATAGCAGTCTCCTACAGGCAGTCTATGAGAGGTGTCTTGATATGATGGCTCGTAATGTACATGTCGATGAGAAGATAGATCCTAAAACCAAGAAAGTCCTCTCCAAGGTTGCCAATTTGCTACCACTGTCTGTAAGTAGATGGATTACCTAAATGTCTTAAAAAAACTTTCTGTTCTTGAGCTTAAGTTCGGGGTAAAACATTTGTTGATAATCATATTCTGTTTTTAGATGTGAAGAGAAGATAGAAAAGCCCGGCTGGAATGCTCCCCAGGGAGTGGAGATTGTGCACACAGTGTGTGCGGGCAAGCACTGAGTCCAATGACCGGGGAAATAGTATATTTGTAAAGCGCTTAGAGACATTTGTATTAAGCACTATATAAAAATTAAATATTATTATTATTATTAAATGGCTAAGATTATCGGCAATATTAGCAGCAGTAACTGATATGATATGGGACTCCTATTTAATCATTGTCACCTCCAGAAGACATTCTAATGAACTGTCATAGAAAAGGATTTACATGTATTTAAAGATATAACTCATCAAAGAGTCATGGGTGTTGGAATGTTCATAGTCAAATTTAGTCGATTTGGTCAGTTTCTGGATCCTTGTATAACCAGTTAGGGTAAGGATAAGGTTCTGTACATCAGCTTCTATAAACTGTAGCTTAGTTTGAAGGTTAGGTAAGAATCTACAAAATTGCTTTCAAATGAAGTATTGAAAAAGCTTTCAAATGTATAGATTTTGTTTCATCTCCTTTTCAGGTTGTATCAGCTCTGACTGAAACATTCCAAGTGGAGGAATCAGAAGACATTGTCTCTGATAACTTCCCCAGACTGTTCTCGTCTCTCCTGATCTACATTGGTTCCTGCGTGGGTAAGGTCAAGACTCCATCCCTCAAGGCTGATCAGATCCAACAGCAAGAGATTGTGAATGTCAAAGATGTGAAGGCATTCAACAAGGCGCTGGCTGTCATCTGTCCTAGCTTGTGAGTATAGATAAGTGTCTGTGTAATCCTGTTAGGGAATTTCAATGTTGATTTATCATTTATTCCTTTCCAAACATATTTTTGATTGCATGGTAGTTAACAATGAAATTGATGATACTGATGGAGATGATGAAGATGACGAAGATAACGAAGATAATGATGATGATGATGATGATGATGATGACGATGATGAGGATGAGGAGGATTATGTTGATGTTGATGGTGATTTTTAAGGGATGGAGAAGGGGGAAAGGACTATTTGTGTAGAAGTCATTAAATCAAACTGAAGAGAGTAATATATACGTATGAAAGGAATTAAAAGTTAGCATGGACATATTTTTATTCACCTCTGATGTCTTACCTTTTGTTTCCTTTCCTTTTTTTTTGTGCTCTTTTTTTCTGCATTTGTGCATTTGTTCTTCAACATCTTTGTCATCTTTACACCCATAAATCACTTTAACATTGTTATATTTTATTCTTATTGTTGATTAGCTTGGCGACTGAATCTATGAAGCACCTGCTAGCACGAGGTCCCAACTCAGCTGATCTGATGGAGTTCCTTAGTAAAGAAGGAGTGTGGACACAGCTACAAGAAGAGAGCCAGTTTGATGATGGGGTACAAGTACTTGGAAGGTATCTAAACTAATATATATGCAAGTAGAGTTTTCTTTTAGTTAGTTGGTTGCATGGTTGATGACTGGTTGGTACTGTGCATAGCTTATTTAGAGAAATAGTTGTGACATGTGCATTTACACGTATATGACATGTGTCATCGGTTAATTCTTGGGGCTCTGAATAGTTCCCTCCCGCATGCAATCTCTATGAAGGGAACTATTCTGGAGCTTCATGAAATGCCTGACCAATCCGAGGCTACTTCCAGTAACGTAACTATTTCTCTCAAGCAGCTATGGTACTAATTAAAGGAATGCTGAGGATGGAGTACAAGAACTTGGAAGGTTTGTATACTGAGATGGGTTAATGGGTTAGCTTGTTGATTGGTTAGGTAGTTGGTACTGAATAATGAAGGGGTGTGAATACAGATATGTGTATCCATAAACCTTCATTTCATCATTATTTTTGCTGTTCCATACAGGGCTGTAGCAGAGTACAGAGGCAACTACATTCCTCTGATTATTGGATCTCTCTCTCCAAACCTCAACAGTCTGTTTGACACCCAGAGAATCGTTACTACAGCTTTCCTAGCTGAGGTATGTGATAAAAGCACTCTCCCATTTCTTCTATTGTCTGCAATTTTCAATTCTTGTCACTACTTTGAAAGAATAATGTCTATTCCTTGTTTCCTTTTGGTATTATGAACTAATATAATATTTGTTTCTGGACTGTTATCTAACCAACCTCTTTGTCTGTACTTCATAGCTACAGCTAAATAAGAGCTCAGTTTTCCTATATGTACATCTACCAATTATACTTTAATAATCTAATACATTGTTGTTGTTGTTTTTGGTTTTACAGTATATTGTATGAAACTTGATGAAGAGCTGTCTTTTCATCCAAAGAAAGTTGATGCTGACTTACTTATCAAGTGTTTTTGTTTTCACCACCATCTAGCTGGTCAATCAGAGATGTGCTGGAGATATCTCCCAGGTTGAGATCATCATGAACAATCTCCTTGGTAGGCTTGTAGATGGCAATGCTATCGTTCGTAAGCTGTGCATCAAGGGCCTTGGCAACATAGCAAGTCTGGGGTCTGAGCAGGTAAGTCTCTTTCAATCACCAAGACTGTATATTTTTGATGTGCTAGTGCTTTGTATTTAACTGCAACTTGTTTAATTGAATGTCTCACATTGTTATAGAAAGGTTCTGAGTGTATATTGATATAAGTACATGGAGGTACACAGCTCACTTAACCTCTTACAAGTTGTGTATTAGATTGAAAAGCATTAGACATTTATGTTGTACACTTCAAATGCAGAAATACTCAACTGCATTTTAAAGCTTAATTAGTATCATTACCCAGGCTTTAGTCAGACTAGAATGCGAAAGCAATCCCAGACTTTTTTGCCCACTGAGTACAATTAACTACATCTGGGTAAAGATGTACAGTATTTCAACATCATGTAAAAGGACTTTATTCCTCAAGGGGGTTGTTTCACAAAGATCCTAAGGTGAACTTATCTCTAATAAAGCTGTTAGCATCTATGAAAATATTTTTGTAAAAGTTATTTTAAAAGGCATAAAATGTTGATTCCAATTATTCATATTTTCCATTATCAAGGAGATTTCATAGAATTTTTTGCTTTTGAATATATTTTATTTTAAGGCTCACAAATGGCTCTACATAATGTTTAAGTCCACCTTAGAGTTAATTTCAACTTAGGAGCTTTGCGAAACACCCCTAGCTATTAAAAGATATTTAATTTTCCATATTGATTGAACAGTATTACCACAACTCATCTGCAGATTATAACACTTCTTGGGTGCTTCAATTTCATATGTCAAGACAAAATATATAAATGGTAGCTTATTTTGTATTTACCTCTTCATCACTACTTATTTTTACTCAACAGGTTCAGAAGTATACTACCACTGTCCTGTCGTCCATGATGGCCGGTATGGATGATAAAGATGACCCAGAGGATAGCATCACCTTAGAAGCCATGTCTGGTCTAACCCGCATCCTCATGGAGATCTCAGAGAGCAATGTCAGACCTATCCTCATCAATGTTACTCTGCGCATCAGACCTTGCTTTGAAAAGGTGAGTACAAGTCAGACAGAAGAAAAGACTCTTTTTTTTTTATGTGTTAGTTTTTTATGTCACTTCCTTAACTTTTTCCAGATTCATTTAGATATTCATCTTCCCCTATTCATGTAAAAGAGACCACAAAGTTTCATCGCACATTATGAAGTGATCACCAATTCTGTATCTGTAGGGAATAAAGCAACAACCTTGCTTTTCGCTCCTTTTCATGGACCAACTATACATGATTACCAAGTGGGATCTACATGATCGGATTGTAGGATTTGACCAGTTGTGAACACTCAAAAAATGAAATTGGTTAAGCCTCATATTTAGTCAGACCTAGGTTACATTTTGAAGGGGATTGCCGTATCAACAAAGCAATGCATTGTTCATGAACTTTATGTATGGATGTAAATTACAAGTGTACCCATATGGAAGGACTAGATTGAAGTAGTCTTAGATAATCTATTACATTAAAATGGAAATATAGAAAAAATGTACACTTACCCGATTATTACTTGTTTGTGAGGATCGTGCTTTAGCATATACAGTCAAACCTGTCTATAGCGACCTCCGAAGGGGAAATACAAAAGTGGTACTTGTAGACAGGTAGTCTTTAAAAACAAAAAATGTGGTCTTTGTAGACAGGTGGTCACTAAAGGAGGTTTGACTGTACGAATATGATTTAAACATACACATGTCTGTGTTTATCATGTACATGTAGGACCGTGCGTCAGTACGAGCAGCTGCCTTCACACTGTTTGGTAACCTGAGTCGGTTTGGTGACGGCCCATCCAAAGACCCCTTCTTGGAGCAGATCCACACCAACTTTGTCAGTCTACTGCTTCATCTTAATGATGAGGATGATGATGTTAAGAAGGTATTAGAAGAGTCAGGGTGGACTTAGTTATTAATGGGTTCAAATCATTTTCTTTTTTCTTTTCCTCTTAACATATTTAATATTTCATATATAGTTACATCAATTTACATTTTAACTTAATGAAAAAGATAAAAGTAATAATTTGAATGGTTATAACCTTAACATTTCTTGAGAAAGTTCTTTGTTTTTTTATTGATGAAACACAAATCATATGTATTGAGTTTGAATTTTGCGTAAGCTGTGACATAGGAAAGCCGATTTATCAGAATCTACATCATACGTTTGTATACATCCGTGTCATTGGACTGATCTCTTATTCTGATGGTGATAAAAGAGAATGAATATATTCTTTTGTTTTTGCAGTCCTGCAAATTTGCTCTAAGACAGTTTGGCACTCTGATGGGGTCTAGTGCCATGAACGAGATGTTCCAGAAACATCTAATAGAAGACAGGAAACTCAACTATGGAGAATTCATGTATGACCTCTCCAAGGTCATTGTAAGTATCCATGGTAACAGTTACTTAATAATAATAATAGCTAGTTTTTATATAACGCATATGAATATTTAATTCATGCATGTTTATTGATTTGGCTTTGTGGATTGGGAGATAATCAGGGAAGCTGTTAACATTTCACATCATTTAACAGAATTATAGAAGATTCCATCAAGGTTATTATGCAAGATTCAATCATCATAATTACTAATGTACAGTCAAGTATTAATTCAGAAACAGCTGTTGTATGACCATATTCCCTATTTAAAGACACTGAATACCTTTCTCTAAAGAAAAAAAAGAGATATCTAATGAGCAAGTGTATCCAGCTTTCTTGACAGTATGAACTGGAAACACTTAAGTGCCAATGACTTTTGGTTGATACTAATGTTCAAAAGCTTTGTTCTATAAAGAGAGCATGTTGTTGAGCCACATTGAGATGTGCCACATGCCATCCTTCATGGCATTAATCTCGATGTTATCTTTCTTTCAGATTGTGGACCTGCTCCAGAAGGTGAACTTCTATGTGATGGGTAACGTATCATTCTTCCGTAGTGCATGGCCTGATATCAGAGCTAACGCTGCTATGTGCATAGGATTCTTACTCGGTAACCTACCCAAGGAGAATCATAGTCTCATCAGCAAGGATCACGTCTGTGGAGGTATGTTCCTGCTTTTTACTATCAATATGTTACTATTTTTGATATATAATAATTATGTATAAGTAGTACTTCTATTATATTTACTGCATGTTGATGTTACTGTTTTTATTATGGAATTATGGAATTGAATTGAAATATCTATGTCAGAGATCTGGCCCCCATTTCACAAAACTTGTCATCGGTGACAAATGACAGTTTTTGTGATAAGCAAGTGAAATCCTTGCTTCTGATTGGTTATCAGCAGATTTGTCACTGATTTTTGTCATTTGTCATTGAAAAAAGGCTTTGTGAAACGCCCCCTGGCCCTCATTTCACAAAACTTGTCATCAGTGACAAATGAAAGTTTTTGTTATAAGCTAGTGAAATCCTTGCATCTGATTGGTTATCAGCAGATTTGTCACTGATTTTTGTCATATTTCATCGAAAAAAGGCTTTGTGAAATGCCCCACTGGCCCCCATTTCACAAAACTTGTCATCTGTGACAAATGACAGCTTTTGTTATAAGCTAGTGAAATCCTTGATTCTGATTGATTATCAGCAAATTTGTCACTAGTTTATGTAATTTTCATTGAAAAAAAGGCTTTGTGAAACAGGTCCCAGGCCCCCATTTCACAAAACTTGTCATTGGTGACAAATGACAGTTTTTGTTATAAGCTACTGAAATCCTTGCTTCTGATTGGTTATCAGCAGATTTGTCACTGGTTTATGTCATTTGTCATTGACAAAAGGCTTTGTGAAACGGGTCCCAGTTGATGTAAATTTCTAGACAGAGTTACAGTAGGTGTAAGCATGCATTCACCTTAAAATCATTTTGCTTTCTGCCTCTTTTTGAGAAATATCAGAGTGTATATACTATTCTGAATAAGTTAATCATATGCAATTTTATTAAGTTGCCTTTAAAACGTCTCTAATGGAGACAGCAACTCACAAAATACATTATATGAGAGTACCGGTATGCTAGTAGAAATTTCTATTGTCAAACTAGAAAGCTTTAAAGCAGGCCTCAAACCCATCTTCTCAAGAAAATGTGTAATCCATGACTATTGGAGGAGCAGTTGCCTTTGAATGTTTGAAACAGACAAATGGCGCTATGTAAAGAGTTGAAGTTCTTGGAAAATGCCATGTCTATTTACTGTGTTTTTTTATTTTGCAGCTCTGATACAACTACTAAAGGATCAGGAACCATCTGTGAGAGTCAAGGCAGCTGAAGCCATGAGCCTTTTGAGCAACTTCTAGACATCACAGGTGCTACAAAAGGTCTGCTGTTCTCTATATACCGGTACATATCATACAGCATGGCCCCTTTCCTCGCGTGATTGCCCTTCATCTATGTACATGTATATGATAAGAGATAAGCAAACTGAGGTTTCTGATAATAATGAACATTTAATATTAGAAAGCCTTTACAGATACAAGGTGTGATTGGTCCACAGCTTATCACGTGATATCGACTGCGAGTATCGTAATTAGCATATTTCACTCTCGGTCATTTCTCAATATTACATTGACCACCTGGTCAAATGAGTACTGGTATACTTTTGCATCATACTGTATCCAAGCTACCCTGAGAGCACTAGCGCTTACCCTTTGTTTGCATCGTCTTTATAACCAAGTGCATTTGATGCGTCAGGCTGGACCGGTGCTCGAGATAAAACAAGGCATAAGATCGCAATCATCCTTAATTTTATGTAACAAAGTTTAATCAAGGCTATCTAATATAACAGATATTGACTGGTAGGGCATGTAATATAACATCTAACAGGTTAGCTTGGAGGCATGCAACTCTGATCACTGGAGCAGTATATATATTGATCAATGTATGTGTGAATTGTGATGCCAAATTAAAATGCAGTCTACAAGAATAGTCCATATCATTTACATAAGGCATGTTATATGTGTTATGACTACTTGTAAAAATTGAACTATGTTTATCAAACAATTGAACTAATTCAGTTGACTAGGTTGACTTTCTCCATGGAATGCTAATACATTTAGTTTTGTGTATATTACAATAACAAAGATCTGTTAGTATGTAATACAATGTATACATTTTAGAGGGTCGAACTCGTATGAGATCATGGATTAATAGATTTGTCTGTTTAGTGGGTAATATGATCAGATTGATATGAAGAAGATATTGTCATTTTCAAGGTTTTATTACATTTTAATGTGAAGTCTCACATTTTGATTAAAGTAGACTGACTTTGTAGACATGCATGTATGACATGTATTGATGACACACTTTAAGTAATTTGTAAGGGTATCTGTTATAAAACTGAATCCATTTGTGCTGAAGGTCTCTCGGAGAGAAAGCAGATAAATAAGCCTTCAACTCCCTTTCAGTGCATAATACAGCAATTTAACAAATAGACTATCTGGCAACTGAAATGAATGAACCGAAAACTTAAGAAAGTCGTTGCCATAGAAAAATATAAATTATTGTTTTAGTTATCAAAATATCTGTTTCAGTCAATGTTCTCAAATCAATTTGATGCATTGTTTGTGCAATAATTCTATGCTGTGGACAGTTTATGATTATAGAAATGTTAATTTTTGTATAAAGAGTATAACTCACATATTTGTTTATGTAGGAGTGTGAGGTACATGTATAACCTATAATAAGCAGGCCAGCTATAAATACAAATTGATTTCCTTTTTTTTCTTCCTAGGGTGTGTGTTTTCTCATAGCCAGTTTATCTTGCAATATATACGTCACTGTTTTCTTGCTAGCTAGTATCATATGCCTGAGCTACAAACCTTTTCGTTTTGTTTATATATTATATGTAAATGTATCCTTTTGTTATTTCTTACTTTTTTTCTCTGTACATACATGTTGAAATTATCTGTAATGTCTTGTCACCATAAAAACATCATTGTTCAACCACTTTCTGTGCCACGACATTGGCCTGTGCCAGGTCCCTCTCTGTGCATGTGTCATGCAACATGTCACAGTTCATGGACTGATGACAAATATATTTGAAATTAAATTTGTTAAATAATGAAATATGGAGTTCAGAACCCAAGTTAGAAATCTTCTTAGATTATGAATGATAAATGGTAATAATTCTAAAGGGGTTGGATATTGTTGTTGAAGGTGACGCTGGAATGTATAACAGCATTATATTTTGTTTCTTTTTGTTCTTCTTTATTTAATGATATTTACATAGTAAGTGCTTGTATAGCTTTACGTAGGTGGAAGTCATAATGTGGTGCAATTTGATTGACATCTAAATTTCCATTGTATTTAGAATTTAACAAGATACAGAGTCATCATGGTTTAAAAAACTGACAATTAGCTATTCATCTACTTTTAAAGTTATATGATACATTTTATGAAAATGTATACAGAGGAGTTTAGTTTTATATATTAGTGAATGTATATATTTTCATTCTTTGTCATGTTTATGTTTGGCAGGATCTTCTATAAATGTGAGATTAATTAAAGCAAATTATTCTTTAGAATATTGTTGAAAGAAGTTTGCTCTGTAGAATAACATTCCAGCTTTGTGTAGAGAATAATGTGATATTTTGTTAAAATATAGTTATAAACTGGTATTTTTTTTTTGGTTTGTTTGCATTTAAACTCATGATCTACCAAGTACTGACATGTTTGTTGTCATGTTTAAATAGATATCTTAATTTTTCTTGTCAATTTTAAATGGTGACTTCAACAAACAATTTTTTTTTAAATGACACAAAAGACAGATATTTATTCAAACATGACAACATACATATCAACTTTTAGTAGATCAATGGCTTTAATTTTTTTAGAGATATTAAGTCTTCAGGAGCAAATTATGGGTAATTGAATTTTTAACAGCAATGATTAAAGAAAAATAATAATGTTAATTAGATTCATTTTAAAACCATACATCTGTCATTAGTACTGTATAAAGATGTTACTCAAATGAGCTATGTCAATTGTGTAAGAGGTGTACTTAATTACAATTTACTCTCAAGAAAAAAATGCTACCTTGTTTAATGTAATTGTTTGTCCAAGTCAATCTTATATTATTGTGTATCTGTAATGAAACATTATTTATCTTCAAGTGAAGACAAGCACCTCCAAAATCTGGATATGGAATGCAGGGATTTTTAAACCTCCAAGTCTCATTAAAGAAACAGAGATTAGATGTAAAGTTGCATAAGTACAAAAAGTTCAACCAGCTGTCTTGTTCACATTTACATGTACCGGATCTGCAAGTTGGCCTCAACATATAGGCCTACATTATGGTATACATATGATATAGTGGGCATTTCATCATTACATATACAGGAACATCGTCAGTATCTTCAAAAAGTTTCACAGTGACATAAATGCTAACTGCTTACATCCGGTTTTCTATATTCCTCTATATCATATTGAGAAACTACGTTAACCCTCCGATTTATGAAAAACCATGAAAATATGTAGTTGGTTGATGTGTTCAGAACTATTTAAAGCTTCATTTGTTTTATTAAATGATGATAGCTGTAAGCATTGCCTTTAAAGTGTTGGCTTTTCATCCATTTTCGGTAGGATATCAACCAGACAGAGATTATTTCTTGAGTAGTTTCCCTTTTAGAGGCATTTAGTCTATATGCCACTTAGGTCAATATAGACTGTAATGATATGCTCTATCTTGAGAAATAGAGAGTCTGAATATAAAAAAAATTAGGCTATCACAACAGTATTTTAATGAAAATTCTAGACTGAATGGCATTTATTTAATATAACCTTTGGATCTCATAGAATAGGCAAAGCTATGACGTGATTTGTTCTTTAATTTTCTTTTTGACTTGCAGACCTCTATTCAAAGTACTAATTTATATTTTGTTGTAATGCATGTACATGAAGTATGAAGTATCAATGTGGCACTTACAAGTACACATATTTTACAACAATTTGTATGATATGCTCAAACTTTGTAATGGTGAAGAATTACTGAAGTTATATAATACCACCTATTTAGAATGGAAAGAACTTCAGCCATTGTGGTACTTAAGAACCTTCATGAAATCGAATTTGAAGTTAATGTTAGAAATCATCATTAATATCATCTTCTTGTGGCATAAAAAAAACATTGTTAACTACATTTGGTTTTCAATTTCTCTGAAAATTAGGTTCCTGAAAGTAGACTTCAGGTCATTTTGAAGTCATTTTTTTCTTATGTTTGTTTGTTTATTTCAAACCTCACTACTGTTTTCAATAGGAATTTAGTGTGATTAAATCGACTTGCATTTGTATCAATTACTGTCTTGACTTTACCTTGAGTTTATGATACATGTCATACATCGTCGCAAAATTATTCGGTATATAATACGGTATATATAATATCTTCACATTTTACCTTTGTTCGAGGACAGTTCTAAATTCACAATTTAGTTTTTACTTATTCAATCTATAGTTTATTAATTATGTTTTGTTTCATAGTTGAAAAATATATTTCAGGTTGTATACCTGTTTCAGATATGATGTCTAGGTATTTGGCAAGATGGCTGTATAAAGTTAAACCTTGTATTTTGTCTGCATTTAGTTCTAAATTGTTCTTCAAAAATGCTCTGCAATGTTATATGTACTCAATACCATTTTCATTAAAGTAATACCATAATGTATTTGGTAATAGTGGGCTTGTGTATTTAAGCTGGTTAGACTTTACAATTGTGCATCTGTGAAAGGCTAACAAAATTAATCCCTATTGAGGCCTCGGTCACAAATGCCATTAGAAACTGCTACGAACGCCGTACTAACGATTTTCAGACAATGGAAATTCGGGAAGACAATGGAAAAACAGGGAGATTTGTACAAAATTATCGTTCGTACGAACCTTTGTGACCGTAGCATTACTAGCTGCAAATGTGTGTAGATTGAATGGTAAATTTGGCTAATTAACTCGATTCTGAAAACGAATCAGTAGTTATATACGATGATTTATTTTTCCTCATCAACTTGTACTTAAATCTTTTAATGCACGTCTAACACGTATGTCTTGCATCAGAAGTTTCCCAAACCTTGGCCTAAAATAGGTGTGTCAAATTATCATGTGAAATGTATATGTGTAGATTGCCTGTCAAACAAAGTCCAGCTGGATAAGCACTGTTGAGTTCTTATAACTGTTATCATTTACTTAGACTAGTGTTGGTTGAGATATGGATTCAGTGAAAATTTGTTTGATTGGTACTTCTTGTTGGTCCAAAACCAAATCAATAGTCACTCTGAGAGTGACACACTATTAACATTTAAGAGATTCAGATAGAAAACAATAACTCCTTAATGATGTTATTTTCAATGGTTGTGCTTTACCCCCATAGTTTTATCCGAAATTAGATCTATTATTTACCTCTTTGACTTTTGCCAACACTGTGGATACAATCTATTGTTTGTTTCTTGTTCTTTTTCTCATTTCATTCCCCTACCCCTTCCCACACATTGTCATTCTCTCTCTCTCTCTCTCAGAGCTGCCAACATTTGATTTGGGTAATCAGGGAGATTTCTGAGAGAGCAGCATCGAACGACTTCATGTTGGCGGGAACCAAGAATGGCCTTTTAGTGCCCCTGGTGGGGGGGGGGGGGGCAGGGGGCAGGCCCCCCAAAAGCTCTTGGTTTTAAGCCTCTTTGAAACCCTTTTAGAACACATTTTTTCAATGATTTCTCAAAATGGAAGGCTTTGATATGGCACATTTTATTTGCATACAATTGATAACATATGAACTTCACATCATATTTCAGACTATGAACTCCTGTTACCTCTATTGTGAAATGGGGGATGTACTTGTGGAAGGCAAGGACTGGGGTGTGCTTGAGGGTTTTCCTTGAAGTGACTGGTAGGTTGCTTGCTTGAGTTTGCTAAGGAGGTCCTTGCTATACTCCCTTTGGTAGCATGGGACATCTGTGTTGGCAATTTTCTCTGTTAGGAGTGCTTGAAGTGTTTTCAAATTCATTGATCCCCTGAAATCAGTTTTGTTCTTCCTAACAATGCTAAAAACTCTTTCACATGAAGCATTGGAATGTGGTATCACAAGCAAAGATTTCATCACTTTGCTCAGAAGTGTGTATTTCTTTGAGCCATTGCCATCCTCCATCTTTGAAATTGCAGACCATTTCTTGTCTATTCTCAAGTTTTTGTTCAGGATCTCTGGTTCCCCTGAAAAGTCTTCAACCTGGTATTGTGCAAATTCCAGCTCAAGCTTGTCCAGGTCTCCATTCTCTGATTGTCTGTTCAAAATGCAAGGGTACTTTTCAACAAAGTATTGCACAGATGAAAATGACACATCTCTTCTGGAACTGACATCAATCACTTCAGCCTCCTTAAGGAACTTGACATCTAGTGGCCAGGTTTTCAAGGCATAGTCACATGCTGATTCATAATACTTCCTCACCGACAAGTAGAAGTATGTCAAATCAACATCTGTAAGACGAAGGGGAGAATCATCTTCTGGGCTTGTTGTACTCTCCAGGTATTCCTTGGCATCTTTTCCAATCATTAGATCTTTATCTGACTTCTGGCAATCTCTCTTACCATACTGCACTTTCTTGACATCAGAACATTCAACAATCACTGTTGGCTGCACGAATCTAACAAGCATATCTTGGAAGGCTTTATTAAGCTGCTTATTAAGAATGTGAATGCAGGGTTCTTCTCTCTGTAGGAGTAGGTTGATGTCATCAAAGATCTTGTTACTGTATTTGAGGAAGTAACAATACAGTTTGGTTTGGGGTGATATCAGCAAACGATGGACTCTGACCAGACGTGATTCCTGAAGAATTGGTGCAGTCAAGGTTCCAGCTTTCAGAACAGGTCGCTTGGCAGGTAATGCACCCTGAGGCCCGCTTGATTTCCTTTTCAAAGATCATTGTCACCGAGAGAGGGCGCTAAATACGATTTAACGGTCAAATTCGAATTTTCAAAACTAAGGATCGAAGCAATTCATAAAAATGATGCTATTGTCTTGCAATGTGTGTAACCTAACAAACTATTAAAGTTCATGATACTGGCATAAAACAGTCAACGTGCAGATTAGTATTTCAAATAAAAACATAAAATCGTGAGAAAATCCACCCTTCAAGTCCCGCACACGTGTTTATGAGTAAGTCAAATTTTTAGGGAGATTAATGAGGTCCCCAACTACTGACGAAATGAACGCAGGTCTATGGTATGGAGGGGTAGACTATTTCTCGATTTTACAAATCTAAGAACTGTTCATACTAACCTGAAAAAGCTCTGTATTCCTTTTGTATTGCCCCTTGATTTCGCGGTTTGCTTGTGTTTGTCAGATGTGATGTGGCGAAATACATCATTTCTTCCCCCACTCTTGATGGAGATATCTGCGCCGCAAACTGTACAAAATGCGTAGTATTCGCCTTTCGTAGATTTCCCAACACAAGGCCATTCCAAGTGGTAGTCATCTTTATATTTCTGATAATATTTCGACTTCGACATTGTCCTGGATGATATTTTAATAGTCAAACAAAATACAGCCTTGTTTTGGACAAAGTTGACTTACGCCTTCGGAAGATGCAAGTTATATCGATGCGTTCCCAACGGCAAAGGAGATCAGAAAAAAAAAGTCGGCTTCAAAATCCACTCTGCAGTAACACTGCCATGTTGGTATCAAATGATAATCCACTTAAAAATCACATCGCAAAAGTCCCCAAATCAATCCAAAAACTGATGTTCAAATGTGCAGTTTTTTGGGCCGATCGCAGCAGACAAAGTCTGCTTGTTGTATCAGTGCAACTTCTGGCTGCTCTGACGCGACCGATTGGAAACCGGCACCAACGTACCGGGACGCTACGGGGGCCGGCGAGGAAGCCGCCCGGCAGAGCAAGCAGGCGAATTGCTATCACACAAACACCACTCACATTATCACATGTTCCCAATGGTTTGTTAGACTAGCCCGCCAGTCGTTCGGCGTAACTCTCATTTATTACGCTGTTAAATAAAGTACGATATCACGGTAAATTTATATTCGACGACTGGATAACAGGAAAATTCATATTACAGAATTGCCATGTGTTGACATGCTAGTCTTGTGAAACAGTCGTTTGTGAAAATAATACAACTTAAAATCTGGAAATCCGGGAGATTTTTGCATGGGGTCGGGAAAACGGGATATTGGGTCAAAATCCGGGAGTCTCCCGCAGGATCCGGGAGACTTGGCAGCTCTCTCTCTCTCTCTCTCTCTGTATGTCCAACCTCAAATATTTGTGTTCAGGTCTGTAAATAAAGGTTTGCACCATTAAATGTTAAAATTTAAAAAAATAAAGAATGTAAATTGAAAAAATAGTAGTTGAAAGAAGCAAAAAAAGCTCATTATGGAAGAGAAATTACAAGAAAATTGAAAAGAACATCAAAGCTTTATTTTAAAAGGCAAGATTGCATGAACAAAACAAATCTATATATACATGTACAAAGTGTACACAGTATACAACATCTTAAAATAATGGACATGATAACATGCTCAGTAAAAAAAGAGGAAAAATCCTTGATAATACAAAGTGTAAATTACTGACTATCTCTTACAAGTAACATCTTTGGGTACATATATCTACTGCATTTATATTTTCATCAGATTCACAACATATTTACATCTATCTAAGCTAAAGATATGCTAGAGTAAATTTACATTAACACTATAGGAGTAAACAGTATACAAGGCAACTCAATATGTGTAGAAGTAATATTTACAACTAACTGCAAAGTGTCCAATTACCTTTAAAAACATTTAGCAGGTATTTTAATGTTGTTTGTTTTCATTTGTCAATCTAATTCACATGCAGATTGTTGATGTTTGATAACAAAAGAAATCATGAAACATTTAGAGTACTTTTTATAAAGCAGTTTGTTTTACATTGGTCAGTGCAGCAGTAGAAGTATACCAGCGTAATAAACTCACTATATTTTGTTTTTAATGTAGAACATGACTGAATCAGTAACAAGTTAATATTTGTGTCTGAATGAATAATTTGCATGTACAGTATGAACTGTCTCAATCAATAATCTATAATAGAACTGTTTAAATAATTTCCAGATAGAACTATGCATTAATAAATCATTTGCAGTTATACAACTATTTCTGTATCAATATATTACAATTACATACCCATCTTAATCAATAATATATAATCATAGAACTCTATTTAAATTAACATTTTAGCAATTATGTAATTACATCTACATCAATAATATATAATTACAGCACTTTCCCTGAATCGATAATTTACAGTTATATAATTATATCTGGATTAATAACTTAGAATATTAGAATATTTTTGACCCAATAATTTAAATTGATATAACTATATCTCAGTTAATTACAATTATAGAACTATTTCTGAATCAATATATTATAGCATATATACATTTAAATATATTATACAGTCTATATTAACGAATTGAGGTATAGCTGATTATCAACATGCATTTTACATATTTTACAAGATTTCCTATATAAGATTGCAATATATTATATTCAACATAACTTCATATTTTATCTTTACCTATTTTGCATTTCAACTTTGATCAAGATATTAACAAATTACATTTCAATATCACTTGAGAGAGAGAGAGAGAGAGAGAGAGAGAGAGAGAGAGACCATTTGGTATTTCTGTAAAAATGTACATACTAGTTCAGATTGATCACACACTAATATTCGATTGCATCACACCCTGGTTTTCTGTGATTAGACAGCCCATGACATATTTGATAAATACATAAATTGTATAAAATAAATCTCCTATTATCTTCATGGACAATTTTAGTCCAGAAAAATAATAAACATTCTAGATATTTTAGATTGTACACACAACAATAAGTGATAGCATCGGCCAAATTTCACCATTGCAAATACATCAAAAGGCCTTTTAAACAAGTTTAAGAGGTCTTTTGACAAATCTATGTACATTTTCTATATCTTCTTCAGTGTTTATTATCTTCATCAATGAAAAAGTTCTAAAGCTGCTAATCATGTTTTGTATTATAACATGAATAAGATGAAATACCAAACAGATAATGCAATATAAACACCAACTCTATTTTATGTTTAAACACCAACTCTGTTTTCTGTATAAACATTAACTTTATTTTCTGAAGTTTAACTCTGATTCAACTATGGCTTCAGTTCAAGAATGGCAAACTTTGGCAGTCTGCAGAAAGTCATAACAAACATGTCCAGGCACGTTGTTAAGACATGTTGACATGTCGGGCAAACTCTTCTTCAATATCCTATTGGTAGTGTGAACACTTCATATCATAATTTCAGCAAAACATTTCTTCTAGTTATAGGATATGCGCTCACCTGGTACAGTGTACATTCTTCAACTGTAGAAGACATGGGGGGTGTTTCACAAAGATCTTAAGTCGAACTTAACTCTAAGTTGGACTTAAAAATTATGGAGAGCTATTTGTAGTCTTGAAATAACATATTCAAAAGCAAAAATTCAAGTACTTCAGACTTTTTATAAATTCCATATTAAGAACATGAAATCTCCTTGATAATAGAAAATATGAATGATTTGAATCAACATTTTATGCCTTTTAAAATAACTTTTACAAATATTTTCATAGATGCTAATTAACGGCTTTCCATATTTGTTAAGTCCAACTTAGAGATAAGTTCAACTTAGGATCTTTGTGAAACACCCCCCTGTATGACATTGTATCATCCTGTACGTCTTGGGAGCTAGAATGCATCTCACTCACTCACATCTCTTTGGCAGTGCAGTTGATGAATGTCATAACTTTGGATATCAGGTCAACTTTCTTATCTTTGGATGACACATGGACACCCTTCTCCTTCAACCAAGATACAAGTGTGATGCTGTTCACCTTGGAGAGCTGTCAAATTGAAATAGAATTAACGAACGAACGGTGAAGATTATAAGGCTGGAACATATTCCTGTCCATATACATGTTTGTCAAAATAGACAATATTCACATATTTCTTTAAGCAAAGCTTCATTTTAATATTTTCTTTCCTTCTTTCCTATTATTTTACCACACCTAACCTAATACATAGATCAAGAGTTTCATTCATTTTTGTTGTACTTGTGATTTCTTCTTCCTTTTTTTTCTTCTGGCAAATAAATGCAAGCAACAAAAACAACTGTCTAAAATTCAATTGCCCCATAGGCACTCAATAATATATAATTTGCATATTTTATTTAACTAGCTGCACTCAATGAAGCAATAAATCAAAGGTTTACTGCCATCACTGAATTATGATCTCCAGTTATCATAACCTTACCTGATCATTTTGGGCCATCAGTTGAACATCCACATTTTCTTGAACCTTGGGTTTGGAGCGGGGCTTTGATATCTTGGCTTCTCCAGCGTCGTCACCATCCTACCATTTTAAAAATGTAAGCAAAGGAAAACAGACATGTTAAGAATATTCAGATCGAGTTCATCTTTCCATTCAAGGAGTATATGGGATCAATTTCCCCACTGCTATGTTATATCAACAATATTAATTTGACAAAGACACAAACAGAACTGGTTTATGTGCACATTCAATACTTGATCAACTTTATAAATTAACAGAATCTCCATCCCCCACCCGCCCTTCAATGTGGCCTCGGAGCTACATTTACATTATCTTCTGTAATAGATTATGGGAAGGTGTAATGACATCAGACATTAAATGTTGTCAAAATTGGATGTATTATATATAGTTATCACCCTTTTTTTTGTTATCATACATGCAACCATACATATCATACATAGAGGGCCAGTTGATGGGTTATTCTTTTGGGAAAATAAATGTAAGATGCTTTACCTTAGCTTTTCTCTTTTTGTCATGGTTGTTTGAGCTGGTGGCAACATGCACCATGGGAGGATGACTGGGTTTGGACACTGTTTTGAATGAAGATACCTTACTGGGTCCAAAATGAAGTGCCTGTCTTGCAGCCGGTTGATGATGGGTGGCACTGGACGATGGAGAAGGAGAACACTGCTGCTGCAGAAGCATTGCAGAGTGTGGCAGATGATGGTGAGGGTGTTGTTTCAGTCCTGGCTGGGTCGGTGGGATGATATCCTCACAAGCTATCAGATCAATGGTTGATGGGTGGGTTGCGGGCTTGTGGGTGGGTGTGGTAGTAGCTCTGGACATGAATGTTGATGGCATGACTGATCTTGGTTTGTGTGGGGTGAACGAGGGTTTGATCTTTGGTACCTGGGGTGGATGGTTTCCACTGGCAGCCGATGGGACTGAGCGAGATGGCTTGGGGTTAAAGATAGGCACGAAGGGTCTTGGTTGTGGAGGAGAAGGCTGCTGAGTCTCTCTACATACTTCATTTCTTAGGAAGCCTCCACCATTCCCTGGTTGGAGCATTCCATTGCTTTCTTGGAGATTCTGCATCTGCTGTAGTGGAGGTGGTGGTAAACTACTGGCATCTCCTGCAGAACCAACATTCCTGCCTCCTTCCTTCCGATAAGCTGGCATACACGCATGATGAGGGGAGTTACTGTTGATATCCTGTTCTGAATAGTGCTGAAGCTGATCAGCAGCCAAAGAGAATATAGTGTGGTTTAGATTTCTGGCTGACTTTGGAGCAGACTGGGGTAACTCCTTCCTCCCAGTAGCAACTGTTCCTGTTATTGGTGTCAACTGTGGACCCACGGCATATGCTCCGGTGTTAGCTGGTGATGCGTAGGGATGTGCTCCGGTGTTAGCTGGTGATGCATAGGGATGTGCTCCGGTGTTAGCTGGTGATGCGTAGGGATGTGCTCCGATGTTAGCTGGTGATGGGTAAGGATGTGCTCCGGTGTTAGCTGGTGATGGGTAAGGATGTGCTCCGGTGTTAGCTGGTGATGGGTAAGGATGTGCTCCGGTGTTAGCTGGTGTTGTGTAAGGATGTGCTCCGGTGTTAGCTGGTGATGCGTAAGGATGTGCTCCGGTGTTAGCTGGTGATGCGTAAGGATGTGCTCCGGTGTTAGCTGGTGATGCGTAAGGATGTACTCCGGTGTTAGCTGGTGATGTGTAAGGATGTGGAGGAGTACAGAACAAACCTTGCTGACCAGGAGAACCCATTGGCATGGATAGATTGCTTTTAGCAGCATACGGTGACTGCCTAGGACTTTGAAGATCATGATGACGTCGTGAAGGAGTCACCTTTGTGTTGCTCCCATACGGTAATGGACAATGTGATCTGGTGCCTTGCTGAGCGTTCTGCCGACCATCTTTAGACAAGGAGCCATCATGTGGGTACCCAAACTGACTGGGTGGGAGGGCTGGAGTGACAGGAGACATGTTCTGAGGGGTCTTGATGATGTAGCCTGTGGCAGACTTGATGTATGCTGGATGTCCAGTCAGTGGTCTGTAAGGAGATACCTGTGGCTGGCTGCTGTGCTGTTGGCTGCGGCTCTCACTGACCGGCACTATAGCTCGAGCAGGGATTCTCTGTGGCACAGTAGATTTCCTATTGATCAGAGTCATACTTGAATGGCCCTCAGATTCAATCTATTAAAGAAGAGAAATTGATTGATTGGCTCCATTACAGTCATCTCATGTGCTTTTTTAAATGGTAATCCTGATATACAGGAAAAATCTCACAAAATTAAATAGATCTTAAATGACATAAGGAAAGCATTTTGGTAAAAAAATGTATAATAGCTGCATAATAAGTATTGACAGATAAGGAAACAAATCTAAAAGTCCTGAACCGCATGCATAACAAACCATATCATGTGTGATTCCCAGCATTTTCTGTTAGTTTTGTTTTAAATTTTCTGATCCAAATCCCCATCCACTTTATGGTAATCAATACACAATTCCTCCAGAACGGAAGTATGCTAGTAGATCTTCGCTACTTACATATCCATTAGCCGAGTTCATGGTGACTGCTGTGTACTGTGGCTTCCTTGTGACTTCTAGAGGGGTGTGGCACATATGTGGCATCTTCTTCTTAATATCTGTCAGGAATGCCTGCAGGACTGGGGTAGAATCAACTCTAGGAACCGGTCTTAGTTCAATCTTCCTGATGCAGAACTCTGGGTAACTGAAAATGATTCTTGGTGAAGGACTAAAACATTAATATTTTAAAATCTTGCTCTTAAATGAAATGATTTACACATGATATTGATTTCTTTCTTATGTAACTTTAAACAAAATGGAGGTTAATGTGAAATTAATATACTACGTTAATATACCCGATAAAATGGAAACTGATCACAATTTTTTTCTTGTTTGAAGTCTAATATCAACACCATGGAATTGCATAAGACCATTGATCTTACCAAATATTTAAAACAGCAAATATCCTCATGCAAAGAGGTGTATGTGTCGCCCAAAGCACAAACAAATCCATAGAAAATCCCTTACTACTTTGCAAATTTTAATTGTTCGAATGAATTATTCTTATTTCTATTAATCATGAAGGATACGTGAACATAGTGTGTGGTATTGCAGGGAAGAAGATGTTGATGTACACTATGCCTTCTCCACTCTCTGGTAATCTGTAGCCATACTGTGAAGAATAGAATAATAATACAAATAAAAAGTTAAGCTTATACAGAGTGACTGTTTGTCAGATTTTATTTCTGCATTGTTCATTGTTATAAAAAGTAATACACAACTAGGTACATATACAACACGAGTTAAATATATGTAATCGTATCATAATATAAATCAATTAAATAATTATACCTTTAAAAAAAAAACATAGTTGAGGATTCATTTTAAAATTGAAAAATGTGAGCTTGAATTTTATGGTGGCTACTGATAATCAGTATGAAACAGTGTTCTACATTTTAATGTAAGATTTGGTGAGAATGAAAGGAAAATGAACAATTTGAAAAGAAGCTAAAAACCTTTAAAATTGTCTTTATTCCTTTAAGGAAGCCTCCATTCTAAAATGCGTCTTTGAAAAAGACAGTAGAAGATAAGAAGTTTACACATGACAAGCATCGTCATCCTATAACAATTATCGTCATCCTATAACAATTATCATATTGCCAAATTGAGGAATGGGATTCACTTACATTATTTTTCCAATACTTCTTCAGATCACCATAGGTTTTGTAAGGACTGGAAGATGGGATATGATGCGTCAGACTCACGACTTTCCCTTTCTTCATACTGTAAAATGAAGTCAAAATCAATCAGCAGGGTCTACATTCTACAACAGTTTATGATAATAATAAGTAGAGTAAACTGAGTTTGTCACACACACCTTTACAACTATACATGTTATCATTGATTTATAAAAGATAAAATCAGATTTAAATGGTTGTTAGCACATCTGGAATAAAGAGACCATTATTAGATTAAAGTATTTTTTTTTATGGTCAAATTAATGTAATTACAGGTTTTGAGTTCTTAGTAAGTTGGGAATCTAAATAATTAATCATTCAACTCAAAAGGGGACAGTCTCTTTTTCTATTTTAAAGCTATTTCCAATGGCTCTGAGAACAAATCTTGGTATGATTTCACAATAAATGGTGCTTGGGCGTGTATCTGGCTATCTTCATTAGATGTGAAAATATTGAATTTAAAATTATCTCTCCCAACAAGATATAGGTAAAGACCAGTCAAGTAAATGTTCAATATATGCATTTTTCACAAATATAGATCTTGGTTGAACCTATGTTTACATTTGGCAAAAACTTATTTACACAACCTGCATTTCAAACTTATCTTGTGAAAGGTGATTTAAAAAAAAAAAAATTCTGGAGAATGTACAGAACAATTCAATTTTGAAAAGTTCAAGAGTAAAAGGAACAGTTGATAGAATCCATAATTATAAACTAATTTTTAATCATTATTTGAGTTAATTATTGATTTAAATATAAATACTTACCTTGGTAGTACATAGCACCACTTGTCATCTACAGAGTATTCTGAGATGATGTAGTTGATATCCACCAGAAAGTGATTAATGATAGGAGGTAAAACACCAAAATCCTGCAACTGTTGAGAAGAAAATATTTGGGGGGGGGGAGAAAAACAATTTATAGCAATTTACCATTTGTATTTATTATTCTGTATACTATCATTCTTAGTTTTTTTAGGTGCATTGGTCTAAAGACTCTAAACATCATTTAGGATAGACTCCAAAGTTTATATGCTACAAAAATACTCCTCCCCCCCCCCCCCCCCCAAAAAAAGAGAGAAACTAAGATGTCATTTGTTTTGACCTGTCTTAAATCATCTTTGTATCGCTTTACTTTTTGACCATTTATGCTCTTTCCCTTACATTGATTTTTTTATAATTATTTTTATTTCAAAACAAGTAGAGCCATTCATAAAGTATCATTTTTTATATAATAATAATCAACTGATCACAATATTGCATTAATACAAGGAGATTGAACTTTAAAAAAAAAGAAAAAAAGACAGTAACCAAAATAATAATTTCATATCTTCATAAGATGTACCTACACCAGGATGAAATAAATTGTATTTTGAAAGACTGCTATCAACACTTACTGTGCAATGTGGCATCTTGACAGTTAAAGGCTTGACTGCAAGGCATATTTCACCATCTGTCACGTTTGTTTCAAGGTCTGTTAAGAAAACAGAAATGCAAAACTTTGTGTATCTGGATAAGTACATTCTGAAACATATGCTTGCTTCATCACAATTCATATTAAATGAGATGGTTTTCATCTCATTGTCATTAGTACGATATTCTTGCATTGATGGATCCTCACAACAATGCTTTCCTTAATCTACTCCATACACATCTAGGGTCATTTTATTAAAAAAATCATGAACCCTATCCATTTTTTATATGAATCACTTCCACAACATATTTTTGTCATCTACACAAATTTTGGATGTGTCATAGAATTAATCCCTGAAGAATCAAATTATTCTATCCAATATTTACTATTTATCAAACATAATTATCAAACATGATAAGGGAAAGTCTTGCACATTCTCCAGTGTAAGAACAAACTAGCATTCTGCTCATATATTGATGTGCCTCAAAAAGTTTTGTTTCTTCACCATCATGTTTTACCTTAGATTGAGAAATCATTATTACTTACTGATAGCACCAAGGATTCCAGTACTTGTGATGAAGTCCCTGCCCTGGATGTAATATTCTCCAACTTTGTTCCACGAAGGAGCTAGCTTTGCCTTCATTGTGTATGTAAAGCAGGCTTGAAACACTGCTGGAATTACCCGAATGGGTTTCCCAACCTGGAGAAAATTGAATAAGTCAATAATTCAGCAATGATCATTCCAAAGTCTATAAACATGATTACCATTTTGAAAATAAGACCTTTACAATAGTGTTTTGTCGCATATTACAAATGCCCAAGAGTAAAATCATTGGGAAGCCATTAGAGAAAACTCTGTAGATCTAATAGTAATGTCGAAAACTGTTTTTTATAACAAGTTTTTTTATTTTACCTCTCTTTGTATTTACTTCAAAGATTTGTTTTAGAGAGAAGAGGCTCGTTAGAATGTAGGATATTC
The DNA here is from genome assembly GCA_035222895.1 of Strongylocentrotus droebachiensis. Classification (NCBI taxonomy): domain Eukaryota; kingdom Metazoa; phylum Echinodermata; class Echinoidea; order Camarodonta; family Strongylocentrotidae; genus Strongylocentrotus; species Strongylocentrotus droebachiensis. Next base: position 59,477 of record JAVYIG010001415.1, read on the forward strand.
CTTTTTTTCTTTCAGTATATTTCTGTAGAGTTACATAAATGTTCATTGTTTGCATTAATTTTTTTGTTAATTTTGTTTTTTCCATGTTTCAAAGTTTATAATAACATTTACTTTAGTTTTCAAATGATGGATGTACCTGTAAGCTCATCTTCTGACATTTTTCTTGAAGCTTGCCTGACTGCCAAAACTCAGAAGTGATGATCACATAAATATTGCCTTCTTCTTGGAGAGATGGTGAGGCCAAGACATTGGACTCAGTGAATATCAGTTCTCTGTAAGAATGAATATCAAGTTGTTAGTATATTATAAGTAGAAGAATTGATTTTAAGGTGATATGTATCTCTCTTACCAAACACCCCTACAGGCTACAATTCTCATCTAGGTCTAGAAGATCTATAGCTTCCCTTTATCTAAACCATTGGCTATTTGCAAAATATGCGCCAAAGTTATCTTTTTTATTAATCATAAAACAACTTTTTCTCCAGTATAAATGCCAAATTACTGGTGAAGAATAAGAATGTCTACCCAAACTTTCATTTATTTATAAATAATCAAAGTCATGTAAACAATATTTCTTTTCAAAAATGGTCTAGATATATTCTAGACCCAGTAGACTACTACTAAGTTAGGCAGTAGAGTCTAGATCTAATAATATTAATAAACAGTTTTGTTTTGATCAGGAAGTAATAAAATAACAGATTTGACAATGACTTCTAATAATATTAATGATAAAACATAGCATAGATTCTAGACTAACTACATCATAATTATCTTGACTTAATTCCCATTAAATGAAAGTTCCTGGAACAATACAAGATTTGAAACACTTCTGGAACAGCTTTGCTTGAAGCCTGGTTTAGTATTTGGCTAAACAGTAAAATGGTCATCAATTTCATCATCAACTTCATCTGTTCATTCAACAAAATTTAGTGAAAACAGAATTTGCATTAACCTGCACTTCAGAACATTAGACTGGCTAGATTTCTTTGTATCCTGTGAACTAGATATAAGCCTAGATGGATTATGGATGCCTGATGAAGAACCTGGTCCATAGTTGTATGCAGATGGTGCATTGTTTTCGAGCCGACAAACGACTGAGCAAAGAAGACTGAAGTCTGGAACTTTTGCAAAGAAGATCGAGGAACCTCCAGCTGTGTTGTGTACCGGCATTTTTCAATTTCGATCTCGAATGTTTTTTGTGTTTCTTTACCAGTCAAATATAGTTTGTATGCAGCTTGCTTCATCACTCTAGCATCAGACTTTAACGTTATTTCACACAATCAACATGTTTTGTCCGTTCTGCTTGCTCTTCTATCAGCTAGACTATCTTAAATTCTTCATTGATAGCTTAGCAGTAACACCAAGACAATCTTCAGCATTGACTTTTTCAATTTCGTACCGCGCATTTGAATTTAGTCGAGACGAAGTCCGGATATCCGATCTGGGAACGACCGACGTAGACGCGACGCGGTATCGCCTACCCGAATATCGACGTGATGAAAGTCGGACCGAAGTCGTAACATGTTTCTATCATTTTAGAGCAAAAGTGATACAATTTCACTATGAATATTTTACCGAAGAAAAGGTGAGATTGTGCCTTATTATCTATGTCATATTTTAAAGCTTAATACTTCGTTTAAATACGTTAAAAATACAATTATTGTGAGCATAATTGTTTTATGTAGTCCCATGTGTGTACAATGGTGTGGTCTGTTTGTTGTCATTTACACATTAGGCTACTCAAATCTCAGTGTTTATCTTTGCGCACGTCACCTATTTTGGCTGTGCACACTTGGTTTCTCTACTATTTTTTTATCATAAGCTTTGACTACAGAATAATATATCTACATTTAGACCCTAGATATATTTCTGATAACCTGTTAAATCAAGGCTAGATCTATTAATGTTTTTATCCAGAATTTCGGATGTAGATTCTAGCAAGTTTTCTGTTTATTCTGAGAGGAAAAAAATTGCAGCTGATGGATGGTGTTTGAGCAGGAGGGAATGGAAGTCTTGTGGAAATATTTCTAACGACAGTGAAATAGCAGGACTTACAACTACAAGCAATGCTCATTATTAACAGTAGGGGCGCTGGTCCGAGAATGAGGATCGTCCTCATAAACAAGGATATCCTCATAAACGCGGACAAAAAGCGTCCTCATAAACAAGGATCGTCTCTGCATTTTCGCGGACGTTTTTTTTCATCAGTGCTCTGCAGGTTTCGGGTTACCGAACCGCCCGATGGCAATGCCAAATTTGGATTCCACAGGGGAAAATAACCCTCGTTGACCGTCTACTTTTATCGGTTGTCCGTCTTCCCAAGGATTTATTGCTCATAATGTGAAGGTCTCTGTACAAAGTCAATGTAAAATGCATCAAGAAAATCATCCCGGAATCCGTTTTTTGCATCGCCAATGTGCCGATCAAAAATATGGAACATCTGCTTTTTTGCAGACGATCCTTGTTTTTGAGGAAGCATTGGTCCGCGTTTACAAAGACCATCTTCATTTATGAAGACGATCCTTATTCTCGGACCAGCGCCCCTACTGATTAAGTGGCAACTAAATAAAATTTGACCTACAATGTACATCTACAAGATTTCAGAGCAAGCGCATAGCTAGGATTTTATTTTAGAGGGCGATAGTGAGCACGCAAAACGTGCCAATCACTTACAGAGCGCGCTCCTTAGAGAGGGATGGGTACAAAGTGTGCAAAGCGCGGTAGCTTTGACATTTCATTAAATTATTAGAGAACGAAGACGATTCGTTATGCCGTTCTCGACTCTTGATAATGTCGAAATTTTCAAAAATGTTTCTTTGTCTGCTCCATTTTCTTCCTACGTCCTCTTAATTTTTTTCTTTTCTCTCTCACTCTCTCTCTCTTTTTTGGCCATTTTTTTTTTTTTAGGGGGAGGGGCGACTGCCCCTACCAACCCCCCTGGCTACGTGCCTGCTTCAGAGTAGAGAATAATTTTGACTTCCATTTTTGTCAGGTCTTTGTATTAACTGTTGCCATATTCATCCTTCTCTTTTGTTTACTAGTTGGCATGTCCGGACCCGAGATAATATTGCCAAAGTCAAGAGGGATGAAGCTCAAGCCGCAGAGGAAGAGAAAGAGAAAGAAGGAAGGATTGCTCTGGCTGTAAGTACCGTATTGTATATCTATGAACTTTTAAGGTTACAAAGTATGTAACCAATCTGTATGGAGCCACAAGGATGTCAACTCATATACTTAAACACAGAGTTAACACCCTTCTGGCTCTGAACAGATGATTTGTTTCTTGGCATCAAACTGTTTCTTTAAAAAAAAAACGTCATGATGTAGGAAAACTAGGAATGATTTTTTTTTTAAAGAATGGATGTTTGGGCAATCTAAAAAGGAGTTCCTCAGACATAAGCCCTTTAAAACTATATAGAAGTTCCGTCTAATCTTACGGTATTTGGATGTGGACCTCTTGCAATTTTGTAGAAAATAGTCACTATCAAATCTGTAAGAACAATAGAACATTTACATGAAAATTGATGAGCTGGCTAACCAATGCTATGTCTAGTTTGTCTACATGGTTCATGATTTTTTTTTCACACATCAAAATGATGTCCTCAGGAGAACTGCATTTTGAAACATATTTGGATTGGAAGGGACCTGGATCAAAGAACTTTTTTTTTAATATTTTTTTTTATTGGAGTAGGAATCCTAATTTTGTTAATGCTAGGAATTGTGATGAGCCATAAATATTTAGAGATATCAATGCATTCACATATAAGTAAATTGACATTTTACTTATAGTGTATAGAAGCTTGAAAAATTGAAGTTGCTGTATTTGCTAAATATTTTATTGATACATGAATATGAATGATCCTTTACAGGAGCAAGAAGCACGTACTGAAAAGCTGAGGATAAAAGCCAGAAACAAGAGTTTTGGCAGCGCCAGCTATGGATATGAAGAGGAAGAGATTGGACCACAGCCGATGCCTGATGTGGCACCTACAGGAGAACCCACTTCTCAACCCCTGCCCAGAACTCACATCAACTTCTTCTCTGAAATAGAGGCAGGGGTAAGATGATATTCTCTTGACTTCAACTGATGTTATGTAGTTTGTGTTCAGGCTTTTATTTGTAAGAATATATATGAATAATAATACATATTCAAAGAAAAGTAGGTTCAATGTACTGCTTGATAGTGGCAGCCAATGCAAATTTACGGACCTTCAAAAGTCTTTTATTGGGACAAATAAGATTCAGATATTTAATATTACCAATTTGTCCTTTTCTAGCTTTACTTCTAACACATGTAAATAACATTCATCCACTTTGAGAGGTGTGTTAGTTCTCAAATAACAAACTATGAATGTTCACACACATAAACAGATTTAGGATTAAAGAGAACACATATACATTAGTAATCAATTATAATCACAAACTATAAATGTATTATACCATTACTATTGCAGCTTTACTATAAGTCCTCTATTTTCATAATAATAATAATAATATTTAGCTTTTATATAGCGCTTAATACAAATGTCTCTAAGCGCTTTATAAATATACTATTACCCCGGTCATTATATTCAGTGCTTGCCCGCGCATACTGTGTGCACAATCTCCACTCCCTGGGGAGCATTCCAGCCAGGCGTTACTTGACGCTCAAAAACTGTTTGACCAACAATGAAGGTCGCATCCTACCGGGTACCCATTTAACACCTGGGTGGAGAGTAGCAAGTGCAGGTTAATATCTTGCCAAAGGATATTAATGCTGTGTCGGGATTCAAACCCTCGACCTTCGCATTTCCAGTCAAGCGCGTTAAACCACTCGAACACGACACTCCCGATAAAATAATATATATATATTACATTTTTATCAGAGCTGTGTATTCAGCATATAACTGCATCTATTTAGAAACCTCCATTTCTCGTATCCTGATAGAGCAACACCAATACCAGTAACAAGGACCACGAGGCTGAGAAGAAGCAGGAACAAGATGCCTATGAGAAGAAGATTGGGCTACTGGTAGGTCTTGGACAGAGTGCCATCGAAACACAACCAGTCAAACCTTGGTATCAGCAAAACAGAGAAGAGAAGGACAAGAAAAGCGTGGAAGCAACAAGTACAGAGTGAGTTCAATTATTTAAGCCTATCTGCACTAGTTTGGCCAGGAGGAATTAGACCTCCCTGCATGGTCACTGACAGGTGGTTATCTCATCAAATCAGCTCTCAATTAACACAAGAAAAAGGGGACCATAGGGGACCAACAGGTACAGCTTAGGCATTGTTTGCTATATATAGGGCGCAGGTAGTGCAGTGGGGATTTAAGTTCTCCTTTTTTCTTCTTTTTTTCCCCTTCAGTTTGTAATCATTCTTGTGAAGCAGTGGTTCTATATCTGGGAGTTATAGTTCCCGTGGTGTTGTTTAGGAGTAAAGAATTGGTCTTTAATAACATAAACCCAAGTCAACTTTTGTGTGAATTACAGGAGTTACAGTCCTGACCAAAGATTACAATTTAGGGGGGCTCACAAAAGTGACAAGGGATCAGGCAGAAATGGAGTTTTAATAAATTTAGAGGGTATTAAAGGGATAGTTGAGTTCTGTTTTCAGACCGCAATTGCCTTCAAAGTGCATGGTTATTGCTCTTATTCCTATCTATGACATTTCTAGTGCCCTTTGAAGACCTAAAAGTGCTATGAAGGTAATTTTAGACCCCAAATTGTGTGAAATTTAGCCAACACAATCATACCAATTCAGCTCCACTATTGAAAAGTCCTATTCATGTGATTTTTACACAAGAGAAGTAAAAAAAAAATATTAGTGTATTCCTGCTGACATGGTTAATAAGTAAAATGTTATAGTCTTTAATCTTGAGAGATTTGCTTTTTATTTTTGTTAACAACTTGTGATAAACTGTCTTTTTTATATTTTTTTTAATTTGATTTTCAATTTTCAGCACACTTGAAATGAAGAGAAAAGCGTCAATGGATCCAATGAATGCCATGTTGAGGTACCTTGGGAAGAAACCAAAGAGTGTGACTGAGAAAAAGACTACCAGTCAACAGCATTCTTCCATAGAGAAGGAATCTCAACCAAAAGGGGTATGAATTGAAGGAATTTTCACCTTAAGTATCCAGTTTCTATATCACATCATTTCTGTTCTTTTTCTATTTTATTTTTTTTTGCAATTGAACATTCATTGATATAAACTTTTGTCTGTGTTTTCTTATTAATTTTGCTTTGATTGTCTGTCTCTCTCTCTCTCTCTCTCTCTTTCTGTCTCCCACAGTTTTGTAGATATGTACTGTCCATTACTCATTGCCTCCCCTTTCTCTCTTTTTCTCTCATCTATTTTGGATCTCTTGCTTACTCCCTCACAGCTCTTCTATTCATTTGTAACTTTGATTTTCTTTTACTTGTATTCTGAGCAATACACTGTAAGTACTTACAATTCCTATAGAATCTTGATAAGTTTAAGTCCAGTGGTTAATAATTGCAAGACATTTATAGTTTGTTGAACATTTGAAATACACAATTGCTGTATTTGAAAAAATAATCCTTATATTTCATTGTTTTGCAATTAATTTTTTCTGTATTGACGTGTAGAATTTATGGGAAAATTCTGTTTGCTTATTAGAATATATCATGTTATATGCATCAGAAAAAATCATAGCACTTAAAGCCATTTTACAGTAAACCATTTCTTCTCTCATACACAGGGTCTACCGGGCACAACAAGTCTGATGAAGATGTTCAGCAAGTACAAGAATAAATCTAAAGAGGAAGAAAATGGAAAGGAAACTACAAGTCACAAAAAACACAAAGAAAAGAAGAGAAAGAAACATCACGGACTAAAGGAAAGCAGAAGAGACTCCAGAAAACATAGTCATAAGAAATCCAGTAGCAAACACAGAAAACATTCAAGACATCACAGTGAAAGTACAAGTTCAGAGAGTGAGGACGCAAGGCGAGAGGCTAGACTGTCTAGAAGACGTAAGAAATCTCAGAAAAGAGATAGAAAACACAAGCGTAAATCAAGCAGGAGTGACAGCAATAGTGATAGTCAGAGCTCCTCAAGCAATGGCAGCGAGGAGATGGACAACCAGAAATTGCAGGTGTCTGCTAAACCTGCTCCCACAATTGAACAGTTAAGAGCAGAGAGGATAAGGAGAGAGGCAGCAGAGAGGACTAAGACTGAAAGATTTTTGGCTGGAAAGCCACTGGTAGAACAGCCTGCTCCCACGTTGGTGATAACGGATAAATTGGATGGAAAATATAACTCACAGTTCAACCCACATCTAGCAAGAAAGCGTCAACCAAAAGAACCTCTTTTTTAGACGACTTTTTCTTCTATTCATTCTTTCTCCCTACCATATTGGTAATACATGTATGCATTTTTTGTGAAAAATCATAGATTTAGTAAATATTTTCCCAATCAGAAATATTTCCTTTAATTAGCTCCGAAGTCTACAAGTTGAAAAATGAAAAATATAGTTCAGGGTTTTCCTATTTGAATATATTGTTCTCCTTGGAAAATTCTGATTTTTATTTTACGGGATCTCTTACCAATATGAAGAGAACCTTATCTGTGAATTCAACTCAATTGCAAGTTTGAAAATAACACCATTCAGGAGATATTAATACTCCATATGTCTTAAGAAAATCAACACTAAACCTGTGATTCCTCAACAATCCAGAATAAATTTATATGGGTTGTATTCGATATTAAAAAGTGTATTCAAACAGTTGACAATAGTGCAAATCTTATTTTTACCCCTCTACCTTCTCCAATATTGTGCATTGCCTTTATAAACAGTCATGTTTCTCTCCCTCTCACTCTATCACCAGAGCCTATATTCAATTCAATACTAAAGTACAACATTCAAGCTTTTTACTTAGTATTTGGCTTAGATGAAATACTTAGCCAATTTTGGTATTCAATTCAAACTTTTGGATAAGTATTTTACCCTAAATCTAAGACAGCTGCCTACCAGACTTAAGCCAATTATTTGGATGGTTTTCTTGCGCAGTATTATAACCTGCGCACAATTATATCAGCGCACATTTATTGCAACGTATTAATTGCGCATAACTTTTGATTGACCGTGTGATGTCACAATGCTTATCAGTTAGTTTACTTAGATTTTGTAGTAATAAGTGAATGTGATTTGAATACGAGATAAGTAAATTTCTTAGCTTAGCCATTTACTTAGTAAATTTCTTATTATCATGCTATTGATGTATTGAACTGAATACCGGCCCAGGGATCTGCACTAAATTTTCCATAATTGGTCTGGATTAAAAGTTTTAGGGTCTGCACGTTTGAAACCCCCTTCAGTAAAATGTATACTTCTTGAGGGTATCGATATGCCGGGCACCTGTTAGTGTCGAGCCCTGGTTTAACTAATTGAACAATACATAGTCCTTGAATTATACAATCATATTGGAGTGTACAACCTGTATGAGTGTACATTTGTTTATTTTATTTCTTTTATATATTTATACCCATTATGGAAACCAGAAAATAAACGGTAATGTTTGTTACATAAATTCATTTTGTTTGTACTATATCCTAGATATTTATTTCATGATTCTGGTAAACCAATTACTTGAGACTGAGTTAGAGAAGAAAAAAGGTGGATAGGCACTGTAAATAATCAAATGCGAACTGGTGCACACAATAAAAATGAGTAACATTTTGTTAAGTATATTAGAGTTATTTAAAAATCGTTTTTTATTTTACATACAATTACAGTTCATTTTGTACATACATACAACATACATACACATATAAACAGAATATGTCTCAAATAAGACATTTTCAGCATAATTGATTCATAAGAAAAGCTTTGACTAGACAGTTTTGAAGGATTTTCTTGGGAGTTAAAGATAAAGACCAGTTCTGGTCATGCGGTTGCATTGTGAAAGAAACATGGATTATCTAGCATATAAGTATTGGTGTGTACTGCAAGGTTCTGGAATCATCAAAATGATCAGAAATTTGGCCCAGTCTTGGTAAAGTTACAAGCAATTTCAAACATGTGATTTACCCCATATTCAAATAAAAGTCACTATTAATTTAAAATGATATGCCACATACCCTCTCAAAACATTTAGTCTGCTCTGTTAATTGATTCCCAATTTGATACAATCAAACTATCATTTTTAAGAAGTAATTTGCGGGAGACAAGAAGGTTCTATGGAACTACAGAAAACAACAAAATAAACTTTTCTTAATCAAAGACATCTTGTATCATCTTCTGTACAATCCACAATGGGATTTCACACTGATTGAGTACATGATTTATTAAAATGCTTTGGCAATACCAAAACATGTACTGAAAAACATTTGATGTACCGGTATTGCAATTAAAATTGAATTAACATTAAATTAGATGGTATAGTCAACTTTACCTTTCGTGTTAACAGTACAAAGAAGGAAGATCAATAGCATGCCCTATAATTAAGACGTGTATTTGAGTCTACACCACACTCTAAGACAATATCAATATGTCCTTTTCAAATAAGTCCCTAGGGACTAATTAGTTCTGGTGCATAACTGTATTAAACCTTTCTATAGTATTGCAAAAATGTTTACAGGTGAACTGAAATGGTCATAGTCTTCCATTTTGCATCACTCATTTATACCTTCTAATATCATAGCATTAATAATCATGCTCCAGGTCTTCAAGTAACCTTCAAAGTTCAAACCACCCCACAAAGTTTAGTCTGACATATGGGCCTTGTTATTAAGATACAGTGTACTCTCATTTGAGTTAAACAATTTACGAATTCGGAATACATGTATTTTATAAACTTGAAATTTATCCCTGTGACATTTAAATCCATGAAAGTACTCGCCCAAAGTTATTCATACATGAGCAAAATTATGTAAGACATTCGGTATTATCATTTGGAAACAAAAGAAGTGTCCACACTGAGAGAGCGCCATATCTTAATAATGCACAGATGTTCTTAGAGGTAAAAAAACTGTTTGAGAGCTAGGAACTATCCTCACACAAGTAAGAATATGAAAACATGATAGAAGATTTAACTGTTAATTTTAAAACCCATGTGACTTGAACCACCACTGATCTACATTCAAGAAATTCCTACTTTTTACTAAGAAATCCTGAAAGATCATAATCCAAATGATGAAGGGGTTTTTCTCCTGGGTGTTGAAGCGGGAGATTCTTCTTTCCTACCAGGTGTTGCAATCTTCATACTGCAAGAAAAGCAAAGTAAATGTTATAATAAGATCAATATTGACAGGAATCATTCACATTAATTATGGAAAGGCATTGTTTAACAATGTTTCCAGTCCTACAAATCTGAGATGCATGGCCCTACGTGTTATCAGTGTCTGATATGGTGTAATAATAATATTGAAGCCCAACAAAAATTTGCGCTTCAAAATGATCATGAAGTGCTTCAAAAAAGTAAAAATCTTTGAGTGACCGGTTTTACCATTCTTATTTTTCCCAATAGACTGTAGTGTTATAAAACCGTTTGGAAAACGTTTTTTAAAATTTTTAAATTCCAATCATAAATATCTTGATGATCAAACATGTGATTGGCTTGTAAAAGTCATGTGATTCCTGACTGACCTAAAGGTTTATAATTATGATTGCAGCATGAGCTAAATCAAGGATTTTGTTTAGAATCTGAGGCAAAGATACCCAATCCCTTTAACTACATGTCTTTTTGCATCAACACATTCTAGATCAATTTTTTTCATGTCTGATGTGTAAATTATATGATTTCTGAAAATCCTCATCACATTATATTTTCTGTACATGGATTTCATTTTAAAGACATATTTTTGTTAATGAATCGTTGGGACAAGTCTTGATATATTTGTACATTTAGGTATAAAATCTAATATTATATAATGAATAAAGAATACAAATGTACATATCAAAAGTATCTATGCATGACCATACTCAAGTAGGGCTAGTAAATTTATACTATCATCAGGTGGGTTAAAATCTTCTTTTTGTTATGACCGAGACTTTAGAATGCTAACAATACTTACCTTCTAGATGATTTAATTCTCTCAAGAAGCTTGTCTTCTTTCCTCGCCTTAAGTTCTTCTGTTGCTAGGGCCATCTCTTCCTCCATGTTTGGTAAGTCTGCCTTGGCTGCCTGACGTCCTTGCTAAATATTTCAAAAGGTAAAAAAATAAATATTTCTCATTATATTAAACAGGCTAATACTATGTAATATATATACACTTGAGCTCACCATAACAGTAATAATGTAAGGTGATAAGACACAATGGAACATTTTTCTAATTATCAAATTATAATGATCATATCATGATTGGTAAAGTGGTTTATTCATATGACTTTCAACTGAAAGGTTGAGGGTTTGAATCCCAGCCTGACACCACTGCCCTTTGGCAATATATTAATGTTAATTGGAGTAAAGAAACATACCTGTCTTGTTTTGCCTTTTTCCTTGATGCTGTAGAACATAGGTCCCAACTCGGCCAACCACTCCCCCTCTACTGCTGTCACACACTGCATGTATTCCTGGAAGGAAACAAACGCAGAAATCAATAAAAATTCTAGATGCTTTCATTGCACGTAGGTTGACATGTGCTATGTTACATTCAGATATTACATATTGTCTACACATTCAGTTTGTATACACATAGAGGTTGCTTATAGCAGCTATTCTGTTTCACTTAAAGGGATAGTCCACCCCAGGATTTTTTTTAGCTGACGATATAGACCTAATAATACCATGAAGAATGATACAAGTCTCATTAAAATCCATGATCACATAACGAAGATATATCGACTTTTTTATCGAAAATCAGCCGCCCCCCAAATGCAAATGCGTTACATGGGCAAAAAACGATCGCCAAAAAATAACCGATAGTATCGAAATTGTGACGTATGTTGCGAGCTGCCTTCTTATTTCGCAGACATTCACTTTCGCTCGCGGTACACTGTTATCGCACTGACACGACGAATCATGAATGAAAGTGAAAGCGAAAGTGAATGTCTCCGAAATAAGAAGGCAGCTCGCAACATACGTCACAATCGTTTCATGCCCATGTAACGCATTTGCATTTGGGGGGCGGCTGATTTTCGATAAAAAAGTCGATATATCTTCGTTATGTGATCATGGATTTTAATGAGACTTGTATCATTCTTCATGGTATTATTAGGTCTATATCGTCAGCTAAAGAAAATCCTGGGGTGGACTATCCCTTTAAACCCTCGACACTACATAATACCAGTTTTAAGAATCTCTCATCAAGGAGACCCATTATATTAATCATTTGTACAGAAAGGCCATCGCCTAATATGAGGACGATCACCTTGATTCCCTAATATTACATTCAACTAAAATAGAACCTATGAAGAAGGACCTCGGTGCCCTGTTGCACAAAACTTACCATTGATGGTAACTTTGCCATCAATGGTAACTACCATGGAAACCTTGATTTTGATTGGCTGTTGAGCCCTGTTACCATGGTAGTTGCCATTGATGGCAAAGTTACCATCAATGGTATTAGTTGTATGCAATGGGCCCTGTTCACATAGGCCACTTGCTGTATGTTCAGTCCATTGCCTATACTATTATTTGAAGAGGGTAAAGTAGATCGATCCATATGAATTAATGTAAAACATGTAAACACACAGAAGAAAACCTTACACAAGCAACAACAAAACAACAAAAAACAAACAAACGTACATACCTTTGAGGTCATGACCAGCTCATGGTAGATGATATACTCTGGTGTGAAGCCCATACCAAAGAGGGCGCTAGTCGGATGCAGATGACATGGCATACCAGTCCTCACATTCACATACTCTCCTATGCCCTGATAGGTAGAATGTGCAACAGCAACAAAGAGAACAATAATGAGTCTTACTTCATATTTTCCATCATTCCATTTGACTTTCTCAGAGTGCATTCGATAATGAGACATTGACATTCCTGTCAATTCATACCCAGTGAATAAGTGGCAATGACAGTTTCTGTATTAAAACCTTTCAGCATTTTACAGACTCATTTATTCCCCCTCCCAAAACATGTTGAACATTTACAAAGATGAAACCAATGATAAAAAATCAAACAATTTTAATTTAAAAATCATCAGCTTATCATTAGCTATAACACACATCTTTAAAGAAGGTAATCAAACACGAAAGTGCAATACTCTCTGAGCGCCAATCAAACTATCACTGAATTTTTAAAGACATTTAGACTCGGTCTACAGGAGCTTAGAACAAACTTGGAAATCAATAAGCTATAGCAATAGACTGTTAATAGACTGTTCTAAAGCTGTAAACTTTTAAATGCATTTACTAAAATGAAAACCAGACAATACTGACCTTGAGCTTGGCTGCATGGTGGAAGAAAGCAGAACAGATGCACTTCCTGATAAGATCCCAGCTGGTCCCGCTGGAGACCAGCTCCATCCCTTGTTGATCCATGATGTCTTTGAGCTGCTGCCTCACCTCACGCACCTTACGCATTGCCTTCACATGGATGAAATGCTCAGAGGACCAGCTCGAAGAGTAGCTGTTGTCATGGTAATGAATGACAAGAGTAACATAATTTAGACACCAGCGACTACCAAACTTCAAGAATTTGTTGCACTAACTTGACTGATGAAATCAGACATTGAAAAAAGAGTGTTCTTTCAAAGGCAACAATGAGGATTACCGAGAGTCCTTTTCAGGACTCCCCAATCCTCTCCCTCTCTCACATGGTGCAACTGCAAACCTACTGTATATAACAATGAGGGAGTTGCTACACAATTTCAAAAATGGATACTTGGTCACCAATGGAATATCAAACTTCTTTTTCTATTCAATTCAATGGCGTAAGTGATACAGAAAAAAGTAGTATTTCTGAGACACTTGATAGCTTTAGGACCTAAATAATGATTTGTATTATAACAAATATCTTTGATATAGAGATAACTCAGGTTCAAATGCATCTGTGAAACCCTATACCATTTACTTTGAAATGTGTGGTTCTTTAGTATATTTGTAAAGCGCTTAGAGACATTGTATTAAGCGCTATATAAAAGCTAAATATTATTATTATTATTTTTAATTTATCCCAATGTCCAAATGAATTTCTCAACCTCTCTCACGCCACTCTGGCCATACAGTATAACTTTAACTTAAATTAAAAATTGATTGTGCTACTTAATGATAAGAAATGTGAGGTGGATCATTGTCTTGTTTAATACTTACTGGTTGTTTTTCCATTGTTGATAGACATTAAGAAAGGTCAGATGATCACTCTCAGGGACTGAGAACTTTTCCCTGGCCTGGTCACTGTCTTCCTCTCTACCCTTGGGTCGGTAGAAAATGGACGGAACAGACAACATGGACACAATGATCTGTGGAGAAAAAGAGAATGAGATGTTTCCTTTATTCACAAGTCTCGCTTTCATGCAAAGCAATTTCTAATATCCATTTGTAATAAACAACTACTCAAAAGCAATAATCTTAATTTAAATTTAAGATCCATTTTTATAAATTTCACTTCAGTGAACAATAACACTTGTTGCACTTGTCACTTCCACATACTTTTGCATCTGAACATGTTACCATTTCTTGGAAATTTTCTAGTTCTATTTAGTCAACTCCTTCTTTCCGAGATATTAATGTTTCTTATACATTGTACAAATATTTGGGCAATAGCATTAAGCATGCACAAACAGAAATCTCCCATTCCTAATTTTAATACCGTAGTTGCCTGTTCACCCCTTCAAATCATCCAAATACATTCAGTAGATGTAAATAAGGCAATGATCTAGACTGATTGTATAAGTTACCTTCAGGGTCTAAGCCCTGTATCATCTGTCTAATGTCATGCATGCATGCACAAGTCTGACCATAAGCTAAAGCTAGGGTAATAATTTCCAAAGCACTTTGGAAGCGCATAGAGAAGTTATTTCATTCATAACGTATTATGCGCCATACAAGACTGAATATTATCATTATTAAGTTCTATTGTGGGTGTCTACTTACCAGGGCTTCTGAGCTGCATCCCATCTCACAGGCTACTATAAGAAATTTAGAGAGTGCAGGATCTAGAGGGAACTCTACCATCCGTCTACCAATGGGAGTCAGTTGACCAGTGTTATCTAAAGCTCCTAAGATCCAGAGCTGGTACATGGAGTTCAACATGTTATCCTGCACAGAAAACAAAAGAGAATGAATTTCAAACACTACTGTTATATAAGTTTCTTTTAAAGTAATCCAATGCATTCTCTGGAATCCTAAATCCAAGGGTGGGACATATACCGCATAATGTTGCTGTAAATGACCAAACAAAAATATGAACATGACAGCCTTCTAACAAGTGTGTCATGATGAGAACGCCCCCCCCCCCCCCCCCCCCCCGCCACAAACCCCCAAAGACAATAAAAATATAGATGGACAACTGTCACTTAGTAAAACCACCCCTAAACATGTATTCCCATGATAGGCTACCCCCTTTGTGAAATTATCCTAATTTCCCTCATGATGATGATGATGATGATTCACAGCATTTGTATGTCGCCATATATCTGTTTAAAAAAACAATCAAAGGCGCGAGCTCCTCCAATAAAGTTAGCATTAAATGCAACTACCTAGGGTGTAATTACCCTCAAAGGTGCTTGTACTAGAGTCAAATCACTGGAATAATGATAAGCATGAGGTTATTTTACAATATTGAACTTTAAAGGGATCGTTTAACAATGTTAAATCTGAGATGCACAGCCCTACGTGTTATCAGTGTCTGTGATATGGTGTAATATTGAAGCCCTAAAAAAAATTGCGCTTCAAAATGATCAAGAAGTGCCTCAAAAGAGTAAAAACCTTTGAGTGACCGGTTTTACCATACCCGTTTACCCCAATAGACTGTAGTGTTATGAAAACTGTTTGCCAAACGCAAAATTGGATTTTGATTTTGATTTTCAATCATAAATATCTTGATAATCACACAGGCGATCGGCTTGTAAAAGTCATGGGATTCCTGACTGACCTAAAGGTTTATAATTATCATTGCAGCATTAGCTAAATCAAGGATTTTGTTTAAGGATCTGAGACAAAATTACCGGATCCCTTTAAAGAGGGCAGTTAATGTATATTTTCTTACCTGAGGGGGTGGGTCCATGAAGTGGAAGAGCAAAAGATCATCTACTCCTAATGATTTGAGAAGGAGCACCACATTGGCAAGGTTTGTTCTCTGGATCTCAGGCACTGTTGTCATCAGTAATTCATTCTTATACGCACTCTCTGTGTACAGTCTAAAGCACTGCCTGTAATTGCAAGATATTACCATAGAAACATGGCATAAAGTAGACAATGAATACTATTTTCTATTTAGTTCTAAGAAATGTTAGACCTTTGCCCTTAATACGACCCCTAATATGATTATGAAGATTTGCAAAGGACCATTCATATCCTCTTTGCTAAAAACCAGAAATATTTGTGAATGGTAGAGAAAAGTGAGATTTTTCGACCTGCAAAATAATTGCATCATAGCACAGCATTTATAAGATTGGCACAAATCCTGTTTTGCCATTGTTACATAGTACTACCAGAAAGAAAGCCCAGAGTAAAACTAGATGGAATTTTGACTGCGCGCAGTCGAAAATGATGCCTCCGCCATAGAGCAATTTAAACAAGTTTGGAGTTTAAATCTCCAGTGGTTCTTGAGATATCATGATAACAATCTCAATGTATGGAATTTCATAAGTTGACCTCTGTGAACCTTGACCTTTGACCTACGTGCTCCAAAAT
Source organism: Strongylocentrotus droebachiensis (assembly GCA_035222895.1). Taxonomy (NCBI): domain Eukaryota; kingdom Metazoa; phylum Echinodermata; class Echinoidea; order Camarodonta; family Strongylocentrotidae; genus Strongylocentrotus; species Strongylocentrotus droebachiensis. The sequence continues at coordinate 76,229 of JAVYIG010001415.1, forward strand.
CTAATCAGATTGTCTTCCTATGGTGATACACACTATCATTAAGTTTGAAGTTTAAATCTCCAGTGGTTCTTGAGATATTATGATAACAATCTCAATGTATGGAATTTCATAAGTTGACCTCTGTGACCCTTGACCTTTGACCTACGTGCTCCAAAATCTTATCAGATCGTCTTCCTATGGTGATACACACTATCCTTAAGTTTGAAGTTTTTACATCTCCAGTGGTTCTTGAGATATCATGATAACAATCTCAATGTATGGAATTTCATAAGTTGACCTCTATGACCCTTGACCTTTGACCTACGTGCTCCAAAATGTAATCAGATTGTTTTCCTATAGTGATACAAAATATCACTAAGTTTGAAGTTTAAATCTCCAGTGGTTCTTGAGATATCATGATAACAATCTCAATGTATGGAATTTCATAAGTTGACCTCTGTGACCCTTGACCTTTGACATACGTGCTCCAAAATCTAATCAGATCGTCTTCCTATGGTGATACATACTATCCTTAAGTTTGAATTTTAAATCTCAAATGGTTCTTGAGATATCGCGCTAACAAACTCAATACAAGGAATTTCATAAGTTGACCTCTGTGACCTGTGACCTTTGACCTACGTACTCCAAAATCTAATCAGATCGTCTTCCTATGGTGATAAATACTATTCCCGAGTCTTAAGTTTAAATCTTAAATGGTTCTTGAGATATTGTGATAACGGTCAAACGGGACGGACGTACGGACGGACGTACGGACGTACATGTACGGACGTACGGACGGACAACCCGAAAACATGATGCCTCCGGCACCACCTTCGGTGGCGGAGGCATAAAAAGTAACTTTTGCCAGTCCCTCCTCAGATATATAATTGACACTATACCTTCAAACTAAATGCTTGGTATATTTGTTATATATCTCTTCTTACAACTAATTCCCCCCCCCAAAAAAAAAGAACCGATTAGCTACCTGCTGATCTGGATCGAGCACTTTATAGCATGGGGCTAGAGTACCGGTGACTGGCAGAGATATGTTTTTCCTAGTGAAATTATATTTTATCACGTGAGCACCAATTGACCAAGCATGTACCGTATTTAGAATACTCATGAATATTCATTGAAGGGATATAAAAGCCAATATTCCTTTCATGTCACCTCAAAATGATGAATTTCTCCCATTGCCCATTGATTAATATGGCATTGTCATAGTGCTTTAAAACTGCCCCAAAAAAAACTTACATTAATTATTCATATTGTTAGTGGACTCTAAAATATTGATATAAAAAAAATCCTCTTTTTGTAATACAGACTTGCCCTAAATATCAGAAACACTGCACTGTGAAGAATACTTACCCTGGGCCTGTCCTACCAGCTCTACCTGATCTCTGCCTAGCGTTTGCCTGACTGATGGGGTACACCTGCAGAGCATCCATACCTATACGAGGGTTGTACACCTTCAGCTTACAGTACCCAGCATCCACTACAAACATGATGCCATCAACTGCACATGGAGAGAGGAAGGGAAGTTTGACATGAGAGAGTGTACTAGATGTCAAGAAATAAATGGGTACAATGTTATTGAAGTTGAGTAGCCGAGTGACTAGATCCTAAACATGTTAGGTTCAAAACATTGATGAGCACTCAGATAAGGATTTGGTTTTGAAGAAGACTCTGAAAGCCATAGGTTCATTTTTTTGTTTAAAACATATAATGTGGTGCTTGTCTTTTTAAAGCTAAGCTATGACATACTGTATATGTATATCACCATCTTTGTAATACAATGCATTTACACAAATTAAGAATGTTCACTTTAACATGTCACATTAAAGGATGAAACTGAAATTAATATTAACTTTATTAAATTGATTTGATCTGCAACAGAACTCTACTCCTTTCAAACAATACTGGACTAAACAGAATTACCTGTCATGAACTAAGCAAAGATAGTGAACTTAAATAACATGTACCAAGCTTGAATACCATTAAATAAATTCATTCAAATTTGCCTGAACTTGACTGGAATAAAACTGACCTGTGAGTGAAGTTTCCGCAATATTGGTAGCCACCACGCACTTCCTGACTCCATCAGGGGCCTTCTGGAAGATCTTAGCTTGAAGGTCTGACGGGAGCTGGGAGTAGATGGGTAAGATGGCAAGCTGAGGGGCATTGTCTAGCTCTCCTAGACGCTCTGTGGTGGCGGTGTCAAGATAACAAAGTTAAAAACTCAAGCAGATGAACGCATATCAAGGGGTCAGTGACACAAAGACGTAACTCCATATTTTGCCAAAATTAGTATTTGATATCAAAAAGTTCAGGAAAATGTGGGTTTTCCAGGGAACACAAAGACTGAACTCCACCCAACACCCCATCGGAGTCAATGGCTAGTGAAACATAGACTTAACTCCTTAAGGCCCAAGTGCTCAGTGACATATAAACTACTCTTTGTGCCACTGACCTCTCGATATGAGGCCATTCAAATTCAAGCTTTTGATAGTATCTAGGCAACTCAATCTACACCGAAAGTATGTCCAACATTTATTAAACCATTCTGATACTAAATCTGTGTGCAACAAACATCTGTATCAAGAAACACAGTATAATATTTCAATATCTTTTATGGTCAATATTATATCTAGATTTAAGAGGACTTAATTAAAGTTGATAAACAGGATATGCCCAATACTCTCATGAAATGTTGATCATGCAAGAAGTTATCATTTTCTATTCATATGAAAGTAGGTGTATCATTATTATGAAAATTATGTAGATCAGTGAGACCCTTACACCAATCCACACCATGTAAAAAACACAAAAAACATTCAATTACAGCTACTGTTGATTATTTATCCATAAATCAGTTGTGCTAGGACAAGATATTGAAGTTAAAATAATCACTTATTACTCCAAACATTTACGAAAATTGGGAGAAAAAAAAAACAGATAGAAGGATAATGATAATAATATTTCGCTTTTATATAGCCCTTAATACATCAATGATGTCTCTAAGCGCTTTATTGATGCGTACAGAGAAAATGAAATGTGGTTTGACCATGACCCTTTCATACCTGAAATCAGGTCACAGGTGACCTCAATGTCCTCTTGTCCAGGCATGAAGACTAAGATATCACCAGGAGGGGGTTGTAGATGGATCTGGAGGGACTGCTTGACCGCTGCATCCACATAGTCTTCTACAACATTCTTACTGAACATGGTATCCACAGGGAATGTCCTGCCAGGGATCTAGGGGTTGAAAGAAAGACAGACAGTGAAGGGTAGTGGGTGAGTTCAAGCTTGGTATGCGGGTCGGTGTCAGACCTGAATGGACTGCTTGACCGCTGCATCCACATAGTCTTCTACAACATTCTTACTGAACATGGTATCCACAGGGAATGTCCTGCCAGGGATCTAGGGGTTAAAAGAAAGGCAGACAGTGAAGGGTTATAGGTGAGGTCAAGCGTGTTATGCCGGTCAGTGTCTTTGACAGTCCTGGGGGGGGGGGTTTCTCAAAGATCCTAAGTTGGACTTATCTCTTAGTACGACTTAAAAATTATGGAAAACTGTTAGCATCTATGACAATATTTTGTAAAAATTATTTTGACATGCATAAAATATTTATTCAAATCGTTCATATTTTCTTTTATCATGGAGATTTAATGTTCTTGATGAAGAATTTATAAAAAGTCTAAAATACTTGAATTTTTGCTTTCGGAAATATTTCATTTTAAGGCTACAAATGGTTCTCCATAATGTTAAGTCCAACTTAGAGTTAAGTTCGACTTAGGATCTTTGTGAAACAGTCACCAGGTGTTAAAACAGTAAAGAGTTGATGTAACTGAAGGTGATGCTCAAGATGACATGGTGTCAGTAACTGCGTCGCCTTTGTGGTTGTGAAAGATGATGATGTTAGGTCTAGAAGTGTACAATGGCATTGGCTTCCATGAGAGTGCAGGAGTAAGGGTGGGGTAAGTGATGATGTTAGTGTCAGATCAAGGATCACTTTTATTCTTTGAACTCTTCTACGAAAGAAATATTTTAATATTGCAATAACAACATACATTGACTATGTTCAAAAGATCACAGTCTCATTCATTAGACAGGCAAGCTACATTCAATACAAGTATTCTATTTAGAAAAGAAAAACTGGATCTTTCTATATTTCATAGCATATCAAATCAAAGGGACGTGCGGCTTGGGCATTTAAAATTTATACATGCAATAAAGGAGGCAAACATCTCCTGCACTCCCACTGTTGGCCACTATCATTGCAGAATAACAGATACAATTTATCGGAAATGTCAATATATGTTATCAGTATTGTTTTAACAGCGACAGCCAGAATTGAACTCACCTCAAAGACTGGAACATTTCCAAAGAATTTGGAAAACTTTTCTGCATCCATGGTTGCTGAAGTGACAATGAGCTTCAGATCGGTTCGTCGAGCAACAACCTAATACACACAGAAGCAAAATGATTCATACTTTAACCTGTGTCATCATTGTAGCAATAATTTAATACACAAGTTGTTGGGTTATAAATAGAAACTTAGGAAAGGTGATGCAAGCTGTTGTTCCATGTCTTTTCTACAGGTAGGGTTCTACAAACCTTTCATCCAACAGCCTCATAAAAACACAATGTGAAGGTAAATCAAATGGAATCATCAATCAGACAAACAAAGAACTTACAAAAATAAAAACATATTTCAAACTCTTGTTAAGACCTTTATAATGCTTACTGCTAACATATACATTGCTCTTCACAAGCACTTACAATCCATTAATGATCCTTCACCTTTCTTTGTTTGGAAACTTGAATTTGGAAAATTGTAAAATTTTAATGTAGCTCTGAACTGACAACAAGTGAAAATATGAAAGTCTTACCTCTCTAAGTAGACCGAAGAGAACATCAGTATTGAGTGATCTTTCATGAGCTTCATCCATTATGACTGCACTGTAATGATCAAGATCAGACTCGCGTAGCGACTCTCGCAGTAGAATACCATCAGTCATGTATTTGATCAACGTTTTCTGAGGTATTCACAGGGACAAATGAAACAATTTTTTTTTTGATAGTTAAAACATCAACAGCGCTCATCTACAGCATGTTTTCATCCTACTTATTATAAAAACGTATCTGCTCTGATGAAATGGTATGAATTTCTCATAGAAAATAAACCTTGTAATCTTAACAATCTCATACATTACACAATCTATGTAAGGTAAATTGTAACTTTTCTTACTCGAAAAAAAATGTAACATATATTCAAAATTATTGCTCAGAAGTTTCAAGCCTACATGTTAATCTTGCAGCCATCTCTTAGTTACATTAAATCATTGCCGATTGATATCTTTATACATAAACACAATAAATGGCACTAATAATTATTTAATACAGGTCAATGATTTAAATTTGGCCAGTTTGGAGCAAGAGGCATATCCATTTTTACATGCAGAAGCATTTTTCTGTGAAAGATAATAAATTGTAATAAAATAAAATATGGATTTCACTAGTATTGAGAACTTACATCACTGGTGACATCCTCAAACCTGATGGCATAGCCTACTTCATCCCCTAGAGGAACATCCATCTCTTCACTGACTCTCTTAGCGACTGACATAGCTGCTACACGTCTAGGCTGAGTGCAACCAATCATACCAAACTTGCTGTAACCATCCTCGTGGAGATACTGATAGAAACAAACGCAAAAGATGAAACTATGAAAACTAAAGCTGAGTATTAAACAGGTGTTGTGTACTATTAGGCTCACATACTCTGAAGATCAGATTTCTTAATCAGTAAAATGCAGTTATAACACCCTTTAAAACATTGTGTATGAGCATAATCCAGCGTGAATTACTTTATGACTGATATTTACTTATTCTTGTTACATTCTCATCAATTGACAGCACCAAGCAAAACAGGTAAGAAGCAAATAACCCTGTATTACATATCCAACAAATAGAGGTGCCATCATTTTTAAACATGCCATTGGTGACAGACACATTAATTTAGTTTGTGGTTCCTTATTTCTCACCCCCTTCTTTGGTAACTTATCTACAGGAACAATGTACATTCCGCTTTCATGCATATCCTTGTAATCATGAATTTACACCGAGTCACACTCCATCACAGACTGAAATACTACTGACCTGAGTGAGTTGAGTGGTTTTACCAGACCCTGTCTCTCCGACGATAATCACCACGCTGTTATCTCTGATCACGTTCAGCAACACCTGACGAGCGGCAAACACAGGCAGGTATTCACGCTGCTGCCGTAGAGACTTCGTCTTGGCAAAGGCACTTGCTGCTTCCGTTTTCTCTTTCATGTGATCAGCAAACTGCTGCTGGGACTTGTAGTTAATGTTCTCATCTTCTGTTCCCTACATTGTGAAAAAGCATATCAAATTAACTTCTACAAACACCCTTCCAAGTCAATGTCACAGTCAACAAATCAAAATCAAATCTTCTATGGGAAATTGAATGATAGCATAGGAACAGAAAGGTAAATAAACAATCATTTTTTTAAAGGAGAGAGAATTGCCAACCAGATAGACTTCACACAAAGCTAAAGGTATATCTATAGAAATATGAAATAAATGGAATGAGATAAACAAAGAGTAGAGAGAATGAAATTGATAGAGAAAAGAGCTTTTACTTAGGAGTGTAAATCCTTGAGAGAAATAGAAAGAGAGAGAGAGAGAGAGAGAGAGAGAGAGGCAGAGAGTGAGAGTGAGAGAAAGAGAAAGAGAGAGAGAAAGAGAGAGAGAGAGAGAGAGAATAAGAGAGGGGGTAGAATGAGATACTGGAAGAGAGTGAGTGGGAGATATATACCTTTTCATCTTCCTTCTTGACTCCCATGATATCTCCTAGCTTAGTACCAGCCAACTCCCAGTGTTTGTGTTGAGCTTTCTTTCTCTCCCTCTGTTCCCTGTGTTTCTTCACAACATTGCTGCCTTTCCGAGCTATCAGAGCCATGTCTGATGTGTTATCCTACAAGTACAAGGGACCAACAAAGAAATAAAGGTTTGCTTCTTTAAATTCTACTAGGGTTGAACAAAGACAGAACTTTGCAAGCCTACTCTGCATTTCTGTGTTTGTACAACATATACTCTGCTAAATATATTACTCATTGCGGATATAGTATCGAAAATAATATCGCTAGTGATATTCGTTTGTCTCGCAATGTGGTCAATAAGGAATCTAAAAGTTCACGACGTTTCGTACGCAACTGCAATACTTCGTCTGGTGATAACAACGATCACCGTGTGCGTCGACCAATAGGCACTGTGCGTTATTGTTCCAATTATCGATCGAATTATGGACCGCTCTGCCGGTCCTCCCGTAGAGTATAAAAGACCCTTGCTTACAGTAGTTATTATCACCAGACGAAGTATTGCAGTTGCGTACGAAATGTCGTGAACTTTTAGATTCCTTATTGACCACATTGCGAGACAAACGAATATCACTAGCGATATTATTTTCGAACATATTCTCTGTTTCAATTTGTGCACACTAACTGCATTCTTAATATCAACCCTGGACAAAACACTATACCCAACCCAAACCCTTAGCATAACACCCAATTGCAACCCTTTCTCAAACTTTGATGACATAAAGCCTGGAGCACCAAATTCCTGAGCCCGACTAATGTACTGTTTTACAAAAAAATCAATTCATGCGTACAAGTGTTCATTGTGTTCATGTGTTCCCTTTTTAACTATTCAATTGATCTTTAAAGAAATCCAATCCAATCCAGGAATTCATAAAGCGCCAATATCTAATTGACTAATCAAAGGCGCTGATGAGACTTAAAAATTTCTAACTGGGAAAGACAAAAAGGCAGTGACTAATTGTACGCAATCTGAAATAGGTATGTCTTTAGTTGAGTTCTGAAAGGGGATAACTGGTGACAAGAGCAAAGGATTTGGGGAAGACCATTCCACAATCTCTATGCACAGGCAGTAAATGATCAATCCCCTAGAAGAGAGCGTCTTTGAAGACTCTCTAGCAGGTATTTACCTGCAGATCGCAAATCAACAAATCATATACTGCAGTGGGAACTTGCACACACATTTCAGCATACTAGACCCATTCCCCTTGACAGGTGTGTTCACACTTACCTTGACAGGTATAACAGGTTCAGGCTGCTTGGTGAAGACTATCCTTCCATCCAGGAAGGGAGGTACAATGTTGTGCACTAAGAGATGAACCCTGTTGACCGTTTCCTCATCAACCACTTCCTCGTACTCTATCTGCTGGACAACTCCGCTTGTCAACAACCGATTGGTCTCCCACTTGTCATTGTCCTGTGGTCAAAGTGAGAAGAAAAAAAGGAATTACTGGTAAAGCCTAAATCTATCACATAGATGGCTGACATAAAAATACAGAAACAGTTTGTAAAAGCCTCCCACAGAAATTGAAAGAGTGGCCTCTAAAGATAGTTTGTTTTTCTAGACAGGTTCTTCTGCTTGTACACAATCCTCTCATGACAGTGAATAATAAATAGGTGACCATTTTAGACAGGTGGTATATGTGACCCGGCACCACAAAACCAACAAAAAGTCGCAACCAGCGATTCTCCGTAATCAGCTAAAATGTCAATTTAGGTGAAAAAAATAGATTTTTGTTTTTTTGCATTTTCTGAAAGAGTGGTCTTTTCTGTATCTAGTATCAAAATTTGGAAGTCTAAAACATAGTAGAAGATGTGTTTTAAACGGTTTTTCTAGACCAGTTTTTTTCGCACAGCCTTCGGTCTCTTCCAAAATTTGATCACTTTTCCCGAGCGAAATTATCGTAGTCCGGAAATGGTCGGTCGTTGCTAACGGGTCGTGCTACGCAGGCTGTGATTGGTCCGTTATAGCAATCAGTGCGGCGCGCCATTTTGTTTGTATCCACTTTCACATCCGAGTTCCAGATTTGCGTTCGTCTTATATTCTCCGTTAACGACTTCGAGTAGCTTGATTGTACATCACATATCCAGAATTTGTTGATCAAGAGTAGACCTAAGAACATTATTATATTTTATACATTTGAGAGTGACAAGTTGCGAAAAAGTCTACAACGTCGTTACAATGCCAGGTTTTGTACGTGAGCAGAGCCGTGGGATGGTACCGGGGTGCACCAACGCAGATGCCCGGGTAGCTCGGGCGGTCAACGAAGCGATGATGCGGGGGCTAGCTGCGGGGGATCAGGCCAACCTTACAGCTTTGCTTACTGAACACTTCGGGCAAGACAGTGACGAGAGAATTCCTGATAATGTGGTTACAAATAATTGCCCAGATGTATACAAAACAAGATAGGTGACAAGCAGTGTTATGTAAGGGGGAACAAAAAGACTCCGGGTCCACCATGAATAGGCATTGTCTAGTGCAGGTGTCTCGGCACTATGTTGCAGTTCACTTAATCTGTCCAATTACAACTCTATACATTTACAACATAATAACTTTTGAAAGACTTAAGTCCACACATTGAAACCTCAGAAACATAATGAACAGACTATGTTTGACCATCAGGCCAAATTTCAGTCTAATCTGAAAATCTCTTCATAGTGGTTGCTATGGCCTTTTGATTCACCCTTCTATTGATTTCCCTGTGGTTTGCTTGATCCGCATGCTTGAATAGCCCCAAACTTTAAAGCTCTCTTTCTCACAATTTAATACCAGTAACCTCCCTCACCAGCTCTTTTCATTCACTAAATTGAAAGGGTTAGGAAGCTTCAATTTGGACAAGTAATATACCATTTTAATGAGGAGAACTTCTTCTTTCATAATCAGATGAAATCAGGAAAATAATTTTTTGCGACTTTTTGGTGGTTTTGTGGTGCCGGGTCACATATATATAGAATAGGCTACTGTGACAAATTTGACTGAATCTACACTTCAACAGGGCAGAGGTTTCCAACCATACATAACATGTTGCCCAGGAACATTGTAATATGTCAGAGTATGAAGATATTTAGTTTTCAATAATCCAGGTGGGCAGAAAAGGGATTTCTCCTAATTTTCCACTGGTTTAGGCTTATACCTACAATGGTAAAGACAGATGAGAGAATGCCCCTCTAGAAAGAGTAGAAAATGAAACTAATTCAGTAATCATGAATGTTGATTAGTTCATTGTGTATCACAAGGTTTGTTGCCTTTTTTTCATGTAGATACTTTTGAGTTATGCTACACCAAGACAGAAGATGCTATCTGATGTTTGATTTTTCAGGAACAAATGCAATTCATACAAGTCAATGGCCTATATCAGCTGACACATATATATTTAATTCTGATGTAGAGAGCTATTCAATCACCTACCCCAGTGCACCAGAAAAGAAACTCGGATTTCAAACTTTATAAAGGCGATCAATGAAATTCCCCCCCCCCCTTTGTTCTAATTGTTATTGTCTATCTTTGTCTCTGTCTCTCTTCCTCTCTGTCTGTCTCTCTCTCTCTTTCTATCTTCTCATCTCCCTCTCTCTCTTTCCCTCTCTTCCCTTGCTCCCTCGCTCTTTCACTCAATCTACCTCTGATGATTAGTTTTATGATAAGGAGCTTGTGATTTGACTAAATTGTATTTTCCCCTCATAATGTCTGATATTTAAATATTAAGTGAGATTGTTATTCAGAGTTTTTTACACATTTGTATTCTTGTTATTTTAATTTGTATTATCAATTATATTTGTTTATGTATATTGTGTGAATGTTTTTTAACGGACTTGCTGAAAAACAGCCTTATGGCTGATGGCAGGTGTTTTAACCGTGGTTAAATAAATAATACAACAAACAAACAATAGAATATCTACCTTGTTGATCTGTCTCTGTTGAGCTGACATTCTCTTTGCCTTCTGGGTAGCGAGATCACGCTCCTTCTTTGCGGCATACTCGGCTGGGACTGCAGCAAATGGATTGTTGGATTCATCGTAACCCTCATCAGATCCGTACCACTGACGGTCTAGCCTCTGAGGAAGAGAGAAAGAACATACGGCAAAAATGAAATGGATTTATTATTGCATGTGCACATGTATATATATCTTTATATTTTATATTTTTACTATGAACTTGAACGAATTTTGAATTTATATCATGTAATGTCTGATTTCACATGTATTTATTGTATTGTAATGTTTTCATCAATTTGTAAAAAGTCACACAATTCAGCCTTCGGGCTGCGAGATGATTTTCAATGAAACAAACCATTTAAACAACATGTACATGTATTCAAAAACATAATGACAATTTTGTTTCCCTTCTTGTTCCTGCTTATGTTTATGAACCTTAAGCATGGATAGAGTTGATATGTTCTTTATTTCATGTCATTTAATTATGAAGCGCTGTCAGAATGCTACTTCAAGTTTTTATCATTTGAAAATGAAAAGAAAAAAACATCAAACAATTGTGTGACTCACCTTCTGCTCTTCTTCCCATAATTCCTGATCTTCTTCCGACCTGACCCTTGTCACTGTGTCTCCTCCTGATCAAACAAAACAAATAACACCATTCAATAAGGCATCGTTTAGCAATGTTAAATCTGAGATGCATGGCCCTACGTGTTATCAGTGTCTGTGATAGGGTGTAATATTTAAGCCCTAGAAAAGTTGCGCTTCAAAATGATCATAAAGTGGCTCAAAAAAGGAATGATCTTTGAGTGACCGGTTTTACCATACTCATTTTCCCCAATAGACTGTAGTGTTATAAAAACCATAAGAATAACACAAAATTTGATTTTGATTTCCAATCATAAATATCTTGAAAATCAGACAGGTGACATTACATTCTCCCAATAGGTAATCATTCTTAGTGACACTACCCTATTCATGAGCGAATACCAAAGCCAGGCTTTCATGTTGACTGAATTTTCTTACCCTCTGAACAATACTACATTCAGCATAGACCTCAGTGATGAATACTATGCTTTCCTGATGAAGTGAGAGGAAATAGTCTACAAAATTCAGACTTGAATCATTTTTTTCTTCACTGAGATGGTAGAACCAAATTCCATACAGAAGACTAGTTTTTATGCACTTAAAGCTTAAAGTTTACAGGAATTTGAATCCAGTGATATCTTCTGCCAAGTACTCAAAGCTACACACAAACATAACAACCTCTTGCAATAACAAGTGATATATCAAACTGACCTTTGACCTGTGGCGTGGCACCACTCTTCTTGCGATTGTTAGCCCATGAATTATACTTGTGAGCTGGGGTCATTACAGGCGTGTCATCTTCCTTTCTTCTATTACGTGACCTACAGTATAGGATGACATCATTTAGGTAAAGGTTAGATAGCATATGAAGCTTAAATGCACTACCCTGAACATTTTGAGATGCAGAGGCGATAACAGAAGTGATCCCCATCCACCAATACATATCTGCCACTTTAATTGTGAGAAGACAACAAAATAATAACTTTTTTTAAATCCAAGTGAGGAATAGCAAACCTCATATCGTGGAATTTAGTCACATATATATCCTCATATACATACAGTGCAAATTTTCTGATTAAGACATTTGACATAGTTTTCTCTATTAAAATGCAAAAGAAAATTTAATAGGAATAAAATCTTTTGTAATATTAAACAAACTAAGGATAAGATGGGTTTCTAAATCTCAAACTGGCAACAAGCATTGTACACATTCGCATGTACAGTCATCATCATTTTATTTTTAAAAGAAGTACCGGTAAGTTAACATGAAGAATATATCATGCTTTTAATTACACTGTCTCAACATTTGTATACGGTAGTAGTTTAAAATGTGTTATATTTATTTTATTTATTTATTTATTCGGTTTAAAAACATCAACACGTAAAGTTCAGGAACTCATGATGGTTGATTTACAATGAAAATTGTTATAGCCATTGTGCCAACATTCCACAGTAAAACAGAAAACATAAGGTGAACAAGTAACTTTAAAATAGATATCATGAATGTAAAGTATCTTTTATATAGTAAATACCAAACAAACTAAACAGAATAAAATGCAGTTATTTTCTCATCAATCTGTCCATACCTGTCTCCATCCTTCCTGGTAGAATTGTCCTTCTTATCGCTACGCTCACTCCTATCACTACGTTCACTCCTATCACTACGCTCACTCCTATCACTACGATCACTTCTGTCTCTTCTCTCGCTGAAATCATTCTGTCTCCTTAATGTATTGGGCGTCGGCTGGTCCCATTGAGAGGGTGCTTTCTTTGGAACATCGTCCTCCTCCTCCCAGCTTGCACGGGATGGTGTGTCGATACCTGAACAAAAATCATGGCATCAAATTTGTATAACTGTACAATGTATATATAGCAATGTTTTTCTTCCTTCTACGATCCTCAAATCATACTATACAAATTCATTAGAAAATTGAAGAACAGCTATGTACAAAGACTTAATGAAAATTAAAATTTGGAGTGAAAGAATTAATAAAATTATGTAATATTTGATAGGTACATTTAATCGGCATAATGAAAAGTGTACAATTAAGAGAATGAATCTTCCAATATTCTTATTTCATTTACTTGTTTATAACACGAAATATATTAAATACATGTATATAAAATTCCTATGAACGACTGACAGAAAGTACTGATATGCATGGTTAGTAAAGTAATACAGTTTAATAAAGTATACCTTTCAAACCTCATAGTATTCTTGCATATATTTTATTTACAGACAAAATAAGTTACCTCCACAATTTGGTAAATATGGTATAGCAGTAATCACCTCCATTCTCTCTACAAATATAAAACTTGAAACTAACCTCTTGAAATTCTTGGAGTAAAGGGTTCGTCATCGCCCCGTGGTGTACGCTCCCAGTTGCTCCTCACACTTCTATCACTTCTATCGCTGCGACTCCCTCGCTCAGAATCATGCCCTCTGCGGTCATCACGTCGATCACGGTGTCTGTCTCGTCTGTCCCTATCTCTGTCTCTATGTCTGCCTCCTCTGTCTCTATCCCTGTACTTCTCTCTTTCATACCATTCTACAATAAAAACAGTTGAATTGAAAGTGATTTTCAATTTAATACTAATTTGAATTTAATTTTCAATTTCTTTCAATTTAGGTTTGTACCATTGACGGGATGGTTCACGTGAGAAACAATTTTTCTTTCTTCATTTTCCAAGCCTGAAATTTCTTGTAGAGCATAAAGATCACAGAGTTTTGGAACCATCTGATTTATCTGGAATATTATACACAATTTCCACACAGTAAATCTGATTTTTTTTTTTTTTTTGGGGGGGGGGAATTTTTTTCATGAAAATACACAATCTCATGTATACCATCCCCTGAAGTTTGAACCTGCAATAACCTGAGGACATCTTTATTGCCACTTTCTTTGAAGTTCATCAACATCTGCTTTTCTTTTCTTAATGTCAAATATCCACATAATACTTATGTAAATTGCACTCAATTCAGCCGAAAGGCTGCCATGTACAATGTTTTTTATACCACAATAAATAAATAAATAAATAAATAAATAATGGGACATTCATTCTTATGTGACACTGACATTCTGTGACACATGCTTGGAAAATAAGGTAGACATTCTCCCACTTTCACAAAATTCCTTAGATATGATCTGACTAACCTCTTCCCCTGCCTTTCCTAGCATCATCATTCGATGAAGCGTAGACACCTCCTCTCCTACCGTCCTTCTCCCTTCGTAGCTGTCTCTCCTTAGCCTCTGAGCTCACACCTCCAGTGTGAGTTGGCGTCTCTGTATGAGCAGCTCGGTAGTGCCTGAAAGCAAAAAATTATGATCAGATTACTTGTGCCATGTTGTAATCTACTATTTCTCAAATGGGTGTTCAGTTAATATAAAATAAACCCTGTTTAATAAATCAATATTGTGCATTTAAGCATAACAAGCTAATGATTTCAAACTATTTAAAACGGTATTATTAATGAAGATGTGTACATTTGTAATTGGTTACAAGTTGGCATTCTAAGATATTATTTTTCCTGTATAGTTTGGATGAGAAAATGTGTCATTTAACCCTTATGCACCTAAAATGCACCTTCTTTTACTAGTTGCACTGTTAAAGGAATTGCCAGTATCCTATCATACGATTGGTAGGAGAATCATCTCACATCTGACACAGATTCCTGAGTTTGATTCTGCAGTGAAAGTGGGTAACTGAGGAAAATTGCCTAACACAATGCAAAACAATATGCAATTTACTATTTCTTCCAGTGAATTAATGGCTGCAGTGCATGTAATCTGCTGGTGCTGATGAGATAACATTTATCATCAATACCTTAAAATTTCTCTAGGTCCTCTTCCATGAGTAAGTCATTAAAGGAAACCAAAACCTTCATACTAAGTTACTTTTATTGTAAAGTTTAAAAGATTTGAATAAAATCAGTGAAAATTTGAACAAAATCGGGCAAGGAATAAGAAAGTTAGAGTGTGTGTGTGTGTGTATTGGGTTTTTACAGACGTGTATCAATCAGATATGATTATTTACGTCTGGGACCGACCTTTAAACGTCACCATCCGAAAGACGTGACTCAGTTTCGAACCTGCGTCCTCGGCTGAATCAGTTTGTAACTTCCACTTTTTAGCTGGATTACAGGCGCACGCCACAACGCCTAGTTAGAGCTTTTTGAAATGACTAGTCACTAGAGGGCGGTATTCAATTTGATGACATCATCTGTGAACAACTCTCCATGCCTTTTGTACATAAAATTTCACAATTTTTTTGTTTTCTTCGTATTTATTTGTGTTCTTAATCCGACTTCATAACATGTGAAGTAGAATATCATTTTGCATTCTATATCTTGCTTTCAGGGGAGTACATTATCTCAATCACAAGAAAGAAGGAAAAACATGAAATTTGATGTACAAAAGGCATGAAGAGTTGTTCACAGATGATGTCATCAAATTGAATACCGCCCTCTAGTGACTAGTCATTTCAAAAAGCTCTTACTTCATTATTCCTTGCCCGATTTTGTTCAAATTTTCACTGATATTTTTCAAATATCTTAAACTTTACAATAAAAGTAACTTAGTATGAAGGTTTTGGTTTCCTTTAAAACCCTACCTTTCCTGAGAAGGCTTCTGCTTCTGTGATCTTCTATCTTCCTCATCTGAATCACTGCTATCACTATCATCGGAATCTGAATCCTTCCTCTCCCACTCATCCTTGTAAGATGTGACCTTTGACTTCTTACTCTTCTCCTCCTCTACCTCTTTTTCTGACACCTCCTTCAGTTTGCGCTTCTCTGCAGCAAGAACATCTAGGCCCAAGGCTGAGGATCTGGTAGGTGGGGCTTTGAAGTCCTGATCAGAGTCTGATTTCTTCTTCTTGACAATCAACCCGCCAACCTGATTAGAAAGCCCTTCAAGACGGTGAATGGAATCAGCCATGCTTCTGCAAAAGAAGGAGAAGAAAAAATTAGGATCTTTCACAGTTAAAGTCCTACTAAAGCAGTTCACAAGATCCTACGGGATAGTCTGCAAACGTAGATTTGATGTCAGACTCTACATTAAAGGTATCGCTTAACAATGTTAAATCTGAGATGCATAGCCCTATATGTTATCAGTACCGGTATTTTTTTTTAAAGTCCTACAAAAATTGCACCACAAGATGATCATGAAGTGCCTCAAAAAAATAAATATCTGTGACCGGTTTTACCATACTTATTTTCCGCAATAGACTGTAGTGTTTTAAAAACCGTTAGGAAAACACAAAATTTGATTTTGATTTCCAATCATAAATATCTTGATAATTAGACAAGCAACGGCTTGTAAAAGTCATGGGGTTCCTGACCGACCTAAAGTTTGTAATTATCATTGCAGCATGAGCTAAATCCAGGATTTTGTTTCAGAATCTAAGACGAAGTTACCCATTCCCTTTAAAGGGATCGTTTAACAATGTTACATCTGAGACGCATGGCCCTACATGTTATCAGTGTCTTTGATATGGTGTTATATTGAAGCCCTACAAAAATTGCGCTCCAAAATGATCAAGAAGTGCCTCAAAAAAGTAGAAACCTTTGAGTGACCGGTTTTACCATACTCGTTTTCCCCAATAGACTGTAGTGTTCTGAAAACCGTTTTGAAATCATAAATATCTTGATAATCAGACAGGCGATTGGCTTGTAAAAGTCATGGGGTTCCTAGCTGACCTAAAGGTTTATAATCATTGCAGCATGAGCTAAATCAAGGTTTTTTTTAAAGGAACTAAGACAAAGTTACCGGATCCCTTTAAAGTGACTCGGTAACATTGCCTCAGATTCTGAAACAAAATCCTAGATTTTAATAGCTCATGCTGCGATCATAATTATAAACCGTTAGGTCAGTCAGAAATCCCATTGCCTCAGATTCTGAAACAAAATCCTAGATTTGAATAGCTCATGCTGCGATCATAATTATAAACTGTTAGGTCAGTCAGAAATCCCATTGCCTCAGATTCTGAAACAAAATCCTAGATTTGAATAGCTCATGCTGCGATCATAATTATAAACTGTTAGGTCAGTCAGAAATCCCATGACTTTTTATAGCCTGTCTCATCAAGCTATTTATGATAGGAAATTGAAACAAAATTTTGTGGTTTTTTTTACCGTTTTCTACTTGAATCAATTTGTCATGTTTGTAGGACAAAGTGGATAAAGACGTAAAAGTGAAAAACTTGTTACATATATCTCATTCATCGCGGTCCTGCCGAACCAAACCATTCCTCCCGTACAGTCCCCATAGACGATCTTCAGTCTATGTATAGAGGCGATCAGAGGAGTCAGATGCAATCACTCCAGCAAAGCATAGAGAGTCAATGCTAATGCGTATTGACCTCTAGCACTGCATGCTTGCTGTGAGGAAGGTATTATTAGACCCGTACACAAATATACACACCACACAATATCGCATAGACTCTACACAAACATGTCGATGCAGCTGTAAGCAAAGTTTGACACTAAATAATGTGAATTTTTAAATTATTCTTTTTAACATCTGTAACTAAGTTGAAAATGTATTTTACTGCTATTTAGTAGGTATGTTACAATGTGTGTGCTTTCGCCATGAAGGTTTCTGCCATGGGGCTGTTATGCACTATTGTAGACCAATTTGGATAGCCTACGTAAATGTGATCTTTCGATGGGCTGATTAGATTTTTATTTCATGATTTCTATTGGATGAGAAGAATGACATTGTTATCTTTCATTTCATACTAAACTTTTTATGATTTATGTTTTCGGCAGTTTGTTTTGCTGCACTGTTTCACAAGAGCCATCTTTAGTGCCATTCTGTACCCTGATCCCACCTACAGTATCTAGGATGATTGGTTAACATGTGAATTTGCTTTTGGGGAAATTTCAGCAAAATCTAACGATGAGAAATATGTTTTTTTGGATGAGGAATGTGAAAATGTCATGCAAAAATGACGGCCCGATTAGCGGTTTTCGTGTATTTACATACATTTTGGGGCGATTTTATGTAATGAAATCTTTCGGTCACATTTGAGATCACAACTTTTGGTTTAAAAACAAAGGAAAACAAAGCAATTAAATACATGATTTCCGGGCGTTTAAAATTGGCATAACTTTCTTATTACTGGGGCTATTACGATGAATGAGGCATCAAATAAAAGGTCTTATCAAGCTCTGTCTAATGGCATAAAGCAAAAGCTTGAATTCTGAGATTTAATTTGTTTGTAACATCCCTATATTTAGGTGTCATCAATTGTCACTAAAGTACAGATTTTGAGTGAAATCAGTTGAGTTTTGTACAGTGGTGTTTGAAATGTTGAGATTCAAAAGCACAGCTTTTAGTACTACACCGCCAGGATAGTGATGCTCCTATGTGTGGATGCAATCTCGGCGGAAGAACCGTCGATATCAGAGACTGAAGCATTCAGTCTAAATAGGCACATTCATGGGGCACTAGAGGGCGCTTTGCGCCCGTACGAAAATCTGAATGGCCTTGCTGCGGTGGGTCGGCAATAATCAGCCCAAAACTTGGATATGGGAGGGTGGAAGGATATATCTTTTTTATAATGTTATCTGGTCTTACCCTTAACCATCCTATGTTTAATCTATGTAGAAATAACATGCGAGTACGATAAGAGAAACATCGGGCCCATTACTGATGCAACTTTCGAAATATTAGCCTAGAAATGACCACCAAACGGAAAAAAATTACATTTTTCCCCGACAAATCTTCATAAAATCTGAGTTATAAACAAGTCACATCTAGGTACACTAATACAAATACGATTTTCTGAAAATTCAGGTATGATTTATTAAGTTTCTTTCAAGTATATTTCTGCGCATTGCAGCGCCAATATTCTTCACTGCTTCAAAATCACCCTTGAAATTTTTTTTTGCAACGAATTTGTTACGAGGTCCGCGAGTGTTCCCCGTTCCTTGCGTGTTGAAAGTTTGGTAATACATACCGTATTTTCCGGCGTAAAGGCCGCACCGCCGTATAGGCCGCACCCCCAACTTTGACATTTCGTAGAGGAAAAAAAAAAAAAAAAAAAAAAAAAAAGAGAGAGAAAACAAAAACGGACCAAACAAAATGATCGTAATTTTCTTGTAGAACACTTTTTTTTTACAAACTATACCAAATTCATCAATATTCTTATAAATCAACAAGAAGTTAACCTAAAAAATGATCATAATTTAGCAGATCTTCATCGACTTTTAAGCTAGTTACTGTATCGTACGCAGATTTGGTATCCTACAATACCCCTTCCTCGATGTGCGGTGTAATCCGAAAGAGCATTTTTCGACCTGTGCAGTTGCGTTGCGTGGCAGCTAGCTCCCTAAGACGGCCTGTCCCTTTGTTTACTTTTTGGCGATGCAATGGTACGGACTTAGATCTAGATCTATCGGCAGATTTTATTAGAAAAATAAGTTTTTTCGTCTTCATGTCAACTATGCAACATAAAATTGTCGGTAAGTTGTGTGGAGTTATTCTAGAATTGTCCTGTACCGTTGTCTAGTCATGCTACCGTTCCTATAGTCCCATACGTGCAAATGGACGTGATGTTTTGACCGCTGAATTTTGTTGTTGTTGCGTATACGCCGCGCCCCGACTTTTTGATTTTTTTTCACCCGAAAATACTGCGGCCTTTACGCCGGAAAATACGGTAGTTTGCCTTGACTCGCGCACGAAAAAATGGTCGAACACCAAATGTCAAATGAAGAAATAAACAAGCTTTTATATAGTTATAAGAGTTCTACCGAGGTTTCTTTGTTGATTTAATTTATTATATAGTCTCAATTAGAATTCAGAATTATCTCACTGAAAAGTTAAGAAACCGACGATGTTCTCGATCGTAGTTATTTTCATTTTGCCAGCAGCCGATCTAGCGTTGTTTGGGCAAAAAGCTAGGCCGCTGCCTTCCCACCGCGAACCTTTCCGAGTCTCGCTAAAATGGCGCTCTGCGGAGCTCCGAAGCTGCGTTGGTATCGCTGCCAACTCTCAGCCGGCTAGCTCCCCACGACGGACCATTCGCGGTATGGCGAGAGTGTGTGTGTGAGGTATGATTTTGGATTCGAGAACGCACGTAATGCAACCGTGCGCGTCATTTTCAGCTGTCGAATGTATACGACCAATTTTACATGTAACTTTTGTACGATTTTTAGTACAGATACTTGGTCGGTTTTCTTCTTATATCTTTGGTTTTACAACATTTAAAAATATAATTTCTTCAAATTTGCTCCTGACTCGGTTCAGACTAATTGTCTGATGTGTTTTCAAGTCAATTTTTTTAATATATTTTTTTGCATGAATTTGCCTAGTCTAAACTCTGAGTAGTCTAGATCTAATACTAATACACATGCAGCTATGACTGTGATTGTTGGTATAGTTTTAGTAGGGTATCTCAACGCCAGAGTATCTTACTTATTATTATGAATAAAAAAGGGTAAAAGTAACATGGTTCAGTTGTTAACAACAGTGTAACGAGTGAATAACCAACCCACAAAATAAGAATTGTATGGGACTGAGCAGGCATTAATTGTGCACAAATCAAGAAACGGTCTGTATTATCATGTTGTTACGTGAAGAAAAACATCACAACTAGTCTATTTAAATAAATACATCCTAAACACTTAAAAATATCCCAACATACCAACAAGATATTAATATTCACAGCCACATACCTGATTTTTTGTCTTTCCAAACATTAGTGTTCCGACGTCTAGAAAACGCAAACCATCTCGGCCGCCAATCCATATGACCAAACACATATGCAGACGTCGACCACATGTTCTGAAAAGCTCGACTCTATCAAGGTTGAGTCGCCAGTAGTTCTAGTCGGTAGGCCATGTAATTGTATCGTGTTTTTGCGTGGTCTGATCAGTGGTGTTAGAAATAAAATTCATGATAATCTCCCAAATATTATAAAACATGCATAAACACTCTGTTCTCCTCACGATTATGCTCCCAAATCGATGAAAATAAAATAATTCTGACGTTTATTTCAATAGTTATTATTCGTGAACAACTGCTATTATAATACACGCTGGCTTCTGGTTTACGTACTTTCGGCCAATCAGAAGGCAGCATTTTCAGGCTCGTACACGTTCGCGATCGCAATCAAATTCTACGTTGACAAGCAATATGGCGACCGACGCTACGGCTGCTTGTTCGTCAACAAGTTCAGAATTGAAGTGTTTTATTCACTCCGAAAGTGCTTCTGACGATGATTTAAAGGCATTTAATGCAACAACGTGGGCCAAAGTTTTCACTAGCGCTGCGATTTGGAAATATTCCAACGGGAAAAAGGCCAAAATTGCAACAGAATTTCTGGCACTGATCGACTCAACCAGCGACGCCGACAGCGTTGAAATTCCACAACAAGCAGGTTTTCATCGAAAATGCTACCAGCAATTTACAGATAAGACAAAGGTTGACCAAGCTAAGAGAAAGCAGGAGAAAGCAGAACTGGAAGATGAAGGTGAGTTTACTTGACAATATTTTCACAGGAAATTGCATGTGATCATTTACTTGTGATAAGGCCTAGCCAGGCCCTATAGGCCAGGGCTAGGCTAGCCCTAACTCTATTGATCGCCAGCGCTACCGCGCTGGCGATCCGTAGGGTTAGCCTAGCCCTAGGCCTTGATCTAGTCATGTTACACCAAACCTTAACTTAGGCCCTAGGGCAAGGCCCAAGTCAAGATCATGAATGAACGGTGCCAAATATTGATTAAAATTCATGTGAGCAACCGATCAATAACCATGTTCATTTTTTTCTAAAGTAACTGAAATAAGAAATGATTTCCTACATGGCACATGCAATTAAATTTAATAATTTTAAAATGTAGTCGCGTGTAATCACATTCATGGTTCATTTTATTTTTTCTTTCACAAACATTTGTACATAGAATTTCAACACACTTACTCCTAATTTAGTTAAATAATAATAATTTAATTAAAAAATGGACTATTAAACCGCAAAATATATTGGGAAGGTCTTGTGTGTAGTTGATTTTCAACTTTATAAGTATGCTGTTGTTCATTGATGAAAATATGTTATATTATACTTGGGTATACTTGGGTTTAAAGGACAAGTCCACTCCAAAAAAAAGATACTTTCAATAGAAACAGAAAAGTCAGACAAACCAATCAAAAAAAGTTTGAGCAAAATCGGATAACTAATGCTGAGAAAGTTATGAATTTTTGAAAAAGTATATGTAAAACATACTATGGAACAATGAAAAGCACAAGACAAATTGGTAACTCATTCATCAGTCTGTGACGTCCTCACTATCCACTAATTATTTTCTTTATATTGATAATATAAATTTCCTATTTTTTCCCCTAAGAATCTTAGTTCTTCACACCAGCATTCAGAATGATAGTAATAGGTTTTTTGTGTAGATGTATATTGTTCCATAGTTGTACATACTTTTTCAAAAAATCATAACTTTCTTACTATAGGTATCCGATTTTGCTCAAACTTGGTTTGTCTGATTTTTCTGCTTCTACACTGTAAAAAAGAATTTGTTCATTGGTAATTTTTACGTATTTTTTCCATGTAGAATTTACTTGAAAACATTAGTTTTGCCACTTACGCACTAAATTTAAGTCTTGCTAACTCAAACTTTCAATTTAGTAGAACATACGTGGAATATTTAAGTAAAATAAAATACATAAGAACTTTAAGTAATTTCAGCTTGTATTAATTTAGTAATTTTAACTCAAAATCAGAAATTATACGTATTACTCAAACAATTTATGTTGATTATTCCTATCTTTTTAAAGTAAAGACCGATGCAGTGCGTAATAGAAATATTGACATAATTTATGAATATTCATTAAGACCAAATTAAACTCTTTTTTAAATAAAACAATTCTTTTTTGTGGTTGAATGAAAATTTAAGGACTTTAAAACATTAACTAATTCATTTAACATGGCTAAACAAAGACAAGACAATTTGTAATTGTTACCAAGTTCAAAACAAATCAAAACTTGATATTTCAGGAAATTGTCAACCAATTTTCCTTTTAAGATGCTACGATCAAGTATATATAAAATTTGGAGCCTTTCAATATGTGTCGAATTGAAGCGTATGTGTAATAGTTTGTGATGGTGGTAGATATATATATACGGTTAAATCTTAAATAGAAGTAGTGTTAGTGATTAGTGATTAATCTTAAATAGAAGTAGTGAATGATTAGTGGATGTTACTCGTTAGATTAGATGGGTACCAAATCGTGCAATATGTAATCCTATCATAGCTTTTTTTTAATTATCTAAAATGATTACAATACTTAAATTATTTACGTTAATGTAACTCGATTTAACTGAGTAAAAATTTATTCAGCAAAATAAGTAAATTCTACTTAAGATGCCGTAGGTAATATTTACTTAATAAAAATAAGGCAATTCTTTTCCTTAATTTTATTGAGTTATTTCGACTATTATTTTTTACAGTGTATTGAAAGTAAGTTATTTTTGGAGTGGACTTGTACTTTAAAGACTGGAAGTTTATAGCTTTATATTTGTCCCTCTTTACTGTTGCATCCCGTCTCAAATATGGTTCAAACTTAATTGGATTTTTTTCTTCTCCAATACCTATAATTATTGGTTAATGGTGGCAGGGCATTCCAATCGTTTACCCTCCTTATTGAGAAACTATACTGCCAAAGTCTTGTATTGAATTGTTGTTTGACAATCTTGAAAACATGGCCTCTTGTTGTTGAGCCAGTGGCTATAGTTGGGAGAATATCTCTATTTGGTCTGCTCTTTGTCTTCTGTATATAGGCCAAAGTAGGTAGTAGTAAGTCTGTCTGGGTATGCTTTTTGTTTCAGCTCAGGATGAAGTCTCACGGTGGCCCTCTGCTGGACTTGTTCTAGTATGTCTTCATCTCTCTTCAGTATTTGGCACCACGCAGAGTTGCAGTTATTCTAGTGTTGGTCGAATAATAGTTTAGTAGAGACTAAGAAAACCCTTCTTTTGCAAGGCTGAAAACGACCTTTTTATCAATCCTAACTTAATGTTGGCTCTCTTGGCAGCATCTGCTTTACTTTTATGAAGTAAGTAGTAGTCTCAGGCGCGGATCCAGGAATTTCTTGCCGGTGGGGCACACGGGGGGGGGGCATACATATATATATATTTTTTAGTCCCAACAAAAATCGCAACGACTCAGCCAGCCGCTGAATAAGCGGGGGGTAAGAGGACACTTTTTTATTTTTTGGTCAAGAAATTTTTACATTTTTAAATTTGCTCCGTTGGGGGGGGGGGGGCTAAGGTTACTTTTAGGTCAGCCATTGCCAATTTTTTTTTTTTTTTTTTTTTTTTGGGGGGGGGGGGGCGGGGCGGGGGGGGGCACGTCCCTGTTTGTCAGTACATTTTGGGCGAATTTAGGGCTGATTTTAACATATTTTTTTTGGCCGGGGGGGGGGCACGTGCCCCTTGTGCCTTCTCCCCCACCCCCCCCCCTCCCTCCCCCCCCCCACCCCCCCCCTTAGGCCGGCATAAAATGCACCTGTCTGGTGAAACCATAGAAGTATAAAGCTCTAAGGGTGAAACGCATTACCTTTTCTACTGAATTTATGGCATTTCCATTTTACTTATTACAGCATATCTGCACTAGTTTGGCCAGGGGGGGGGGGGGGGGGGGGGTGTTTCATAAAGAGTTCGTAAAGTTACGCATGACTTTACGAAGGACTTGTATATGAAGTGCCAGATAGGACGCCCAAAGTTTTTCCTGATATTTCAAATAACCTCAATTAAATTATGGCAAAAAATATACTTTGCATTAAAAATGGTTGTTATAATAAGAATGTTAATCTACATCTGCACAGTTCAACTTAATAAATAATAATCAATAATGATTGAGCATCCCATTTGGCTTTGCATATACAAGTCGTTTGTAAAGTCATTCGTAACTTTACGAACAGCTTTATGAAACACCCCCCAGGAGGGATCAGACCTCCCTGTATATGGTCACTGACAGGTGGTTATCTCATAAAATCAGCTCTCACTAACATAAGAAAAAGGGGATCATGGGGGACCAGTAGGCACCGATTAGGCATTATTTGCTAGTGACAGATCGAGGGCGCAAGTAATTTTGAAAATTGGATGGATAGTGATTCTTAACAATTTTGATATAAGCACTAGAAAATTAAGCCCCTAAACACATGTCTTCTGCTTTCGAGAAAAATTGAATATAATAATTTACCGGTGCTCCAGGTAAATTTTGATAAATCTCGAATCGCGCCTACGGCCGTACAATGGTAGCTGCGACCATTAAAATTTCCGAATATGACTGTAGTTGTGATATATTATTTCCAAACGGGAATAGCCAATCGGTCGATTTTAGTCAAGAAACATTGTTGTATATAGCTTAATATCTTGACCTTGAGAGGGAGCTATTCAACATAAAGAGTTTATTGTTTACAATTTTCATAACTTAAGACTCGGTTTCAACCACGACAACGATTTGAATTGACACTTGTTTGTTTGTTTATGTTATTTCCACTTTTTCATATCAATACAGAGAAACATCATAAAAATAAATACAATGAATAACATGTAAGTTTGACAAAATATGTTTCTAGTTAAAATACAAGTTTCTTACAAAAGGAAAAAGCAGAAGACCACATGTCGTAAGCGTAAATGCTTGATGATGACCGTGGCCTCAGCCGAGTTAGCAAAATAAAAGAACAACCCATATACAACCCCCCCCCCCCCCCCCCCCCCCCCCACTGAGCGACTTTTCGGCCGGCGCGATTTTCAAATTTTCGGGAGCAAAAAAAAAAAAAAAATTGGGCCCCCTCCCCTTAGAAATCCTGGCTCCGCGCCTGGGGTGGAGTCACCACGTCGAGGGGGCAAGAAAGATACGCATAGATAATTATGTTGCTGTGTCGGGTCCGCTGTGTCGGTATTCTTGCAGAAGTGTGAAGTCGGTGAGATGTATTATGTCGGTCGGTCGGCAAATTTGTTTTCCATACGAACTGTGACTTTTTATCGGACAAAGAAACATTTTTGAAAATTGGTACAACGAATCGTCTTCTTTCTCTAATAATTTAATGAAACGTCAAAGCTTCGCGCGGGAGGGGCGAAAATGAATTCAGACAAAGATTAAGAGTAATAAATTCATAAAACGTCAAAGCTTCCACGCTATGCACGAGAAGGGGGAACTGAATTCAGACAAGGATTAAGACTTGAAAACAGTACAACAAATCGTCTTCTTTCTCTAATAATTAAATGAAACGTCATAGCTTCTGCGCTTCGCGCGGGAGGGAGGGGGGCGACTGAATTCAGACAAGAATTGAGAAGTCGGGAACGGTACAACGAATCGTCTTCTTTCTCTAAAAAATAAATGAAGTGTCGAAGATTCGCGCGGGAGGGGGACTATGGAAAAATAACTTAGCTCCTGGCCCGGGGTTTATAGGGTTAAATTTGTAGATATTAGGACATTGGCATTAATATATTTGTCGGTAATTGGTGGCTTGTTTTGTCGGTAGTCGGTTACCATGTGCACCCTCCCCCCCCCCCACCTCCCCCCACTGAAAAAGGTCTAGCGACGACCCTGATAACAACACAGTTTATACACTCAAGATAATTTGTGCAAGTACTTGTGTACTAGTGAAGTACCAGACCACCGTCCTTGAGCAGCAACGAAGCATATACAACGTCTCGAGACCTGACATATTACTTTTCTTTAACTTCTAACCAATCAGAAGGCCTCATTTTTTCAGGAAGTGTCAGTGCTCAATTGTTTTCAATTTAGGCCAAAAAGTAATGTGTATTTTATGCCGTCTGTACAAGCGGGCTCAGGCGCGCTGGAAGCAGTTTGGGGACGGGGGAGGGGGGGGGGGGGGCAAACATTCCAGGGGCTCACCTTTCAGGGGCAGTGGCGTAATGAGCAAAAACGTTTATAGGGAAGAAGAAAAGTCTGGATCACCACCACTCTTACATGTTAAATGCAGGCCCCGCGGAACGTTTTTCAAAGTGGAGTATAAACGATCAGGTAGAGTGTAGCGAGCGAAGCGAGTGGATCTTAAATTGGCGTGGGGCCCAGGGGCTTTGCCCCGGCGGGGATCAAGGGGCAGAGCCCCTGGAAACTCAGGGGTTTGAGGCATTGAATTACAGTCAGATAAGCATAATATTTGTGACACTGGCAGGTCAATAATTGGCGTGGGGTCCCGGGGGCAGAGCCCCCGGAAGCTCAGGGGTCTTAGGTCTTTAATTACGGCCTCAGATGAGCATATTTTGATACCTTATTTTGTGACACTGCATGGCAGGACAGTAATTTGCGGGGTTCCGGGGGGCTGAGCCTCATGAAGCAGCTCTGGGGTTTTATGCATTTAATAACAGTCAGATCAGCATTTGGGCCCCTAGTGGGGTCCAGAGGGCGGAGCCCCCGGAAGCTCAGGGCTTTTAGGCGTTTAATTACGGTAGGATGAGCATATTTTTATACCTTTTTGAGACACTGGCAGGTCACTAATTGGCGGGGGTCCAGGGGAATGAGACCCACGAAGCTCAGGGCTTTTGGTATTTAATTACGGTCAGATGAGCATATTTTGATACCTTTGTGATTGTGATACTGGCAGGTCACTCATTCTCTCCTTTTCTCCTTCTTTTTTTAAATTTCTCTTTAATATACTTTTTCATAAAAGTGAGGGGGCTCGAGCTCCCGAGCCCCGCCGTTCTGCAGGCCCTGACATAATTATAGGCTTCTAAATAAGCATATTTGTTTGTCTGTAATTTTCCAACAAACTTTTGGAAAAAATTCAGGAAAATCATGTCATTTCAGCAACATTTGTCAAGCACTGGTATCGAATTGGAAATAAACCATGTTTTTTGTTGTTGGGGGGGGGGGCAACTGCCCCGTTCCACCCCCCTCCCGTTAGTACGCCAGTGTTCAGATGCTCCTGTCTTCTCACCCCTATAATTAAAAAAAAAAACACACACTTTCCCATCCTCTCACAATATTTTCACGATGCGCTTATCGCTATTATAAAATCCTCCATTGATAAATCTAGGGCCATGCAGAATGTTTAGGAAATTTAATTCCTGTTAACTCTCCTTTTAATTTGAATGGAATTTTGTATGTGATTC
Source organism: Strongylocentrotus droebachiensis (assembly GCA_035222895.1). Taxonomy (NCBI): domain Eukaryota; kingdom Metazoa; phylum Echinodermata; class Echinoidea; order Camarodonta; family Strongylocentrotidae; genus Strongylocentrotus; species Strongylocentrotus droebachiensis. The sequence goes on from JAVYIG010001415.1 coordinate 104,719, forward strand.
AATTCAGGTTTTTATCATTATTCATTTTCTTTTTGGTTAAAAAATACAAACCACTTTTACTACTTAACTGCTGATTTTTTTTCGGGGGGCGTTTTTTGGCGAAAATGTGTTTTGCCCTAAACCCCTTTTTCCTGTGGGGGCGACCGCCCCCCCCCCCCCCCCCCCCCCCACCCCCACACCCCCCCCCCCCCCCCACCCCGCTTCTGGCGCCTATGACGGGATGTGCATTGTCTATTAGAAAAGAAAAAGACATTAATTTGTCCCTATATGGGCATGCTCGAATGATAAGCATGGTACAAAATATATTCCGAGAAAAACGCCATATTTGGTCATGCATGGTTACTACCGACATAATGATTTCACCTAGTTAACAAATGTTTTACTACTCTTTGTTATAAAATAATTATAATATATGAAATGCTGATAATAGTTTATTGTACACGGTACGTAAGGAAAGAGAGTGGAATTGTGGCTATTACTTAATCTGTCTTTGCGGCTCGGCATTGAAATATGACTTTTATCGAGACCTTTAATCTTTCTTCTCTGAATGAGGTTAGAGGCAGCGTTAAATCGTTATTATGGACACATCACAACAAATTATCTTATCTTTGGATAGAGGACGAAACCTTAAAAATACTGGGATAACATTTCAGGATGAGGTGTCCCCCTCTCTCCCCTTCCCCCTCTGTGTAGTGCTTATAATACATCCATAGGGGTATCGATCCATATCAAAGTTGTAAAGAATTACTATCCATCCAATTTTCAAAATTTAAAGCCTATACACACTATTCACTTCAAAAAATTTATTGTTTGGCTTACCATAAGTATTTCATAATATCTCGGTACACGGTACGGCAACGGCCGTCAGCTGTTTACACAGTACAACTCATAATTTATTGTGACGCAACTATACATACTTATGCGCATGCGCTTTTCAGTGCTCGGTACGGATACGGTCGGTCGCGATTAATTATTCGCGAGATCGAGATCGAGAGTACACAGAAAGTGCACTCACTCACCGAGATATAATACGGATGCTGTATGAAAAAGGGTTGGAAACTTGGAATATAGACTAATTTAAAGGTACAAGTTCAACATTGAACTGGTTGTTGTGAAACTCAAGAAATGCATGGGACTTGTTTACAGGTAAGCATGGTAAGTGTATAGATAAAGATATTTCTAACATTAAAATTAAGCAATCGTAAGAGATGCTAGATGCTTCTTGTGTAGACCGGTATTTATTCAGTGGAAAGCTAGCTAGATCAGAGATCGAGCGAGCTCCTCGCCGTATCCCCGGTGATGCATGACGCTGTAACTACGGTTAAGAATAAGAAGCTGCCATGCCGTGCTAATCGGCGGCTGCCTTTCAGTTGTAGCCTTTGTAGGGAGGCCAATACCAAAATCTAAAATCTAAATTAGGCATTTCTGTATGTTAGAACTAGATCTAGATCTAGGTTTAATAGAAAGCAATTGTCATGATAACTAAAAGTAAGCCAACTCACCCGACTCCAGAAGTGTCATAAAAAAGGAGATTTACTTAGCTCCAAAGACAAAGTAACTAAAAGGTGGGGATTCCTTCTAAGTTCTAAAGTTAGACGACTAGAGTCTACGCTAATCCATATCCGACCATACTATTCGAGCCTTGAAACACTTAAATTTCATGGTCACTAAAAGACATCGAGAATTAGACAGGCCTGAGGGAATGGCCGTGTCATTGCCAAGACAATGTCCAAAATGACATTTCGATTCCTCGCGAAATCTTTTTAAAGTACAGTTGCTTGTCAGCGGCTAGTCTTGAATTTGTCGCACACTGACAAAGTATTTTTTAATTGTTATTGAGTGCGTTTATTGACCAATTTTTTGCCTAGAATTAGGTTTCTCAAACATCTTTCAGGCAATTTTTAAGGTGATAAACGCAAAGCCTTTTTCAAACGTCTTTAGATCTAGATCTACATGTAGATAGATCTATATGGGCATATTGTAACGCCAAAAAAAAGTGCGTTTTGAATGTGACAAACAGCCAGAATCACGTTTCTGAGACATGATAAACGCAAAGCTGTTTTGAATCCCACATACAAATCGGACCTTCACAGGCTTCTTTCCGGTTCGGAGAAAAAGCGCGCGCCATGTGCTGTGTCATGTTGTTGTACAAGCATGTGTGTGTTATGTACTCGCTCTATTTGACCTCCGAGAAACTGTCTGCTTCCCGGGTCAAACGGCGCTAAGCAGCTGCGCAGAGACAAGTTCATACATGGTATGTACCAGAATTGTGAAACCCATACAATTACTGGATTCGTGCTTATGACACTTCAATTTATTTATTCAGTGATTTGGTACATTCTGTGTTACACAGTTGGAAATATTCTTCTCAAGAGTGCAAACAAAAGGGACCTCCATAACTTTGGCATTGATTATTCTATAATGCACAAAAAGAAACCTGGAATTAGTGGCATAGATCTTGGGTGTTTTCCCCATTCACAGTTCTCTGCCTGCCAGATTTGAAATTTAAATATTTTCTGTAACTCTGTATCATTTTGATTTTTGAGCAATTACAAAACTTGGTGACCATTTGTCTTTTTTTTGTCATTGACTAAAGCCAAGTTATTTGATCCTTTGTTGATAGATTATGATCTTGACCCTATTTATTTTTCTCTTTTGTTTAGGGTGTTTGGTAATCAAACCTAATTATTGTTCAGCAATCTCGTCAACAAATGTGTTGATGCCGCCTGGCCTACTTAAAATGGTCTTCCAACACCCCTGCCTGGAGTTGCACTGTGGCATTACAAAAATTGGATATAAAAAGATCAATATTTCTGATTATTTCACGTTTGAGAAATAGTTGCTTCTTGTAAAACAACATACAATTATTTCAGTTTTGTTAATTTGTTTACAATTACTAATCCAAATGAATGCACTTTATATGCTTACTATACAGTACGATTCTACATTGTACAAAATGCATATGATCTTCGCAAAATAAATATATGGGCAATTATTAATGATCATGAAGAAAAAAAAAATCTTGTAATATGAATCTGCTGTCTTCATCTTTTTATCATAACTTATATACATTCTTATGTCTCATTTAGGTCTTGATTACCAGATATAACAAGCAACAACCATACTAAATTCATTTCAATTTATCCCCCAACAACAACAATTCTTTAGGAAAAGTGAGACAACTCCGTTGAAAACAGTACGAAACAGGAATTGAAAGACTTTGATTATATAAAGTGAACTGACAGACTTACATCACATGTTGGAGGTTAAGCGGAGCGTAGCTGTGTAAACAACAATGGGGAGGCGATTAAACCAGTTTGGTCTCCTTTTATGGAAGAACTTTATTCTGCAGGTAAGATTTGTTTGGATTTAACTATTCTTGGTAGAGTAAATACAGATTTTTAAATAATTTCTTTTGGGGGGTATTTTGTGTGTGTGTGAGCCATTTTCAATGACAAAATGCCCATTCTGTCCTGTAAAGTGTCGTACGAGCATCTCACATCGGCAATTTGGTGAAGTTCATTGGTTCATCGAACACACCAGTCATGACAAAATCATGCATATTCAACCAATGATCCATGAAAAAAATTCTTCCTGTATGTAGGAACATTGATCAGAGCAGAGGCATTGATCCGTGTTAAAAAAAACTAAAAAACTTACACAACTTTTGGAACTAAAGAAAACAGTTTTTGAACTCCACAGGTTCGCACTGTAAATACAAAATCTGTTTTACATCATGAGCTCACACTACAAATAAAAATATGAGAAATGTAATTCTTAAGGGACTGTCTCCTAGGTTATGAAATTTAAATATTGCAATGTCAATCAAGTTATCTTTAATGTTCACAACTTTAGAAAGTTTTATCCTTGATCTTTCACAGTGAAGACACTAAACTTTTATATCACAATCTTTTATATTCTAATTCTTAAAATCTATGATGTATAGATCACAGTAGAGTTAGAGATTTTCTTTTCAAGTGCCTTATATTTAGATGACTAAACATATATCATTGTTCTTACCTTTTTATTATCAGGGTCTGTTCGTTTTTAACTAAACAATGAAACTCAATTTGATTTAAAAAATGTTGTATTAATTGTTCTTGCTGACAATACATGTACCCTACAACATTGTAAATAAAATGAATACTACAGAAGGGTACCAAGCAAGGCAAGCTCAAGCCAAGATTGCAGATGAGCACCAGACTTCAAGGCTAGCAAGAATAATTCTTACTGTTACTTGTTCTGTTGTGGAGTGAACAGAGCTTTGGCAAACTAAGTCCTAATAGTTTAAATTTACTACCGTTAAGTGTAAGACTTTGACATTCACACTGGTATGCAAATAGCTATAAATTTCCAAGCCATTCTAATTGATTCTTTACTGTTTTTCTGCAGTTTCGGAGGCCCATTGGAACAACCTTTGAGATTTTGGTCCCTATAGCCTGTGCATCACTCCTTCTATTGGCAAGGTAGGCAAACTACAGCTTTAACACTATTCCGTTAAAAAGTCCCACTATGCTTGGTGTAAAAAAAAAAAAAAAAAAAATCTTTCAACACTTTTGATTGTTAATAACTCAATTATTAGAAGTTATAAAGTATTATGATTTTTTTTAAACAATGCTGTGAATATTTATTTTTTTCACTTTTTGAAAATCAAAAGCACTAAAGCTACTTGTATCCCACTTGTCATTCCTGTCATCCTTTGGCTATCCAGTGTCTTTAAAGGGAAGTCCAACCTTGATAGCAATTAGCAAATGACTCTAGAGGAAAGTATACAAGTGAGAGTTGGAATGAAATTAAGAAGAAGAAAAAATAGAGAAAGAAATGAAATTTTGAAAGTTGTAATCACTATAAGTACAGGTACATGTACTTCAAATTGGAATCCGTAATGTCTCTGTCATGTAGTGGCAGACAACTTTATCATTTGTTCCAACGCACAAAATGACTATAAAAAATATAACAAATATATGACTCAAGAGGGTCTATTCTCTTTATAGGACCTACATGTATGATAATATGCTATTCATAATATATTTTGGGTAGTACCCCAAAGGGAGAAGGCAATTTGGAGAAAAACAGAAATTAATTATATTTTTGTAGACGACAAACAGGAGAGTTATCCGTGACTGTCAAAAGTCATCAAAATCCACTAACCAAACTGCCAATTTTAGCTTTGCATAGACTTACTGAGCTCATATTTCCAACAATTTGCATTCTGACTATTGAAATACAATCATTGTATCAGGTTAATTATATAATTTGTAAGGCACTTAACAAAGACTTAAATGCATTAAATTTGATTACATTTGAAAATTGTCTATTGTGTTAAACTCTGGCTAAGTCAATGCAAAATATCAGGAGGATCAACCTCTTCCCAAATGAGAGTCACATGTTCTCTTTTATTTATGTATTTAAAGTTAATGAAATGACAAATTAGAAGTTCATTGCATATTCAACTTCCTTCCTCCATATTGAATGTGAGTAGAGACCTGACTTAGTATTAAACTAGAAAGAAATGACTTGCAAAAAGGAAATGACTTGTTCATCATAATTTATTTATTACATGACGTCCTGCTCTACAGACATTAGCAATTATGAAAAATGAGTGCATGCACATAGAATATATACACTAATACTGTTTTAAAACCATTTGGTAGTGCATAGGAACATTATATCATGATTTGATGTTACATTATGTATGCTTCATTGGTGCATAGCAGTATTATCAGAAGATGCATTATCATACATGTCAAACGGTACTCCACAAAAACTCACGAAGTTGAATGCACATTGGTTCACTTTCATGTAAATCATGTTGGCAGTAATAATGTTTGCACTTTAAAAATTAATTACAAATTTTAGCGAATTTCTTTCACTATCATATGATTACCATCGTGGAGTATGACTATATCAAGATTGACATACTGTATATGTACATCTTTTGGGAATAGTTTAGATGTTTAGTTTTTGAACAATTACATTACACTATGTGCAGGGCGTTGGCATTTTAAACATTTATAAAATTGCATGAAATATTTTAGAAGTACATGTATATCTTCAATTGAATTATGCAAGGTAAATTCTAGTGTACCACCATCTTCTTCTCATATTGGTTGATATTGGTGCTAGTGGTAGTAATTTAAGTCATCCAGTATTGCCCTATTCTGACCATTGCCAAAATCCATTAATTTTCCATATTACACAAACATGAAGTGTAAGTAGACACACCAATTACAGTGTGTTCCGGTAGAGTAAGTACTAGTACAGTGGCGTGACAGGTACAGATCGAGAGCTCCATTATTGATCTTCCAATGAGCTGCTGTCTCGTGATCGGACAATTGTGTTTTTATTGAGAATAATAGAACTCGGTGTACAATGTAAAATGTCAAAAGCAAAAAGAAAATGAATTTATCACACATATTTTGTTTCTAATAAGAAATAAAAGAAGAATTGTACATGTAGCTTACATACATGTACAGTACGGTATGCATTATTGTGGGGCTTTATTGAATTCACCTTTTTTGCATTGCCTGAAAATGAAAAACATGACTTGATATATATACATGTATATAAATGTATAATGGCTGTAAAACAATCTGTGACATAATCAATATATCGTTCAGTTTTACATACAGTTAAAGATATAGAGCGGTAGTGGTAAAATTGCGGTTCAAGGGTTTCGGGTGCAAAATATCCATTCAATATTGTTTAAATATTGCTTTCAGAGGTTTAGATGGCAATACTTCAACCTAAATTTGCAAAAAAGAAGAAATAATGAAATATATATGCCCAAATGTCCAATGTTGAATGTCCAGGCCGGATCTATATGATAATTTACCAAATATATCAATTACATGTAGTAGGCGGTTTCCCGGCAAAAGTAGTATCATCATGTATTAGCCAAAAGGTATTCTTTCACATGATTGGCAATAAGAGCTTCCATTGAGAGTGGGGCGTTTCCAAACCTGGTCTATACCTTTAACAATTAAAAAGAAATCATTCATACCTTTACCAAGATCTGTAATTTTATAAGTATGTTAAAAATTGATTTGTCTTCATTTCTGATTCTTCAGAATGTGGCATATTAAAGCTTACATCTAAAAGTATTCATCAAAGGCCTAATTTAACCAGTCCTTTTTTTTATTCTCAAGTTATGAAAAACACAAAAACATCCAATTTACAAGGGGTATAATTTGGTTGTTATTGAACTGTAGCGACATGTACCCAAATATTTCCTTTTCTCAACTTGTGTGGGCTTACAAATACGATAAAATAAATTGATTTGTTTCACTTTCTTTCTCCAATCAGTTTATTACAAATAAGTAATATAAGTAGCCTTCTGATTTGTATTAATACGGTACTCTGACACTCACTTGTAACTGTCAATTTAAAATTCATGAAAACTCAATTAATAATTTTATTTTTCATACCTTTACCCTCACATGCAGGAACCTGATCAAAATTGATGAGAAGTGTTTCAGTAAGTAATGAGTTTTACGTGCCAATGTCTCCCTTATTAGTTTTTCCTCTTTTTTGTAAAATCTCTCTCTCTATCTCTCTCTTCCTGTGCTCAAAAATTGTTCATTGTATTGTGTATGTAGTGTAGACCTGTCTAAGTATTTTTTATATTGAATAATTAATCTAGCCACCTGAGATGCACCAGACATAGTGTAATAAAGAATGAAACTTAACAAATTGCATCAATATGGTATCATATAATCAAGATGTTGTGAGTGATCACCTGTAGATCTGATCACAGTCATAAGTAATGTCAGGTTTTAAAACTCAGTTTGATTTTTTTTTAAAGTAATGAAACCTAATTTGATTTTTTTTTTTTTTTAATTGAATTGAGAGAAAAGAGTGTGAAAAATGTTGTAAATCATGTTTTCACTCTCACCAGAGTTTTTTTTTGTCCCACATGGAGTCATGCAATTAACTTCTTGTAATTCACTGTTTACCGGTAGTCTGTTTTCACTTACATGTACAGTATGTAGATATTTTTTTGTTAACAAATCATGAAACTCTGTTTGATTATTTTTTAAATGATAATAAATTGAATGTTGAGAAAAAAAGTGAAGATGTAAATTAATCTCTTCACTGCTCATTCTATTTTAATGTTCTGTACTGCAGGATGATTTGAATACATATTTATGATATAGAAATGTTGTGATAATGTATAGATCAGTTCAAGGTAACCTGTGGTTGAGTAATTGGGGAAAAAGTATATTATACCAAAAGAAAATTGTTATCAATACTTGTAGTACATATTGCTTTGTTTCTATTATAGAAAATTAGAGAAACCTAAAATACTTTTACTTCATTTCTCCTTTTGTTGAAATAAAGAACTCTTTAGTCAGAAGGCTTTTGTTCTATTAAAAATTGTATCTACATGTAGCTACATGTGTACATGTACATGTAGGCACTACATTTTTAAAACTTGGAAGTAAAGTGACATTAGAGGATTTTTATTCAATTTTCCAGCTACTTTTGACGAGGAATTTGTGGATACTGGCCATGGCTTTAGTCTTGATGATCTAAGTACGATAGAAGGATGTATAGCAAATGGAACATCATGTCCGGCCATTGCTTACTATCCGAACAACACAGTTAGTAAGTACATATTGAATTGTGTTATTTGTGTGATTGCATTTAAGTATGTTTCATGTATATTATTTGGCTTGCGCGTTTGTGTCTGTGGCAACTTTGAAGAGTTTCCTCTGATCTCCTTCTCTTTGAATTGGAAACAACCTACCGGTTCATACATTTTACCCATAATGTACATTTATAAGTGTATTTGATTCTTTATTCATTGACTCATTATACCACATTCGTCATCTCCCTCCCCTCTCTCTATCTCTCCCCCCCCCCCCCTTGGCTCTTTCCAATTTCCATTTGTCTCTCATCTCTATCAGTCATGTCTGTCTCTCTATCTCTTTGTCTCACTATTACCCTCTTTCTCTCACTGTCACTCTCCCCCTCTCTTTGATTGTTCATCAGCATTCACCACTTAGCCCTTAGAATCAATATTTAAATTCTAAAAATGGCAGTGACATTCTTGTCATGGCATTTATTGCTTGGAATCAGGCTCAGCACATACATCCGCCCACACGTTTGTATGTGAGAGACCAGCTTTCTGTTTGCTCTTGTCAGAACTCTTAGAAAATTATGAGTTCGCGACTGGAGATTCTAGAAGGTATCATTGTATTAAGCGCTATATAAAAACTAAATATTATTATTATTATGTAACATTTGCCAGTGCTGTATGTTCTGACCCACACATGAATGTTAACCTCATATACTTTCTACTAATTCTTATAATGATGTGTAATAACAAGTATGACAGATATAATGAAAAGATTTATAATAATGATGTAAAAAGGTAATTAATACATGTACATGAGATCTACAGTATGTACAGTGTAAATATTTGACAATCCTATCCCAAGTTACAAAACTTAGGCAATTTTTTTTTTTTTACATATTTCAGCGATCTACAAGCTCTCAGATTTAACATTGTTAAACGATCCCTTTAAGATTTAGGTTTCAGCATTTTTTTTTTTTTTTTAAAGGGGATGGCATTGATATTTTTTGTTGATTACTGTTATTATTATTATTATTATTATTATTTTTTTTTTTTTTTTACATGTAGACAGATACATAAGTATTGCATCTTTTGACCATTTGTGGAGAAAAAAGATGTGTTTTATCATTTATGTGTACCCTCTTCAGTTTTCAATGACCTGTTTGTTCTTGTCAGGTACAGGGTATATGTTGAAATTTTGACAGGATTTGTGCGTATGATTCCACAGGTCAGTTGTGCATTCATGATCACATGATTTGTTTTCTTCAAAGGGTTGAGTTGCTATGGCAATGATTCCATCACAGTACTCCACCCATTATCATGTTTCAGACTTTGTATGCAAAGTGACATGTATTGGAGTAACCATGGTGATAATACTCTTGCCTTAAGATATCTTATTTTATACCCAAACGCCTGTTTGTATACCGGTAATAAACTTGCAGTGTGCAATCTGTTATGTATATTCTATCTTTCACAATTTATTACAGACAAGTTTTCTCATACGGTTTCTCTTTTTCTCTCAAATAGCAATCTTCTCATTTTACTTGTGCACTTTCCCCTGTGTATTAGCTAATGGGAATTGAGAATTATCAGTGCGTACTCTTTCAGCATTACACCCTTTTTTTTTTATTGCCTTGTTTATGATGATATTGTTGCCATTGAAATGATGGACCCTATAACTAGTTTTTAGACATCTTCCATCAATATAAAGGAACCACATGTAATGTAAATTAGGTCTTTACCTGATGTCTTTCAGATCCGACTTTTGCTTTCATATACATGTATGTGCCATATACTCATAGTTTGATAACATCATGCTTATTTTGATTTTCTATTCTGGCATGTACATTGTACATGCAGTTCAAGACTTTTCATTTTACTTACCAATTCTGTATTCAAGTTAGGTGTCTGAATTTCCTTTTTTAGTTATTGTCTGTTGCTTTGGTTGAATAGATGTAAGCTAGGACACAACAACAAAAAAATTAAAGTCTTCAACTCCACCATATGGTATAATCTGTATTGAAGATCTCTGGTCATACAGGCATACATGTATTATGTAACTCAAGGATGGAGAATGCATGTAGGCTAGGCATGAATCTGATCGTATTACAAGGCTATGAAGCACTGAATATATTAAAAGTAATGCATTTTTAAAACGCACCACGATTATTCAGCTGAAATAGAACATATATGGATTTTATGAAAGCTGAAGGAAAAAAAAAAATTATAAATTTGTTGATAATAAAAAAGGAAGGGACAGGTAAAATGTATTTTGCTTGATATATTTTCAACTGTAAAGCCCAGAAATTGAAATTAATTTTGACAGCTAAAAAAGTAGATGATTGATCAAGTTATGTTGTGATACATTATATGTTGTTAATACATGTATGTATATCATGCAGCAAGAAATTAAAAAGGCCTTCTTTGCAAATATCTATGTGATAATAATTTTTGATTTAGTGTCGCCCTACATACTGTACTTGTTTATATATGCAAAAGCTTTAGAGGACATCACATATATTTGTTTATTCAAACACTATTGATATCACCAAGACACACAGCAAAGTCTATGGAAGTTCCTCTTATGAATTAAATAGACTCGACACAATAGAATTATTGATCCAGATCCAGTACGCTCACTCCAGGCTGTTCACGTGACAGGGTTCTATTAGGGATGGCACCACAGAAAAGGAATGTGTTACATAATCATGCCCCAGTGCACTTTTGGCTTTGGGTCGTAATATACATGTAATGAATAGATTTTTGTTGTAGCTCTAAGCTGGGAGAGAATGACATTGCAAATCTTTGTGCTGCTCATGCAGTGACAAATAGAGATGACTTTTCACCACTTTCTGTGTTTAATCCCTTTCAAGGCTTTTTTGTTTGCTCTATTTTATAGGTCCTATTTGTTGCATTGTTAACATTTTTGTATCTCCTTTCCCCTACTGATCTGTATGGTATTTGACCAGATCAAATACCATTCTATTTTTCTACCTACCTCATCCCTTTTCTTTCTTTATTTTCTATTGATTTCTCTTTGTATCAAAGTGTTTACATGGCTTATTAATATCAAGGAAGTAGGCATCCCTAAATGAGATTTTGTCAAGTATTTAATGACATTTTCAATCATGTTCAATAATTTAAGAATGAGATAAAGCACATATTTCCTCTTCTGCTTTTTTGTTCTATACATGTATGTAAGTCCCATGCTTTCTTACTGTGTGAGGATTGCAATAACCACCTAGCACCCAGTGTACAGCAGTATCTGAATTTATTGCAGAATGATATATGTATATTAATATATCTAGTATCTTTCTCTCTCTCTCTCTCTCTCTCTCTCTCTCTCTCTTTCTCTCTCTACACACACACGCACACACACTCTTACATTCCCTCTCTCCCCCTCTTTCTTTCTCTTTCACCTCTTTATTTTTAAATATCTCATCGTATATATGGCATTCAATATATATGCACCATATATGTACATGTACACATACAGAAACTTCTTGGTCAATTTTCTCTTATCCTGTTGCCTGTTGGGCTTCTTGCTGTAAAAATAGATTTACAGCTCTTTGTGGTTAAGTTGTTCTCCAAGGATAACTAGAAACAAAATTCATCTATTACCATGGCAACCATACATTGGCAATTTAATGATGAATGAATCTTTGAGTATGGTATGGTGAGAGCACACATCGAATTAGCCTTTTGATAGATGGAAAATTGATAATACATGCTAACGTTATTACTGTATTGATATTTTTGTTTATTAAAAGTGTCAATCAAGTAGCTGGTTTGTGGTGTTGCAAAGAAAGTTTCATTTTGTTTTTTGTACTCTTTATTTTTTCTGTTTCTGTTTCTCTATCTCTTTCTTTCTTTAGCTATCTCTCTCTCTCTCTCTCTCTCTCTCTTAAGATTAATATCTTTGGGAATTAATGTGCCTATAATATATACCGTATTATATGCATAGTTATTTACTTTTCAATGTTTTTTCATCATAGCCCCTAAATAGGAGAATAATGTGATTGTTTTTCTGTCCAATTACCCAGCGTTTCCGATTATGGAGCTGGTGTCTGGGATTTCTGGGTTTCCTCTCTCAACAAGGAACTTCTCCTCTGCCTCTGAAATGGGTGCCATAGTGACGGAGGGAGATCTTGAGTATTATGCAGGTGAGCAATCCATTTAAATTGTTCAAAGTAAAAGGTATCAGAAGCTTAATGAATCCTCCCAATGTGTTATATTGGTCACTTTTATAATGCTGATGATTATGATGATGATATTGGGGATGATGATGATGATAACTATATTATTTTGTATATCAACCGTAGCTATTCAAAACTGGACCATTGTTTGAATATGGGTACGGCACTAGTTTTGGGTTGTAGTAGTGAGGGGACATGGGGGTCCTGCTACAGCACACTCGTTCAGAATGTGCTCAACAGTCCTGAACTTGACCACATGGACACAGGTCAGAGTCTTTAATGATGATGATGATGATGATGATGATGATGATAATGATGATGATAATAATGGTGGTCATGATGGTGGTGAGTATGATGATGATCATGATGATGGTGAGTGATAATAATGATGATAAAGGGGGATGGTGATGATGATGATGATGATAATGATGATGATCATGATGATGGTGAGTGATAATAATGATGATAAAGGGGGATGGTGATGATGATGATGATGATAATGATAATGATGATGATGATGATGATGATGATGATGTGATGATGATGAATGGTGATGATGGTGTTGATGATGATGATGATGATGACTGGTGATGATGATAACAGGGGATGGTGAGTAATGATGATGATTGATGATGATGATGATGATAATGATAAATGTGATGATAATAATGGTGTTGATGATGATTATGATAATTGATGATGATGATAAAGGGGGATTGTGATGTTTATGGTATTTATGATGCATGCATACAGTATCTCATACTTATGTTACTTGTATTCACTGCAGCTGTGGAGTTTGACATGGATTACGATGCTACCGAGATACCTACGGTAATGAAGTACACCATTCGTCTACCCCATGACATTGCATCCTTTGGCTCCTGGTTCACTGAGCTCAACATCTTCCCATGGCTTGGTCTTGGTCCATCTAGAATCAAGTAAATTACCTCTCATTTTAGTAAACATGCCTTGTTCTATTTTCTATTTTACTTGCCCCATTTCACTTTACTTGCCTCCTCTTATTTTACTTGTTCTATTTTGTATTCTTGCCTGTATTTGTCTTTTATTTTCCCATTGTTTTGTGCTTGTCTCATCTTTTAATTGCCCACAGTTTCTTACCTGCCCTACTTGATACTTGTCCAATTTCATATCGCTGTTTCTTACACGTTTGTGATTCGCAAAAGTACTTTTATAGTTTTTTGTCTCCGGTAATTCTTTTGTTATCCTGTTTTTTCAATGAAGAGCTAGTAGTGCTATTTTCACGTTATTCTTAGTTTCAGGCTTATTCAAGCTTTATCCATAGGAGGCTTTAACATTTGTATGTCTCCCTTTAGAATTATTTATATTCTAAGAAACATATGGGGCTCTAACATGTTGAGGCCCTTTTTCAAGGTTATTGAGTGAAACTAATTGGCCGTTATCCCTAGCCTGCAGATACTTTTTTTAAAACTTATATTTTTTCCTTGTGAAAATATCCCTGACTAACAGATTTAAAAAAATACAATACCGTGCATGTACCGTACTACCAGTAATGACCATTTTCTCTCTCTCTCTCTCTCTCTCTCTCTCTCTTACAGCAACTACAAGAAGCGATTCGTATTGATTCAAAACATCATTGACAGGGTAGTGATTGCTGCTCAAGCATTTGTCTATACTTCCAATCCTGCAGTGGCCATTGCTGCACGGAACATGGAATATGGCATGCAAGTAAGTTATTCTTCAAACCTCTTCTTAGAATGTTATCTAAAAATCTTTTTATTTTCTGTTATTTTCATTGATCCATGAAAAAAAGTATGTGATCCTGATGGGTTGAAATTCAAGTTCGTTTTAAAAGCAACTTCTTATGCAAGAGGGCCCAAAACTTTATCTTTGAAGGTGTTTTCTGTTTTTGATGCTTTGAATGCACTTCATTATTCTACCCCTCTGTCTTTCTTTTTCTGCAGCAATTCCCCTATCCAGCTTACACAGATGATCGGTTCATCATATCTATTGAGAGCCTGATGCCTCTTCTCTTGTTCTTAAGTTTCATCTATGGTGCTGGATCCATTACAAGGGTAAGTCATTAGTTGAGTAAAGATAATGAACATAATTCTAATGATGCTCCATTCTTGTATAGCACATATCACATGTACAGTTTGCTATCATTATTATTATTTTATCATCGCATTATGATGTAACATCTTTCCAATGTGCTTTCCAAATGTCTAGTTATTACTCCCATGCATTTAGCTCCAGCAGCCATTCAATGCGTGGTGTATAGGTAGCATTGCAAAGACCATTTTCCAAACATGTTTTAACCTCTCCCCCAACTTTTTACAAGCTGTGGCCCCAAACAGTAAAAAAATACAGTCATGTCAAAAATACAGTTCATGTACTAACATGAACAAATATATAGGGAAATTACATCATGTAGTCGTATACTTGAAATATAAAAGAACTAAACATTCATGTTTTACATTTCTGATGTATCTGTTTATTCTATATAAAATTATTGATTGCAAATATCTGAACTTCACATGCATCACTATTTGTCAGGGTTAAGACAGATGCTTTCATTACACTATGTCACATTTCATATTCCCAGGTCTTATCGTAAGTTTGTGTTTTGTTTTTCTGACCCCAGGAACTGACGTTTGAGAAAGAATGTCGTCTGAAGGAGAGTATGAAGATGATGGGATTAGCTAACTGGATGCATTGGCTTGCTTGGTTCGTCAAGTATTTCGTCTATCTCCTCATCCCAACAATCCTCATTCTCGTCATAGTTGTGGTGAGTGTTCCGAGCAACATGTGGATTTTTCTTGGTTTATGATCTCTTTTTCCTTCCAAGTTATGCATCCATCTGCCAGAATTAGATTTAATTCCCTGATTCTGGAGTTAAAAAACATCTGTACTTCTGTCATAGCCTAAGGCCTATATCGTAATATCCATTTCATTGATTTGAAGAAGAAAAAATCCCAGTGAATTGAGATGGTGCACACATTACATAAGGGTTTGAATCAATTTATTACTCTGATACATGTTTGGAAGTCCAATCAATGGGCACTTACTCTTGCATGAGAATATCACTCATGCATTTGTAATACCAACCCCAAATTTCACACTATGAATATTAGTATAGACAACATGCATTACTACTCACCCAATTGCAAGTGAATCCCCAATGTGACACCTCTAATGTATACATGGACATCGTAATACTTATAATGTCTTAACACCATGTTAAAGCTCTTTTTTCTCTTGGCTTACGGTATCATGTTTTTTTACATTTTAATAAAGTGCATGGTTTAAATACAAAATGAAAGTCAAATATCTGTGTGATAATCATGTTCAAAATTCATAGTAGAAATACTCCAATTTTCATAAAAACTCCTGAATAAAGTACATAAATAAATATTTGAAACAAAATACATTTCAATTTTGCAGTCATTACATAAAAAAGGGAACGTAAGGATCATTTTAAAAAGTTAAGAAAGACAAATAAAATTCATCATGATGCAGTTATGGATTATAAAAATGTGGTGGGCTCAAAAGAATATATTCAGAAAAGAAAATAGATTGAACCCAATATCTGGACATTAAAACTTTAAAATGTTCATGTTGAATGTCTCCTCTTGCAGGTGGGTAACATTTTCCCAAACTCTAGCGTTGTTATCCTCCTGATCTACTTTGTCTTGTGGATGATAGCGACCATTGCTTGGAGCTTCCTCGTCTCATGTTTCTTCTCACGCGCTCGTTTGGGTCTGATCTTTGGCATGGTTCTTTGGTTCCTAAACTACCTGCCCATGTTCTTCCTGGACTTCAAGTCTTCATCTGAGTAAGTCAGATTTCATATTCCTTCAAATAAAGAGACAAGGGGCTATGTTCATCCATGATTCATTACATTACACTTTTGGTCCGTCTGGCCGCCTGTTGCAAAAAGTGCGTAGAGCATGTTACTTTTACCAATTCCTGTGAAGTTAAGACATTTAACCTCCATAAAGATATTTATAGATTGTTTTTTTTAATTAAAAAAAAACCCTCCATAAATATAGATACATCTTGTTATCTCGTCACAGTATCTGTTGTTCGATTATGCTTGTGAATGTTAACTCTATGTACATGTACATTTACACTTTTTAAGGAATTCTGCATCGATTTTGCTCATTCCCATGCCCTGACATAGGGCGATCATTAAATAGATCTCTTACATTGTATATTCTATGCTTTGCAAAGAATTGCGTGAAAGAGAGAGACTTAATAATGCTTTTGGTCTTGCACTCGTCAGAGTTAAAGATAAAGACCAGTTATGGTCATGCGATTGCATTGTGAAAGAAACGTTGTGGAATCGATCAGAAAAGTTTGATCATCTACAATATAAGTATGTACTGCAAGGTTTTGGAATCATCAAAATGATAAGAAATTTGGCCCAGTCTTCGTAAAGTTACAAGCACTGTACACAGAAAAATGTATATGGGACTACGCACACATGCGCCACACGTGCGTTTATCTCTCACACACCAATAGATAAACTCATTTACCAAATATATCAATTAGTAGGCGGTTTCCCGGCAAAATTGTTATCATCATGTATTAGTCAAAACATATTCTTTCACATGATTGGTAATAAGAGCTTCCGTTTCATTTTTTGAAATTGGGGCGTTTCCAATACTGGTCTTTACCTTTTAACCGTTTTGTGTATCCATGCTTACAGTGCTACCAAGACAGCAGTGTGTCTCCTCTCTAACACCTGTATGGGTGAAGGAGTCTTGGTCCTAGCTCGCTATGAGCTCAAGGGTGAAGGGGCCCAGTTCTCCAACATCGGCGAGAGTCCATCCGAGGGTAGCACCTTCTCCATGGGATCCGTCTTTGGGATGCTCATCCTCGATACGTTCCTCTACCTGCTCATCACATGGTAATTAAACTCTCTTTTCATCATCTTCTGACTGCTATCATTAAATTGGCAATATATGTGATTAAATTAGTATGAAAACACTTATAATAATAATAATACTCAGTTTTTATATAGCGCTTATTACAATCACTAAGCGCTTTCAAACTTGGAGATTATTACCCCGGCTGTACATGTAGCTGTGCTTAGAACATGTTTTATTCATCATATCCTAGTTGATGCTGAACTCCTGTACAGTCATAATACAAATATTTTCTTCAAAATGTCTTTTAATGAATAGTTTGTTAAACAGCAATATTTTGGAGATACGTATGATTTTTAAGAGCAAGTATGAAATATACTATTTATTCAAAATAATTGTTATCAGTAGTGTTATTGCATGTGTTTCTGAGTTTTGAGATATTTCTTTGAAATACACATATATATATATATATATACACATAAATAAATCTTTAATATTGTTGGCTCTATAAGCCATTGGAAAAGCTACTCTATAAACAGTCTAATTATCATCATACTTTTACAATCTAAAGTACATGTGCCTGTATACATCAAGGAAGTTACCTGTGGTAATGACAAGGATGAATTGTTTTATGAAAATATTAATTTATTTGTAATCAAGGAGAAATCCTGTTAAATCATCAAGCATTGTTTTAACGAATGATTATTGGTTTGTTATGGTTTGATTACAGGTATGTTGAAGGAGTCTACCCAGGGACCTACGGTATCCCTAAACCATTCTACTTTCCTTTCCTACCCTCCTACTGGTGTGGCTATAAGCCCACTAAGGTAGATGTTAACCCAGATGGTGATGATGTCGTTCAGGTAGGTACCTTGTAGTAAGATGAATCATATTCCATTTAAAGGTATTACAAAGTTTTGGTAAGGGGTCATGAATATGGTTCAAATGAACATAATAGAAGCCTATGCGATTTTACAATATTCAATGATCATTGTCGCGATTGAAATTGAGTCTAAAGTAATGAAATTGTAAATAATAAACTCTTTATGTTGTATAGTGCCCTCTCAAGACAGATGTTACATTAGCTCTAAAACAATGTTTCTTGACTACAATCAACCGATTTGCTATTCCCGTTTGGAAATTATATATCAGAACTGCATATTCTGAGATTTTCATGATCGCAGCTACCATGAAATGGCCTAAGGCGCTTTTTGAAATATTTGAAATTTACCAGGAGCACCGGTAAATTTTTTATTATTCAATTTCTCGAAAGCAGATGTGTTTTAGGGGCTAAATTTTCTAGTGCTTATAATACATCCACAGGGGCATCCAAATATATTAAAATTTTAAAGAATTACTATCAATCCAATTTTCAAAATTTCCTGAAACTGTGCATTACCTTGTGGGGATTCAAAGGCTCAAGTGTGTTTTCTGTACAAACATTCTTCCACTTTTTACTTGTGTAAAGGCATAACAACTCTTTGATTAACTGAGACCGTTTATTACTGGCTGTATGATTAAGAGCAAACTTGTTGGAGTAGCAGGTGCTTTGATTTAGTTTACCATTCTTCACTGTAATCTGTGAACCTGTTGCTTTCAGGAACCAGGGACCTGTTTCACAAGGCCTTTTTTCAATCTCAAATGACAAAAATCAGTGACAAATCTGCTGATATCCAATCAGAAGCAAGGATTTCACTAGCTTATAACAAAATCTGTCATTTGTCACTGATGACAAGTTTTGTGAAATGGGGTCCAGGTGGTTCTTGTGGTTAAGCCTATAGGAATGAGAGAATGTAGTCAGCCGGTTATGAATTTTAAAAAATATTAATAATAAAAAAGAACAGGACAAATATCAAATCAGTTTCAAAAATAGTGTGAATACTATATGTGGGTTGACCCAAATGAAGTTGTCAGTTTGATGAATTCACTGAGACTGCTCTGTGAGATAACATTCTGGGCAGCGTCTCACAAAACGGTCAAAAGTACAAGTTCACCAACATCCCATTGTAAAACGTGTATTAAGTTTAATATATGCATTTCAATGGGATGTCAGTGAATTTGTCCTTAATGACAGTTATATGAAACAATGCCCTGCTTATTTAATAAACTTAAATCATGCAATTAAGTTTTCAAATTGTACATGCTCTTGTCTGATAACAGTGTCTGAAACACAGTTATCAGACAAAAGAAAGCAAAAGAAATACTTCCGGCAGTCCCCCAAATTACAACTTTATACAGTCAAACCTGTCTATAGCGAACACCCAAAGGGAACCACAAAAAGTGGCCTTTGTAGACAGGTTCCTGTAGTACATGTTTCAATGAGAAACCATTTTCAAGGGAAACAACAAATGTGGCCTTTGTAGAATGGTGGTCACTAAAGTAGTTTTGACTGTATATCATCTACAACCTTTATTTTGATTGTCTCTAACCATATTGATTTGTGTTTTGAATCCCCAGGGTCCTGGCCAAACACAGCCTGCCCATGCTAACCATGAGGATGAACCTACCAATCTAGAAGCAGGCATCACAATATCAAACCTCACCAAAGTCTACAAGGTAACATCCTCTTTTACCATTAAGAATTTAAACTTTACCAAAACCCCATTCCTGCCTGAAACCATGTGTTGATTTACAGTTGCTATAATCAAGTATTTTGCTATGATATCCTGAGTACTATTGCCCATTTTGATTTTCAAATAAAAGCAAAAAAACTATCAAGAGTTATTTCAATAAAATACCTGCTAGAGTATTTGAAAATTCTTTTTTTTTTCCTTACTAAAACTAACAGAGCATATGATCTGTAGGTATTATAGCCCAGGTTAATAAAATTGTCAATCGTTATTTATAGTAGTTTAAAATTTGTTGCAGATGCTACCATACAATACTTTAGGCAAAAAAAAGCCCTAATGGGTAAACAAGGAAGGGTATTTTTTGTTAGTACACATCTGTATGGATATGCCCATTTTGACTCATGCAGTGTACCCTGTGTTCCGAGTCCTAGTGTATGTGTAGTTTATTCTTACCCTGTCAGCACCATTTTATTTACCTGTATTTTTACAGAGTACTGTAGGCAGCAAACTAGCAGTGGACAACCTGTCAGTGTCCATGTTCAAGGGTCAGATCACTGCACTCCTCGGCCACAATGGGGCCGGTAAGACCACCACAATGTCTATCTTGACCGGTCTCTACACACCTACGTCTGGCAAGGCTCTGGTCAATGGTCACTCTATAATAGATGACATGGAAGGAGTTAGGCAGAGCCTGGGACTGTGTCCTCAGCACAATGTTCTCTTTGACCGATTGACCGTCAAGGAACATCTGAAGTTCTTCATTCGTTTGAAGGTATGCTTGCTCCTCCTTGATGATGCATTCCCTTTTGATAGTGTCAATAGCGATTTCTAATTCAGAATTTGAACAAGGTCTTGTCTTTAAAGGTAATTTTTAGCACTCACAGGACAAGGAATTTTAGAAGAATCCTTTGGATAGTAAAACTTCATTATTTATCAAGTACTTTGATGTTTACATGAAGCAAACGTGCTAATGACCTCATAGAATAAAACCAACATAGATACAGACTATAATATCATATGGGACAAACTATCTTAAGAAACAGGAACCTTTGTGATTGCTTCAGATTTGCAAGGGTTTCATGCCGCAAAACATTTAATCTCAAAACAATTTTTATATCAATTTCTTGCCATGAAATATCTATATTTAACAAGTCTTGAAAATTGTACGTCAAAATAATTTCAGGATGTATAGTATTTTATTATTTGCAAGGCAGACCTCAATTTTGTCATCTTTATTAGCTTATTATTCATATTATGTCTACTGCATTCGTGTAAAAGGTATCTTTGATATTTAGTTCTTAACAATGAGTGCATGATTCATTTGAATCTTTGAGATGTTATGATTACCAATGTCATGTTCAATCTTGTCTCTTCTCTCAACCGACACTTGACCTCAGGGCAAGTCAGGTCCTGAAGCTGATGCAGAGATAAACAAGATGATAGAAGACCTCCAACTTGTTGACAAAACAAACACACTATCTAACAAGCTGTCAGGTGGAATGAAGAGGAAGCTCAGGTTAATTACTGCTTTTATTTATCCATCCCTCTTTCCTTGCAATGTTGATGACTTATCTTCATAGCAATCTTTAAATTTGTTTTCTCTTTGTTCGCTTTTTCCACTGTGACATGTATAAACCCCATTATATTGATCAGTACTTGTCTCATTCAGTTTAAATTTTCTTATTCTTTGATTTTAGAATTAGAAATTGGATTGTCCCATGATGTTACACTAAATGCGTATGTGCCATTTCCCCCTAGTTTGCTTCCATAAGTAAATTTGTGTTTTATAAGAGAATAATTTGACTGTGTGCCTACTCAAATGTCCTGTGCAAAACGACAACTCGAGCATGTCTTTGTGGCTGTGCATGTAAACAGTCCAAATACTGTTTGAAATCTATTAACATTGGAGCTACTAGAACACAGGCATTTTTAAATTTGTTTCCTGCCCTATGTCTCTATTTCTCTATCATATTTACAAGACATTTCCTGACCCCATGTGATGTCAATTAAACCATGTGTCCTATCCATGCATTCACAGCTGTGCCATAGCCCTGATCGGTGGTTCTGAGATCGTCATCCTAGATGAACCTACATCTGGAATGGATCCCTATGCTCGCAGGGCTACCTGGGATCTTCTACTCAAATACAAGGCTGGACGTACAATTCTCCTCACCACCCACTTCATGTAAGCCCTTGATTTCATGGTCTGTTAAAAAAGGGCAGAATTGGCTTTTGTGTAAGGGGATTGTACCCTGTAAACCGAATGCTTTTAGAACCTCCTACGTTTGAATATCCTGAAGATATTGATGGTTGTAATGATAAATGTTGGACTTTTAAATTGCTTTTTCCTGAGGATACAACGCACTGAATTCTCTAATTACTGTGGCTTTAGCCAATATATTGTTATAAGTACTGGTTATATCACCAGATTAGGCTTCATCTAATCACCAGTTTAGCATTAATCTACATTTGCTGTCTTTGACCCAGGGGTAGTTGATGGTTACCTGGTAAAAAGAAATGCATTGCATTCTTGAGGAAGTCATCAAGGCAGCTTGGGTAATGCCCGGCCTGGTGATAATTATATTCAACACATGGTATATTAGCAATGGAACTTCAAGCCCATCTGTACTAGTTTGGCCAGGGGGATTAGACCTCCCTGCAAGGTCACTGACAGGTGGCTATCTCATCAAATCAGCTCTCAATTAACATAAGAAAAAGAGGATCATGGGGGACCAACAGGCACGAATTAGGCATTGTTTGCTATATAGAGGGCGCAAGTAGCTATAAGTAGTGCAGTGGGGTTTTAGTGAATCCAAATTTGATTCTTTATACTGTAGATACATGTATCACTAACAGTGTCCATTAATTCATTTGTTTACTCGTGTTCATGGTGAATCTTAATTCTTGTAGGGATGAAGCTGATCTGCTCGGTGACAGGATAGCCATCATGGCCGACGGACAACTGAGAGCAAGCGGTAGCTCCCTCTTCCTCAAAAACAGGTGAGAATGACGCTCAATAGTAGATCTATTTCGGTCGACCCTCATGCATTACATAGAGACGAAGGTACACACTGAATATCTAACAGTGTAAACATGTCAGGGCTCGACTTAATCGGGAGCCCGGTGGCCATTGGCTCCCTGAAACCCCTGCGGGCTCCCTGAAAAAGTGCTTGAGGAGCCCGGCTGGCTCCCTAAGTTTTTCTAGTATCAGCCACGAAAAATGCTGTTTCTTACCAGCACTTTAATCCATGTTTTAATCCATCTAAAAACCCAAATTCCGCAGTCAAAATCATGAAATATGCGCTAGGCATTCCAAGGCACACTTGGCTCAACTCCAGCGCGAATAATGAGTTGCAAAAGAAAACACATCGAGATCAGTGCAGGAATGCCATGCATGATAACGTTATATCTCCGCACTCGTAACGAGTGCGCAATACATGCTGCATTGTATGTCGGTGCACTCAGAGAATGTACACACTAAGACAAACGCACGTGGTCGCTGCGTTGCCAAAGCTGAGTGTATGTTTACGTCGACTCGTGTTTGTGATACATGTGCGTTTGTGATTGTGAGTGCTTATTCTTCAGCGTGCGTACCTGGATGGACTTGATTATTGTTTGAACATAATTTTACGAACTACAAACTTCAAAGGCGTGTGTAAAAAGGGGTTGATTGTTGTTTTGTGAACATATGTACGAATTAGGGAGATTCGTGGCTAATCGTTGAAAGTACGGTGTGTATAAACGGTCAAAGGGACTGAAAAGAATAAAATATGGAATAAAAAAGTTTGACTTGAATGTCGTTGGACTAACTTAACGGCAATCAATAAATGAATTTATTATTTCTTTCATATGTTTTCGCAAGGTTTGTGTACTACTTTAAACTGTTGTGTGTTTTTATCTTACAGTTTATGTATTTCACAAAATGTTTTTATTGTAAACTGAAAGTAATTTAGCCTGAAAGAAAAGAATGTTCCTCGTGGTTAAACATCTTTTCCAAAGTTGTTTTTGTCAGTTACTTTCCTCTCTGAATATGATATTATCGTTTGCTCAATCTGTTGAGCAATAATTAAGATTGCATGGATGATTGACTGAACATATTGAAACAGACGGAGCGAGGAAGAGTGACTATATCTCATTCTGATAAAACCTAAAGTCCAATGTTAGACTGTTAGAATGTTAGCCAAAGGGCTTCATAATAGTTGTAAGATTAATTCTTCAGTACAGTCAGTTAATCCTCATGGTCACATTTACACTTAATAATACACCCCTCCCTGGTCCCGGCGCTGATGATTATAAAAAAAGGTATCGTGACGGTGTGTTTTAATTTTTTAATAGTTAATGACCATTATTATGACCACAAAAAAAATGTGATAAACTTGGGCTCCCTGAAACCCCTGCGGGCTCCCTGAAAAAGTGCTTGAGGAGCCCGGCTGGCTCCCTAAAAAAAAAGTAAAGGTCAGGCCCTGTCTACATGTTCTTTTACTCTTCGACATGAGACTGAATTATTATGTTCTTAGGGTTTCATTTATCACACTTTCATGCTGTATTTTCTGTGATTGGCTGAGAAACTACACATGTAGAATCCTGAAAGTTCAATATGCATTTTGGTTTTTGACATTTCTATTCTCCTTCGGGGTTTATTATCTGAACATGACACTGAACAATTTGAAAATGATACTGTTTTTTAGTAATTTCTCAACCTTCTTTGTATCACCCATCCCCTTTCATAGCAATGTAAAAGAATGTAAGGATGCAGTAGTTCTTATTACTGTCTCTGTCTACATGTTGTAGATTTGGCATTAGCTGTCTCTTGACCATTGTTCAGACAGGCCATAGTAGAATACAACACTCAACTGTTAATGTTCTGAGTCTTTTTGTTGACGTCCATTTGATATCTTCAAGCCCTTGTGCAAATTCAGACAAAGGACAATCTACCTTGTTTTAATATCTCCTTGTAGATTTTCTATTGGCTATCACCCAGTCTTGGTGCAGAATTCGATCAATAAACAATGATTTATTGACATCTGTGTTTGTGTCTCATTGTAGATTTGGTATTGGCTATCACCTGACCCTAGTCCAGAATGAGAAGGTTGATATGAACAGTATCCAGCATATGATCAAGAACCACATCCCTAACGCATCATTAGAGAGCAGGGTCGGATCAGAGATTGATTACATCCTACCTCGTGAGAGCTCATCAACATTCAAGGATCTCTTCACTCAGCTAGAAAGTAAGCATATCAGTGAAATCAGTATATAAAGGCCATTCCTCTGGAATAGGTACAATAACAAGCAACCTTTGAAGATAGGCGACTCTGTGAATAGATTTTTGTTGTTGATGTTGTTGTTAATGTTTGGTCAGCTAAAGAAAGAAAGAATCTAAGAATACTTCGAGCAATGGTATGCAAATATGAGTAACAAGTTCACTCAAAGTCCATAATTAATGAACTTTGTATATTTGATAATTAAAATTGAATGTGTTTCAATAGAATGTTAGTACAACTATATGGATGTTTCTTAGATAAATTTCATAGAGAAAAGGATTTCCATTCTGTTTACATTTGCTCAGACTGAATCTTGGGCTTATAAATCAAAACATATTTCCTCGTGTGTTTTCTCCTTCAGATGAGCGAGGTCCTCTAGGCATAGACAGCTTTGGTGTGTCTGTCACCACCATGGAAGAGGTTTTCATGAAGGTAGGCGAGATGGTCGACGAGGAAGAAGCCAACGGAGGAGGGATGATGAGGCGTCGATCGAGTCTCATCCCACCCCCTCGACCTACCCAGTCAGACCCTGTGATCTATACCAATGGTGAAGCAGGGGTCAAGGACCCGAATGTCAAGATCAGTCTCTTTGGCATCAACTCTGGGCAGGGTGGTGAGTTGTCTCTCAGTTCAGGGGGGTGTTTAACAAAGATCATAAGTTGGACTTAACAATTATGGAAAGCCTAGCATCTTAGAAAGTATTTTGTAAAAATTATTCTAAAAGGCATAACATGTTGATTCAGATAATTCATATTTTCTATTATCATGGGAGATTTCATGTTCTTGGTGTGGAATTTATGAAAAGTCTAAAATACTTCAATTTTTGGTTTTGAAAATATTTTATTTTAAGGCTACAAATGGCTCTCCATAATTTGTAAAGTTAAGTTCAACCTTGAAACTTTGTGAAACACCCCCCCCCCTGGTATATGTGCAAGTCCCTTAGTAAGTCAACCTTATAGAAATCAGAATGGAATTATTATTCATCCTCCACAAATCTTAAAGCTGGTTTAGGAATGACATGTCTGCCATATCAACAGTAGCATTATAGATTTGGATCTAAGAGTGTTTAGATTACCCAAAAATTCCTTTCATTATTCAAAGAGTTTTTTATAAATGGTATGTTTCAGTTGATGTACAAGTAATTGTTAAACAGGTTTGTTTGATTTAAATCATGTCGATTTAAATCATGATTTAAATCGCGATTTAAATCACTTGATTTTTTTCAAAAAAATCACTGATTTAAATCAACTTTTATGAAAAAAATTAGTTTTCTCTATTTTCTCTTCTTCTTAACAAATACTTTCAATGTAATCATTTTCATTTCTGTTCCACATGCTTTAGAGATACTTTAAAAGAATGATACACCCTCATGGAGTCTGATTTAACACCACTGTTTTATTTTCAAATTGTAAAACAAGCAAAACTGATGAAAACAACAAGTTTCTAACGAAGTAATGATAAATAACTCTCTGTATGTACACCAAACTGTTAAATCTTCAATAAAATAATATATAAAATCTACAAAGGTGCTCAAAGTCCACAACTTGGATACTTTTACAAAACAGCTGAACTACTTGTATGTACCTCCTTCTTGTTACTATTAATACCCATTCTTTCAATTACTTAAGTTGAAGGCACACATGTATGTGTACATTTGATAAGAATTACATGTATATTTGCATGCTTGTGTATTTTCTTATCAATACCCATACATTCAATTACACAATTTCAAAGTACACATGTACATGTATACTTAATAAGTAAGAATTTAAAAATGGGAAAGTTGCTGGGCAAGTGTTACTGTATGCAGCAATACAACTGCTGTGCTTGCTTGTTCATGTAATAGTTTGAAAAAACAGCACATCAATGATGTGGTGGACAGTGGTGCTTATCCTGCATCTTGCAACGAAATTTATTGAAGTTTTATTTGGAACTGAGGTTACACTGTAATGAAAACATAAAATGTGTATTTTGTTACAAGCATATCAGGAAGTGCCTATTGCAAATCTGGTTAAATATTACATTCAAATTAGATGTTAACGTACAGACTGATATAAAAATTTCAAGAGTTTAAATGTATACATAATACATAACATTACTTGGGCTTCCATAAAATGTCCCTCTCTATAATGCAAATAAATAAAAAAAAAAAAAAAAAAAAATTACCTGTATATAAGTGGATTATTGTGTCAAATAGTACAATACACAATGTTCAAAAGACTACTTGACCACTATTATTGGTGTAAAACAGTTTAAATATAGTCTAAAACTTGTTAAGTGTGACCATTATTTTTCGTTGGAAAAAAATCAAAAAAATCTGATTTAAATCATAAAAATCCGATTTAAATCAAAAAAATCAACAACCCTGTTGTTAAAGCTTTGGGATCATTCAAGTATTAGCTTTCATAGATTTGCATCAGGTAATACATTTATTGAGGTCTGAGAAAAGGAAGTGCTCCAGGAAAGAGGAACAATTATTTGATTTTAATTGTTTGGTTTTCCTTCTGATTAATGGATTTTTTTTAGGATGCAACTCTCACATGAAAACATAACCTGGCCATTATCTTTCATTCTCTCAGCTCTGGTGACTGGTATATTTCTGAAGTTCCTTCAGTTCAAGGCTATCTTCATCAAGCGCTTCTTGTGTGCCCTCCGGGACAAGAAGTCCGTCATCACCCAGTTCATTCTCCCCATCGTCTTCGTCATCCTGGGCATCGTCCTTCTCAAGACATCCAGCGACCCGACCGACGATAGGGCCCGCCTACTCAACCTCAAAAACATATCTGAATACGCTCCATCAGGATCCGCCAAGGTCTTCTACGCTGACCTCACAGGAAGTGAACACTTTGAGGTGGGAACTCAATCTCATATATTATTGCTTACTTCTTTCGTTTATTGGTCATAGAACTTGCTATCAACAACAAGCGCCTAAATTGTGTACAATTCTCTCAGGCAATCAACTGCAGTGATTTCAGTAGCTTTTTTCAAGTATTTTTATGAGGCAAGTTGAGTTAGTGGATGGAGCAATAGTAATGTATTAAAACATGTTAGGCTTTTCAAATCTGTATTTCCACTTTTTCCTGCAGAACTGTGGTTACTATTAGTGTGATCACTTGAGATGCTGAAATATCATTTGGTTTTTAAAATTCCACTTCTGCATAATTGAAAATTGTAACTCATCTTGATCATCTTTTCCCCTGACAGGTTTCCCTGATGTTGACCCTACTGCCATGAAAGATGATGTAATGTGACTAATATGTGACTAATCGTCATTTACATTGTGACTAATCAGTATTGATCTTTTTCCCTGACAGTATCTTGAATCTCTGATGGAATCCCTAACGGTTAATCCAGTCAACATCACATCTGATTTGATGAACGCCATGGATGATAATACAGGGAACTTGATCAATGGAGTTAGTAGGACCTCCAACTCAGATTGCTGTAACTACACCAACATGGTACTCAGCGAATACTGCCAGGAATATGTGAGTCTGACCCCTGAAGACATTTGTAGAGGTTGTAGAATGTTGAGATGCATTTAATTTCACACACACACACACACACACACACAGACAAAGAAAAAGAGAAGAGAAACTGTATTCTGCACTCTACAAAAAGGATACTACCAGTATATACATGTACATGTATTTTTTTTTTATCTTGATAAGTTTTATTGGTCAGAAAACACAATGATTTACAAAATATGTGTTACATCGTTTTGCAGAAAAATAATGAATAATCATATTGTTTCACACTTACAATCTTGTGGTTTCACATTTCAGTGTAACATTAAAAAACATAGCATGATACTTCTGTATACCCCGGCCACACAGACGATACGACCATCAGACCGACACTAAATGGAAAGAGAGAGGCCAAGAAGCATGTACATGTATGATAACTAGAGCATATTGTGTCATGTCAATACAATTATGAATTTGATACATATGTATCACAATTACATATTGTTCTATTCTTACAGTATTATTAATTTTAGTTTTGAAGCAACAAACTGACTGATTTATTTATTTATTCTTTATTTTATTTATATATATTTTTTTAATTTGAGGAGGGGGGGGGGGGGGAGATGGGAGGTAAATTACAACTTAGGCTGTCACTATTGTAATGTAATACATTCAAGTACATTTAGATGTAGGAATATCATGTTTATTTTCTTTTCACATCCTTCACCCCTCCCCTAGCTGTACAATGATGGTGCTGGAAGAACTGTATGTGATGATGTCACAACATTTGGTTACTACAACTGTCCAACCTGTGTTGCTGATACTGAGTAAGTATCCCCATGCTTTGTGTCAAAGAATATTGTATTGATCCTGACATAACAGACTGTGTATGTACGTTCACTTATCTTAAGGTTAAACAAGGGCCTGACTTTCTCTCAATTTACCTGTCTTGCAGTGTTTACAAAATCTGAAGTTGTAAACTAAAAAGACGTATTTGATTTGATTTGATTTGATTTGATTTATTGGTTTATTGATCATAAAATACATTTCTACTGCATTCTTAATGTATTATTATTATTTTGTCATTGTTGTTGTTATTATTATTATTCAGGACAAATAAAATCAAGAAAACAGTAAATTAAAAAACAAAAGTAAAGTTTGAAGTGATGAATACCGATGCCGGGTAGAGAAAAGGATTCACTAAATATCCGAAGGTCTTCTTTTCCAATCCATGTGACTTTTAATATATAAATAAATAGCACAAAATAGCAAGGATGTAAAATGATTTAGAGCACTGAATACTAGCTTACAAGCCCAAATCTAAAATTCCAAGAAGCCTTTTGTGGCCATTTGATTTTCTGAGCTTGACAAAGCTAATAAATTAGATATTGTCAATTCATATATATTCATCCATATTGAATCATCACAGATGCATGTATCATTCAGGTTTGTAAGATTTTAATACTGTAGCAGTGATATCGTTTTTGTCTGATCCTTGAAGACTTTCTATTCTGATTTCTGCTCACAATCATTTAGTGAGGATGTAAAGGATTGTTCTGTTGGAGCCAATTCCTCTACCGTCACCACGGATACCGTCTACCTCTCTAACTACATCCTGGGTATTGCAGACACACAGAACTTCTTCTACGACAATGTGGCATCCTACATACTATCCACTACCCCTGGGGGTAATACAAAGATAACCATTGGATACAGCAATCAGGTATGTACTGTCAGAGGTCTTGGGGGGTAGGGGTTTGGATCTGTAGATGAATTCTCTGAAGACAAATCTCTTCACCACTTTATAATAATCAAAATCATGAACCCAGTGCTTCGTTTTTCTTTTTCTTAAAGTGCATAGAGACATGCAATTTTGCCTATGTGTTATGCGCTATATAAAAATGTTTAATTATTATTATCATTATTAGATGAATTGTTTTTAGTTTATGACAAAAAAACTCTTGTCTTGAATGTGAATTACATTTATGCCCGACATTGAAGTCATTTTTTTGTGGTTTATATTATTAGGTCTTTAAGATGTAAAAGCACACTCATCAATAATCCCATTACTAGATAGTTCTTTTTTTAAAGATATATAATAGCTGTTCAGTAATTTTGTATGTCTTAAATGGCAAATTGTTTGACATACCATATTGCAAATTTCAGGTGAAAACAAAATTGAGAGACATTTGCCACTTTAGTATTTCTTGTTATGTCTGTTTGCATTTGTGAATGCCCAAACAGTGTATTGACCAGTCATATTTCTAATGTTTGACAATATTGGAAACTCCTTTGAAATATGTGTTTATTAATCTAGATCATTTACTTTTTTTCTCTCTCAGGGATTGCATATTCCTGCTGAAGCTCTCAATGGTGCTGCAAACATCATGCTCAAATACTTCACCAATGACAGCTATGCCATAGAGACTATCAACTACCCTCTACCCAGGAATGCACAAAGTCAGGTGAGATACCAGCTCACCTCTGCAATATTTAGCATTAGACAATACTGATATGTCCGAGAACTTGAATTTTGTCTGATTCTATCTTGTATATTTCTTTTCTGTATTTGCATCTGATATTATGTTTACGTGAATCCGGTATGGGTATTTTATTTGAGAAGTATTGTTGTATATTGATTAAGACTCTTGATTCTAATACAAGAGATCCTGGGTTCAATCCTTGACCCGTCCTTTCATCCTTGGACAAGACTATGCCCACCTTTTTGTTTGTTATGGGAACATGGTTTTCCCTAACATGAAAGCTAACATACATGTAGTTTACAGAATACATGTACGTCCCCTGTTTGGAAAATGTAAGAGGATGGCTTGGTTTGGGCATTCTGCTGTATTACAGATGCACAGACACCATACAATGTCATGAATTGAACGAAGTCTAAACATATTGTTTATCATTGGTTAATTGTTATTTATTTTCTTGTATGTATGTGTACAGGAAGATGCAGCTGTTGCATCCACAGAAGTGTTCTATTTTGCTCTCCTTCTGCTGTTCGGTCTGGCATTCCTTACTGCTAGCTTCATCCTGTTCATTGTCAATGAGAAGCAAACCAAGGTAAGGTAGTTGCGTGTGAGTGTGGGTACATGTATGTGTAATTTGCTCTCTCACTCTTTGATTTCGGCTTTTCTCAATGCTTGCTTCAGTCTCTTCATTGTCAAGTTCATTGTCAAGAGAAGCAAACAAAGCTAGGTAAAATAATGACATGATAATATTATTTTATTACATTGGTTGATTACAGAATGACAATTTGTATGGAATAAAGAGGATGATGTATGGGACATCATAAAACAGAGGATTAACTTAAACCAGATTTAATTTAATCTGGCTTTATGAATCCACAATGGGAATTGTTGCATTTAAAGAAAATTTATACAAAATATGTTTGTAGTTAACTTGCTGTTGTGTTTATATGTGTGCCAATTCGATCTGCCTTTAAAAAAATTAAGAAATTGTGTACATCATTTCTTTTATATTTCTAAATTGTGATTCTTGTACGTGTATATTTAAATGTTCAAGTTATTATTTTATTTCTCAATATGACTCTTACAATAGAGAACCTAGTCAGATAATATTTTCAAAAACTCTCATAATCCAATATCCAAAACTCTTATAAACCGTGCACTTCTGTACCTTTCCTACCAAACCCTGGTAGTCCAAGCACCTGCAGTTTGTGAGTGGCTTGGACACGATCACCTACTGGCTTTCCAACTACTGCTGGGATGTGATCAACTATCTCTTCATCTGGATCATCATCATCATCTTGGTAGCAGCTAGCAGCGTAGACTCCTACACAGGGGAAAACCTGGACAGCTTTGTGGTAGTTCTGGTAAGTAACCATTCACATGGCCACTGCTGGGCCCCGTTTCACAAAACTTGACAAATGACAGTCTTTGTTATTGGCTACTGAAATCCTTGCTTCTGATTAGTTATCAGCAGATTTGTCACTGATTTTTGTCATTTGTCATTGAAAAAAAGCTTTGTGAAAAGTGTCCCTGGTCACTCCTTAGTCAGTGACTATTTCTTTAGCTGCAATTTTAAAGATAATTCAGTAGTGGTATCATACATGGTACAGGTCATGATAAAAATCACCTATTTGTGTCTAATTTTTGACAATCACAATTATAATTTTTTCCCCAGAAAATAAGTAGAGAGAGAAATATTGCGAAGGTAAATGATAAAGATTATGTACTGTAGTTTTAGCCACACAATTTGTGTATTAATTATTATTCTTCTGAAGATAATATTTATTTTCAAAAATGATGCACATGCATACTTTGCATATCTTTACAATTTTAAAGATCATTCTGTAGTTTCTATTGTGTTTTTATATGATATAAATGTGTTACATAATCTCTGTTCTTTCTATCTTTGTCTACACTAAATGAAAATACAATTTTTCTTCAATGTGGATGCTTTTGTTTGTACATTAATACTTTGTTCTCTTTTGCTTGTGCAGCTCCTGTTTGGATTAGCAGCCATCTCGTTTGTCTACCTCTTCTCCCTGCTCTTCAACTCATCTGTGATTGCCTATGCGTTGACAGCGTTCGCTCTCTCCCTCATTGGCATGGTAAGAAATAGTGTATAAATGAGTAGACCCTGCATCCATCAAATTTGAAATTATTCTATGGTTAACCATCATTTTATGTGAAAGTAGTATCATTATTAAATTTACAATAGGGGCCATTTCATGCATTTTATTATGAGACCACGGGTTTCAATTAATCTCACAAAGAAATTGTTGCTAATTTAGTTTCAGAGTGTTATTTGACCTCGGATTCTTTGTAAATTTTGAGCTACACAATAAAGCAGGATTCATGTTGTATTCAATCAACTACTGTTAAGTCCCGGTTATCCTTTATAGTCTTGCAGCACTTGATATTTTGTGATCAGATAAAGATGTCCACGAGGTGTAGGCTATACATGAACTTTAGTAGTAGATTATTTGGGACTAACACAGTTTAATATAAGTGCGACTGAAGACAAGAATAATTTACAATTGTCTCTCTCTTCTTTGAATGGTAGGGTTCTCTTATAGCAGTCTTCATTCTTGAGATCCTGGGGGAAGACTCTGCAGCTGAGTACACAGATTACATCTTCAATCTGCTACCAACACATGCCCTGGCTCGATCTATCATGTTCATTGCTACCAATGATGCAATCAGGACCAGTTGTGAGAGCTCAAAGCTGTAAGTGATTGATTGCTTGTTTGATTATTTGATTGCTTGTTTGATTGCTTGTTTGATTGCTTGTTTGATTGATTGATTACATTCTCAATCTACTACCTACCTATGCCCTGGCTATAATTCTATTATGTTTTTTTCTACCAAAGATGCAATCCGTACTAGTTTTGAGAGCTGTAAATGATTGGTTGGTTGGTCGGTCGGGTCGGTCGAGTTGGTCGGTCAGGTTAGTCGATCTATAGCTTGAAAGATTGATTGCTTGCTTGAGTGGTTTGGTTGATTGCTTAAGTGGTAGGATGGTTCATCTGTTGATTGTTCCATTGTTTTTGAAGGAGCATGACCATTAACTTTCAATTAAACATAACCTTCTTTTTGTGTGTATTTTTGTTCAATTTTAAGCAATCAATTATCAACCAACATAGAGCTGTAACTGTGTTTTGTTTCCAAGTGAGGTCAATTTGAGGATATCCATACAAATATGCATTTCTTCTTTCAGGGCTCGAGAGCAGTGTGCCAATAGTAATGTGTCATATGCTTTGAATAACTTGGATTGGGAGCAGCCTGGTATTGGACTGAACTGTACCTACCTTGCTCTCGAGGCTATCATCTATCTTCTACTCACCATCATAATAGAGGTATGTTGCAAAGCTGTTCAAATCATAAGGCTACATATATAAGTAGATAAAAAATGAATGTAGCATGCCAAACAGAGATACAAGGGTCATTGAGTATGCCTGATAATATTTGAGATTTAATCTATACTACTATATTGATGATTGACTACGTACTACTCTACTCTAGATGTAGATAACTGTATTTACTTATTTTGCCTGCATTATTAAGCTTTAAAATTCATCAAATTATTCAACATACAATTTATGAGGTTGGGTAGTCATCACAAGAAAGCTCCTTGTAGTTTTGTCCCAAAATGTCTTTAAAAAATAAGGATAATTTTTTACTAAAGTACCATAGTTCGATAATTTGTATACCGGTTCTTTATCATCAAGGTATACTTCATTACACTCCCTTTCTCAGTATTTGAAACTAGTTTATTTATATTTTTCTGATGCCATACCACACTTTCCTAAAAGTACCTTTTTGTGTTGCTGCCATGAGTGGCATATTGTACACCAGAAATGAGGAGAGATTCATGTATAATCTCTCTATAAACTTTCTTACATTACAACCAAATAGGATAACATATTTTTCTTCTTCCAATGAGCTTTCAAAAATTAATAAATATTCATTTTCCTTGCTTTATTATCCTTTAGCTTGGTTCTGGTTACTCATGCTGTGTTTCAAACTACTTCAAGGACTCTGGATTGCCCCAGGTGAGATTCATTGAAATTGATTGTTGATAAATAATTATATTTGTATTTATACATGGATTTATCTTTTGTTTTGACATGGTGACTCCAAACAGATGAAGTATTCTCAAGCTCAGTTGTTCAGAGGTCATGTTCTGTTTCCATAACATGTCCCCAGCAAAGCATTGTTTGTATTGTTACTGTTTTGGTAACCTTTCTGTGTTGAAAGCAGGTCATACTACCACATATTAATGTTGAGGCTACATGTTATGTTTACTGTTTAAGAAAATTCTGTTCAGAATGGGCTCACTAATGACGAATTTTAATTTCATTGAAGACTGTTTGTATCAAGATGAACATCGGAGAAAGAAACCAAAATGGAAAAATGTTTTTTGAAATTTCATGTGTGAGAAGCATAAACTTTAAAGAGTCTGTAAATTTGGTGGATAGTAATTTTTAATGGGAAAAAACTTAGTTGCAATATTTTGAGAAAGAGTAGAACGAGTGTTACGTATAAATATTCTGAGCTTGATTCATGATGGTTTTTTATTTTATTTTTTACCAGACACATATCCGACTATGGTTTATTAGAGACTTAAGAATCTTAGAATATTGCTTGATGATTCTAAATAAATTCTAGAACATTCCCTGTTCAAATTTATGTAAATTGTCCTAAAATTTCTATGAACACTGTTCCTACTCAAGTTAAAAATATTCTATGAGGTTCATGTTTGTCTTATTGTTGTGTGTAATCAGGACCCAGATGTAGCAGAGGAGAAGACTTTGGTTGATAACACTGATCCCCATGATAGCAAGTATGCAGTTATTATCAAGAACCTAGCCAAGGTATGTAGGTACACGTAGGCACAGTGGTATAGAGTACCGAAGTGTGATGTCATGCTGACCAGGTTGTCAAGGTTGCTGGTTCCAAACAGTGATGTGGTAATCACACCGGCCCCAAACGCTGAATTGGCCCTGCCCTGTTGGGAGGATTATTTCGCGGTGATCCTCATGTGAATGCTCGGTTGTTTAGAACCAGTATCCTGGACGACCAACGAATATAATGTTTGCACTTTGGTACTCTATAGACTTGGTCCTGTCACTATTGATTGGGCACTGGGGGGGGGGGGGGGTGGGAGCAGGGGGGAATAAAATTCACTGGGTGGATAAAATGCTAGGGAGCAACAAACCAGGGGGGGGTACAGTATGTTGGAGAGGGGTTGTATCAACTTCTTTTCACCTTCCCTTGTCTCCTTTCTGTTATTATTCCTTCCAATTCGTTGTTTGCTGTGTGTTTTTTTTTTTTTTTTAAGGGAATGGGTTGCCATTTGATGGGAAGGGGGGTTTTCCACTGGGTCTAAAGCTTATTACTTCAGAAGAACTTTGAATGTTTAGGGAAATGTAATGAATACTTGCATGTGACATTTCTTCTTGTCATTTAACCTTCTATTTTAAATGTGTGTATGATATATTTGGCTCTTTCAATCAAGAATATCTACTTTTAGTTCAGTTTCATCATTGTGAAAGAAAATTCGAGTAAATGATAAAATAAAATTGAAATCTTATAGTTCTATGTTTTCAATGGTTATGGTGTAAACCTTCATTCCTAGGTTTACCGTGGGAAACGCACACCAGCAGTAGACAAACTCTCTGTTACCATCCCTAAAGGAGAATGCTTTGGATTGCTAGGAGTTAATGGTAAGTCCTTACTGATTTACTCCCTTATATTTGGATCAATGCTGTTAAGTTCGTTGAAATAAGTATCAATCTATTCATAATTCTACCTTAAAGGTAAAGACCAGTAATGGTCATGCGATTGCATTGTGAAAGAAACGTTGTGGAATCGATCAGAAAAGGTTGATCATCTAGCATCTAGCATCTGCAAGGTTCTGGAATCATCAAAATGATAAGAAATTTGGCCCATTCTTCGTAAAGTTACAAGCACTATACACAGAAAGATGTATATGGGACTACCCTATATCTCTCACACGACCATGAGAGAAACAAATTTACCAAATATATGAATTAGTAGGCGGTTTCCCAGCAAATTTGTTATCATCATGTATTAGTCAAAACATATTCTTTCACATGATTGGTAATGAGAGCTTCCATTTCATTTTTTGAAATTGGGGCGTTTCCAATACTGGTCTTTACCTTTAAGTTAGCTTGTTTGAACACGTTCCTCATATTGATTTGTCAATGATAGTGCATGTTACTTCGTACACAGGGGTAAAGTGGTTTCTTCTCGTACCTGACTTGCATTTGTAGTAATTATTGATAATAAATTCATTACTGAATAATTGTCAAATTAACTATGTTGAATTACAATGTACTAGGAGGGAAATGAGTAATTTTGCATTTTGTTAAAGTGGGCAGTACCAAATATAACTTCTCAAGCATAAATATTTTTAATGCAGGTGAACTCTCCAAGTAATTCCTTTTCCTTTTGAACTTTATATATTTATTGTAGGTTGATTAGTATATATTAATTGTAGTTTATAACAACGATACTTGATTGAATGTACTATTATCTAAGGATCGACATTTTTTTTGTCAACACTTAAAAACAAATTGTATTAAGCGCCCTAGAAATACAATGTATTATTATTATTGATGTATTCTGTGATTTGCAGGTGCTGGAAAGACAACGACCTTTGGTATGCTAACTGGTGATGTAAGGATGTCAGCCGGTACAGCTTACATGGGAGGCTATGATATACAGACACAAAGGAGAAAGGTATGGTCTTTACTTTTATGTTTAAAGCTAATGGTGGAATGTTGGCCAGTACAAAGTAAGTGGTAATGATTTGTAGACAGAAATTAAACGAGGAAGGTAGCACCCAACAAAAAATAGAAACAAAAATTAAAAGATATTGCCAGTGTTTCATCATCAGTCTGGAAGTTGCAGTGAAAAACATCTGTCCTAGTTTACTAAAGCATAAATATTTGACCTGGAATTTTGTGTTTGTTTGATAAACATTTGTGGTGTTTTATTTTCATCAATTGTGTTTATTTCCATTTATTTTTCTCAGGTGCAACAGCGAATCGGTTATTGCCCTCAGGTAAGATTAATTCTTTATTATATTTAATTGTGCATAATGTCTTTAGTTTGACCATATGAGTACTATTTGAAATCTTGTTGGGGTCGATGTGTGGGTATTGTATATAGCATCTGTTTTACACAAA
Organism: Strongylocentrotus droebachiensis; assembly: GCA_035222895.1. Taxonomy (NCBI): domain Eukaryota; kingdom Metazoa; phylum Echinodermata; class Echinoidea; order Camarodonta; family Strongylocentrotidae; genus Strongylocentrotus; species Strongylocentrotus droebachiensis. Next base: position 143,335 of record JAVYIG010001415.1, read on the forward strand.
TGATTCTCAAGTTCAGTTACAATCAATACCAGATGATAAACAGTTGGTTTAGAACACAATGAAGAAGCTGTAAAAGTTGTGTAAGTCAGTAAAAAGACTTTAGCATGCATGTACCTCATTTAAGCGATTGATTCACACGAAGAGTTTGATGCAGTTTTTATTTCCCCCTATTAAATTGTTTAACGCTGTTTGCATGCATTATTAAATCATTAAAAGATATTTGGAAGAAAATATAATTTTGAAAAAGAAATTTAACTCTGGCAGAAACATGGTCATTATCGCTCTCCTTTTGTCTTCCTTGATTGTTTGTCTCATCAGTTTGATGCTCTAGTGGAGCGGCTGACCGGCCGTGAGGTCCTCATGCTGTTTGCTCGTCTAAGGGGAATCCCCAGCAATCAAATGATATCTGTGGTAGATCATACCATCGACCATCTCAACCTAAACAAGTGGCAGGACAAACTGTGTGGCACCTACAGGTAATGTATGATACACAGACAGAGAGCGTGTTACCATTCATCAGATAATTTAGAGTTATAATTTAGAAAGTTACCTCTATGATTGCCTCTTCTCGAATCAACATTTATTCGCAATGGTTTTCTTCCCAAGTATCTCAGACTTTAATAGCCTTCAATAAGTTACAGGTTTTATTGTACACATAAGTGGTCATGTGTTCATGTATTCGTAAATGCCATACTTTCGTTATATGTAGCAAGTTCAACATTTTAATAAATGTTTGTTTTTCTTTTACAGTGGTGGAAATAAGAGGAAATTGAGTACAGCAGTGGCTCTGGTTGGAAACCCACCCATCGTCCTTCTTGTAAGCAAAACCATTTTTCTTTTACCCATCTGTGAAATTAAATTAATTTGCACCTATTCATACTATTAAGCTCATATATTTATATATTTTTGTCACAAATTATAGCATCATTTCATGTTTTGATCAATCAGTCAGTCTTATTCTTATAACCATTTTCTTTTGAATGAATGTTCCGTTTAACGTGCATTTATTCATTAGTTCACTACAGAAAAGTAAGTTGTATCAAATTTGTATCACCATGCTGCATGTTTATTGTAAAGTAATCAAACAGTTTCTCTGCCATTGAAAGAGGAGGCGCGATAGCTCAGTCGGTAGAGCAGTGGTCTCATAATCCAGTGACCTGGGTTCGAAACCAAGGCGATGCGCTAGTGCCCTTTGGTAAGGCATTAATCCTCACTACCAGAGGTCCCTCGGAGAGGACCTAAAGCCGTCGGCCGTCTGGTTGATTACTTACGAGCATTTATGCTTTCTTAGCAGTCTGGTAAAATAACCATCACATCCATTTAATATGTAGGTTTGGATTTCAATGTCATTTCATTATTTGAAGGGTTGATTAGACCGGTTAGGTAGAAACAAAGTACAGTTACCTGTGTCCCTGAATTGCTTTGACGGTAAACGTGTAGCATGTCTTGTATTTACCTGTAGGATGAACCAACCTCTGGTATGGATCCTAAGGTCCTAATTATATGAAGGATCTATTAGACCAGTTACGTAGAAAGAAAGTACAATTACATGAATCCCTGGATTGTCTGTAAACATGTAGCATGTCTTGTATATACCTGTAGGATGAACCCACCTCTGGTATGGATCCTAAGGCTCGTCGTTATCTCTGGGACTCACTGACATCCATCATGGAAGGAGGACGCTCTATCATCCTTACTTCACACAGGTTTGACAGCATTCCATTTACTCTTTAACCCTCCTCAAATTGACATCTGTCATTTGTATTTTTTATTAAATTTTTCATTTTTTGTATGACAAGGTATCATTTAACCATAATGAATCAGAGACACAAAAGAATGTTAATATATAGTATAGAAAATTTTGATTTGAACTTCATGGCATGTTGATGATACTTATGTAATAATCAGAGTGTAAACTTATAGAGCGCACACACCGTCCAGGGACGCTCATGGCGCTAGCTCGGCAACAGTTCTCTTTAATACAAGTAAAGTAAATGTTTATTTGATAATTTAGAGTTATACCATTATAAACTCAATCAAAACCAATTTTGGAACATTTGTATCTCCCATTTCCCATTTGCATCACCCATTTAAAGATTTTGATTTATTTTTTCCTCTGAAATATTCTCTGTCAAATCCCATGTTCAAAAGATCTGTCAAATCTTTCTTCCAAAGTACTCAATTTATTTCAGAGGAAATAAATTCATAACATGTTGAGTAGGCTTTGGGTTTGATGCAGAAGTCATCAAATTCTTATTTGTTTTTTGTATCATCTGTTACAGCATGGAAGAGTGTGAGGCTCTATGTACCAGACTGGCTATCATGGTCAATGGACAATTCAAGTGCCTTGGAAGCACACAACATCTGAAGAGCAGGTTGGTCATAGAAGATATATATATACTCATGTGATAGATGGATGGATGGATTGAGGGATGGATGAATGAATGGATAGATTGGTGTACCAACACTGATGAATTGATTGATTAGTAAATGAAGTTAGGAATAAGTGGATGAATATTGAGTGAAGGAATTAATGGATGGATGGAAGGATCATTCAATTCAAGTGAAGAATACACAAGAGTGAAGAGTGAAGAATACACAAATTAAACATTTTGAGTAATGGATGTATGAAAATGCAGGAAATGCAGCGATCCTTTTTTTTTTGTAGACCAGATTTCTTACATAGATGTAAAATAGCTAGGACGTAGTGTGTATTGAAGTTTCTAACTTTCTTTTATTTGAATTGTTTTGTTTAACAATTTCACAGACATGTACAAAAGAAATATTGGACATGGTCAGTCTCACTTCACACATTTTTGTTTCATTCAAGGCTTTTTTTAGTTTTCCTAAATACTCCTGTTTAAGTTTTGAAATGTCTGATAAACCACAAATAGAAAGTTGGCATTGATGCATTAATTGAGGAATAATCATGATTTACTAATAAGATTCACTCTATCCTCCTTAACAGATTTGGTACTGGTTACACTCTCATCATTAAAACCAGTACACCAGCATTGATTGAACCCACCAAAGCTTTTGTGGCAGAAGGATTCGAGGGTGCAGTCTTACTTGAACAACATCAGGTTGGTATTCAATATTTACATTGAAGGAACTCTGTGGAATGAAAATATCTATGTGAAGTGATATTTATTGGTTAGGGAAATTTTTCTTTCAATTGTATTTACAAAACTCAGTCAGAAAACGAGTATTCTGAGATTTTCATGATCGCAGCAACCATTGTACGGCCGAAGGCGCTATTTGAAATTTATTCTATTTTTCTCGAAAGCAGAATTGTTTTAGGGGCTAAATTTGCTAGTGCTTATAAAACATCCACAGGGGCATCCAAATATATCAAAATTGTAAAGAATCACTATCCACCCAATTTTCAAAATTTCCCAACATTTTGTATTACCTTTAAAATCTCAATTTTAACAATTAAATAGAGGAAATGGTGGTAATTAGATGTGATAATTAGTCAACCATTTTATGATATTTCTTTTTAGCAATTGGTGCACTACCAAGTGGACAGTGGAACCACCAACTGGTCCTTTATCTTTGGTCTCTTAGAGGAGAACAAAGAGAGGCTAGGTATCGTAGACTACAGCGTCAGTCAGACCACGTTAGAACAGGTCTTCATCAACTTTGCAAAGGATCAACATGTAGACCCGCGTGCCAAGTCTGAATAATAAAACTACACTGACTGCAACTGGTTCTCATCAATTTTGCAAAGCATCAATGTGTAGATCGACATGCCAAGTCTGAATGAGGAGACTACATTGAGGCAAATTTTCATCAACTTTTCAAAGCATTAACTTGTAGTCCCAGGAGCATAGTCTGAATAAGAAGACTACACTGGGGAAAATTATATAAACTTTATCACGTAGATCCACTTGTCAAATGTGAACAAATACACATAGACGCAACTTAAGAATTCAGAAGTAGCAAGTTTTCAATGTACCTTACTGTCACTACTTGTTTAATGATTATGAGCAAGTGATTGCCTGACAGATGCACATCAATATTGCCTATTATTGGAATAGTTGAAACCATATTTATTTATAAAGCAGTTGGAAAAGTCTGAAAGACAATTTTTTAGAATCAGAGAATTTTGCTCATAAAGAGGTTTATGAAAACAAGATATGATGGGTTTTATTAAAATCTCCAATGAACAAATTGTTATTGTTTGAACTTGTATAGAATTAATATCATATAAAATGTTTAGATGTGCAAAATGATATTATATCAAGTGGTTGGTGTGTGATTTCATCATTCAGACCTTTAATTCTTTACACATTTGCAAAAGTTCACAAATTGCCTTCTCTTGTGTCTTGTATAATCTGCATTCCTTGTTTTATATTATCTATCTGTATATAAAGATATGAAAACAAATTCCAGCAATTTCTAATTCACAAAAATCAGCATTAATTAACTTGTTTGTTCATTCAAAAACTGTAATAGATATTCACTGCAATATTTGTTTTAGTCATGGACTGTACAGAAAATGTCTTGAATTAGTGTTCTGTTGTCTATCTCCGAAATGTTTATTTGAATGTGATTAAAAAATAACCTCCTCTTTTGTCATAGATATGAATGAGCAATTGAGCATACTCTACAGAGTCTTGGAAAATTGTTGTAAAATCAAATGAATATTAATCTGTCCAGTCACTTGTATTCAGAATATGAATGTTTAATGATATATATTAAGAGGTGATATTTGTTTGTAACAATAATACCAATTGCCTTAGAATATAGTTGTGGAGATACCCTTAAATAAGTAGGGTCTATCACAATAATTGCACTTTGTAAATGATGGAATAGATGGAATAGTGTATAGTGTATGTCTATTTTTGAGATTTAGTATGTATATTGGAACATTTTATCAAAGCTTCATATTTGGATGCTGAATATTGACAGTAGGATAGTACAATATGCACTATCGTACATGTACAATTGATTGTTTATAGCTGTCCTTATAACACTGACTATGTGTGTGCGTGTTGTGTGTAATAGTATATCAGAGGCTTATTGCTTATATATATTCATATGCCGAAAACAAAGAAGAATATAAGGAATATATAATATTTTATTTTGCTGATTGTCACTGTTAGAATACGTTAATGTTTGTGTAATAAGAATATCAGACTTTATTGGTATTTAATTATATGAATATTAAATGCTCCCAGTTCATCATACATAACAAAGTATATGAACTGACAAATGGAGTATTTCCAAAGTGATGTTGCATTTAATTGAGACCACAGACCAAGGCTGTACTTTTACGAGGGCAATTCTTACTATGAGGTGGATATATGTTATATTGAATGACGATATTCATTCAATATTTGTTCTATAAATTAAAGGGTATTTACAACATCATTCCTCTTTTTATCTTGAGTTATCCCTCTCAAGTTATTTCATGTAGTAGGCTTCTATATTAAGTGTCGTAAGACAATACAAAGGATGGCTACATACTGAAGAGCATTGTGCAAAATATACACTTTTGTACATGGCCTATATTTGCAAAGAAAAGGATAGTTTATTGCACATCATGTGTAGCATAGACATGTTTTTGAGACTGATTATAATTGCAATAGTATATCAGAGGCTTAAAGGTTGTTCACAAATACTTTCATACTTTGAAAGATCTGAGTTTAATAGTGTATAATCGGATGCATTGACACATTTTAGTTGCTGGTTGTAACTGTAGGGATAATATATATGTAGAGATAATTTATGCATGTGTATTTTTTTTAAATATAATTCATACAAAGTTAATATTTATTGAAACATTATCAGAGGCTTAAAAAATTACTTTTTTACAACTTCACACACCTCTGAAATATTTGATGTAGCTCAAATGATCTGATTTACCCCTTAAATGCCAGAGTTTGCAAGTATGTTTTTTTATGACTAATAATTTTATTATGGTGTGTATAGTTACTAATTATACGGATATTGGTAAAATGTGTAACAGTACTCTGTCTTTGTGTGTCATTTCTTACTGTATTCTCTTTCATTTTCACACAAATATTTGCTGAATGAACAAGTTCTTTCACTTTGAAATCGTCTTACAAGTACTTCTATCGTATATACTGGATATTTGTTTCATAATTAAATGTATTTTACAGTTCTATATGATTAATATTTTCATAATACGTTTTATAAGAGGTTGTATCTATATATGTATCACCTGTTAGAAGGAGCTGCACAAACATTAGGTGGGTATTCATAGTGTAAAGTAAGAGTACTATTTGCATGTGCAAGTCATGTTTCCATCCAGCCTAAAGATATATATCTTTTGAAAAGCATTGTTAGGAAAGTAGTCTTGCATAATACAAATCTATTCCAAAAACAAGTTATATATTCATATCTATTTATATATTGCAATTGTTCATTATGATACGTAGAAATTTTTGCCACCGTTTAGATAATGTAATTTTATCATTCTATGATACCTCCTGCAATTATGATACTGTTTCTCGTGTAATTTCAATTATATTGGGGTTCATGTTTCTTATTTAGTGTACCAGGGGCCTGTAACACAAAGCATACCAATTTATTTTTTCAATTGATTGTACGTCATGGTCAATTGCATGAATAGCAATCAATCGCTAAGTTATCTGTGTTTTACGGGGGCCCAGTATATTTATAAGAAATTTGGTATATAACAACTAGTGCTGAATCGATTGAAATGTTAATATGTATACATTTGTGCTGCTGTTAATGAGAGTACCTAAGAATTGGGATAATATTATATTTGTTTATATAGTAGGCAGTTAAATATAGATATAGTTTGGTAGAGGAACATAATTTTTAAATGTATAGACATTTTCAATTGAATGTAATTGTTGCGAAAGGCATACGTTTTAAGCTATGCAATTTGATAGCGCTAAGACAGCAGTGTAAAATCCCTGTTTCATATATGTAGTGCAAACATGCCATGATTTTCTTTTCACAATTAACTTGTCGTGCTTAGTCCATGTATTACATAATTATATGAATGACAAGTAGGTTTTATTCACTTTAAATGCCTGGAAAGACAATATCCATGCACATATCTTAATTTTTTTGTCAGAAAATAAAGCATAATTTTGTGAACATAATTTTAGTAATATACTTTCAAATTAAATATGAAGAAATTGGCATTGAAACTACAATATTGAATGCCCTTTCGATTTATAACACACTCAGGATCTAAGCTCCTGGTAGATGTATACATCTAGTAAATTATAATGTTGCCTTTTGATTCTTACGTGTTCTTTGTGACCTTGTGTAGTTTTACCATTCTAGAAGTGCACTTAGGAATATCTAAACACTCCTCGTCTTTCGTTCCACTAGTCGTTACATGTTAACCAGTTTATAGATTGATGTATATTCACCTACTTGTTGTCTTTCGACTCTTTCAAGATTTTGTTGAGTAAAGTGCTGAAACAATTCTGCCTATAAAGCTATACAATACATTGGAAGTGCATTTTTACTTTGAAACACAAGTTTTGTTCTGTCTGCCTAGAGCTAAAAGGACGTTTGTGTAAAAGGATAAGTGAGTGAACACCCTTCTAACTCTCATCCTATAAATGCAGAACTCATATGAGATGAGCAGTGACAGGTGTATATGTGCAATATCATATTAACAACATGCCTTGGGCTCTGCTACATATTGTATACTTGATGAGTGATTGACATTCTTCTATCCCTTGTCAAACTGAAAAGGTGAAGGAAGAAAAACAGCACAGAAAATATGTTTTACCCTATTTTCAACTCTGAATGTACTTTTCATCTATCTTTTATTTCATAAGAAAATAGGAGGTAAATGTCTAGTTTTATAGGAAATACCATAAGAGTGTAGAGTAAATAGCCAACGACCAGGGATGTCTAAACCTCTACTTAATGAGCTCTGTAAAATGAAACAAAGACTCGAATTATTTACATCTTTGGGTTCTACCGTATTTGGACTCTACCATATTTGTGTACTTCATATAAGACTAGACTTTCCATTTATTAGCACTATGACGCTGAGTACCATGTCTTTAGTCTGCATCATGTTTCATACTTTATAAAGGGTTAGTACCCTTCCGTTTCTTAACACATACAGGCACTATGCACTTTAAATTTTAGTACGATGCTTTGCACTTTATTTGAACGGTATGTGTCTAAGGGACACTTTATTGAATCCGATTTTAATAGCTAGTTACTTTGAGTGTAGGCAAAAAAAAAGATAAATGGATTGGTGAAACAAGTTGCTAATCATTGGGATTTTCATGACCCTGTCAAAGAGGAGATTGTATGATGTTTGGAAACATTTGAATTGATGAATGGAATATATATGTATGATGAAATCTTAAATGTTCTTTATGTCTATAAATTGGGAGAAGTACAGGCAATATATTATACTACTGTGTCTTGAGGACAGTCTGCAGAAATGTACAGTTTGTGTAAAAATTATTAATGCATGTATCTCAATTTTCAACTTATCACATTTCTCTGATTGTCCATCTGAATCTATAAAAACTGTCCTGACTTCATTCAAAGCGTCTTTCTATCATGGTTTGCTTGCTCTTCAATCCATTGTGGAATTGACTGCCTCTTTTCTGGATATTATACAGTGAATGTAATTTGAACGCATAAAAGGTTCGGTCTTGATTATATGAGATTGCAAATAACTTGCAAAATTACATTGAAATTGGGAATATTTACCATAATGGTTCCTCTTTGAATTTAACGGGTTTGATTTTTGTGTATTTTTCTCACCAAATGACCAAATTTGTGTATTAAAATGAACTACCGGATAATAAATATAAAATATAAGTTCTTCACCAAATCTTTTTGACTCAGACCATTTTCTTCTATGTGATACACTCAGCCTTGCCTGAATATTAAGTGCATGGAGAAGGCACTTAAACCTTTTTATAGTCACTTCACCGTTTTCAGAAACAAAAAGTTTTGTGTCACCCTAATCCCAAATTCGTTACAGAACATTCATTTTGTTTCTAAAATTTGTGAGTGACAGAAGCGAGCGAGGAAAAAAAAAGAAATTTATTGTATGTTAACACTTTTATTTTGTACACAAAACACACCAGATAAGATATGGTATTATGAATGCAGACACCTTGCTGGCCAATACACAAATACAAAAATCATAAGTTTGATCACCTCGATTCACGAATATTCAGGCATCTCATTTCTAATTGTTCCAAGCGAGCAAAACAAAAAATGTTGGTAAAAAGGTCATGTTTATACAAAAATATGAGATATATTTGGGCACCTCGCTGTCAAAAAGACATTCTGGCATCTTTTTGCCTAATATTGTGGGTATTCAGGCCCTCACTGCTTAAGCATACAATTGTTTAATGTTGTGAGCGAGCGAACGAAGAAAGACAGCATTTGTTTATATTTTGTTTTCAAAAAGTTCACTATATTTCATATTAGATACAAAAATGGATCTCTGATCTAATTTCTCTTGCGGCACCCCTAATTGCAGGTACCCTGTCGAGAAACACTGATTTATTGAACTCTGTTTAATAGAGATATAAAGGGTCTTATCATAAGTTTGACATGTATTGTCTTTATTAAACTTCATGGATGTACAGTACATCAATGATCTGTTTATAAACATATAAATCAATTTACAATGCACTGTAACAATTCAATATTCTGTTTGTAAACATATACATCATGTAAATCAATTTACAATGCAGTGTGGCAAAACAGAAGGAAAATTATATACAGCAGAAACTCTTTTCTTCTTGTAATAACATGACACACAATGCATAAAATAAATAATATAATGTACCATAATACATTTTAAGTTAAGATATATAAAACCTACTATAGCAATTTTCTTAAAAAAATAATGACTCGTGCTATACAAAATAGGCAAATGAAGTACATGGAATGCAATAGGCAATCGTTTCGCCTAAAATAAATGACGTAATAGTACCCATACATAATATCGACCTACTGTAATATTGAACCAAAAACCAAAAAATATAACATTGAAATTGTTTGCCTTGTCTATAGGTGGGGTCATTGTTGTGGAATACATTGGTCGAATACATGTAAAAGAAACTTTTGCACTGTGTATCCAACCCCGGGTATCCAACGTTTAGAATCGTGTGTTTTGTTTCAATTACGGCGTGATGGCAGCAGTAGGATAGTGTTTTGTTTCAATAATGGCATGGTGGCAATTGTGAAATTGTGTTTTGTCTTGATAATGGCATGGTGGCTGTGGTGGGATTGTGTTTTGTCACGATATTAAATGGCATGGTGGCTGTGGTGGGATCGTGTTTTGTCTCGATAATGGCATGGTGGCTGTGGTGGGATTGTGTTTTGTCACTATATTAAATGGCATGGTGGCAGCGGTGGGATCGTGTTTTGTCTCGATAATGGCATGGTGGCTGTGGTGTGATCGTGTTTTGTCTCGATAATGGCATGGTGGCAGCGGTGGGATCGTGTTTTGTCTCGATAATGGCATATGGTGGCTGTGGTTGGATTGTGTTTTGTCTCAGTAATGGCATGGTGGCTGTGGTGGGATCGTGTTTTGTCTCAGTATTGGCATGGTGGCTGTGGTGGGATCGTGTTTTGTCTCGATAATGGCATGGTGGCTGTGGTGGGATTGTGTGTCTCGATAATGGCATGGTGGCAGCGGTGGGATCGTGTTTTGTCTCGATAATGGCATGGTGGCAGCGGTGGGATCGTACGTATTTTGTCTCAATAATGGCAAGGTGACTGTGGTGGGATTGTGTTTTGTCTCAATGATGGCATGGTGGCAGCGGTGGGGTTGGTTTTTTTTCTCGATAATGGCATGGTGGCAGTGATAGCTTGTGTTTTGTCTCAAACATGACGTGGTTGCAGCGGTGGGGTTGTGTTTTGTCTCGATTATGGCATGGTGGCAGCGTACGTGGGATTGTGTTTTAATTGTCTCAGTCAGGGGCGTACGCAGGGGGGGGGGGGGGTTGGGGGTTCAACCCCCCCTTTGGTATTTTTATGTGTGTAAACCCCCCTAAAAAAACCTACCCCCCCCCCCTTGGGTTTTTTTTTTTTTTTTTTTTTAATTATTAAAAAAAAAAAAAAAAAATATGCCCACGGCTAACCTAAAAAAGTTGACCTTCCCCCCCCCCCCCCAACGAAGAAAAATGTCAAATTTTCAAATTTCGAGACCAAAAAAAAAAAAAAAAGTGTCTACTTACCCCCCCCCCCCCCCCCCCCCCCCCCCCCCCCCCCCCCCCCCCCCCACTGAGCGACTTTTCGGCCGGCGCGATTTTCAAATTTTAAGGAGCAAAATATTTTGGGCCCGATTTTAACCCCCCCCCCCCCCCCCCTTGAAAAAATCCTGTACGCCCCTGGTCTCAGTTATGGCATGGTTGCAGCGAAGGATCGCGTTTTGTATAAAAATAGTGGGAGTAAATGAAAGAAGATGGTGAAGTAAGTTGTGACACATGTTTTACACCATCAAGTGTCATAATTAATTTCAGGAGTTTTTAAGAAATTTAAGCATTTGATATCCAAACTGACTATTGGCCAAGTCCGATGATCAAAAGTATTTCGATACCTTGTGGACTTTGGCATGCCCTGAATATTTGTTGTCTTGATCTTTAACCTGTTTGGTACCATCAAATCTACAGAAATCTGACAATTCCAAACTAGATTTATTGACACATTTCTAATCATAGTTCATGCAATTCTTCATATTCATCTTCATACAATGTTCCATGACAATCATATCAAAGTTCACAATTATCAAATTGACCTGCATTAAAATTGAAGAAGAAAGACCACCTTTTCGTAGTCCAAACATACAGAATTCAGGAGCCAAAGTGTGTGCAGTTAAGTCGAGATCCGTAGTACATTGTTCAACACATTAAAACAGAATGGTGGCACCTAAATGTATCCCCTCTAAAGCCTCTGTATGATACAGCTTTGATTATTCTATATGATCCATTCTTCCATCGACAAGGCTGCTCTTTTGGTGAAATCCTGGCAGGTATAGTAGCAATCTTATACGAAATCCTATCTGCGAACTTTCCAGTTAAGTATGGAGTTATCCGGCTATGACAAAAATGGATACGGAAATGAAAGAGAGGAAATGTGGTTCATTATGACCAAGAAGCACCTGATCTTTATCGAGTAAAATATTCTTTAGTTTTCCAGTACTGCTAGTAAAAACATTTGGCATGATCGATATTGGTAGGCTTAGCAATCCTAACGATGTACATGAGCATCATACAAGGCAAATAGACAGTGGATGTTTACGTGTGTCTAGATTTCATACTGATTGTTATAAGTGTAGCCCAATTGTTTTTCTTCCATATTTGAATGGAATAAGCTAGATAATTCATTGAGAACGGCTTCCTCTGTCAATTCATTTAAGAGATTGTTTAAACAAAGTTGTAATTTGTAAATGGCTCAGCCGTACATACACTACGTGCATGTTTTGTAATATTTACATGACCTATTCACATAATTGCGACTTAATTAATATTTTCCTATTGACATTACTGTTTACTAGGTTAATGATATATGTTTATTTTGCAAACGAGTATTATTTTTGTAACTGTTCTGTATAAATGTTATAAACGATGTAAATATGTTCATTCAGGGCCCCATGGAAGACCACTACTTGTTGGTGAATGGGCTACCCTGTTAAAAGATCAGAAATAAATAAATTAAATAAATAAATAGCGTTGAACAAGTCATGAATTCACCCAAAAATCCTCAGTATTCACAATGAGGCCTAATTAATGAGCCGGGGGTGATCACAGATTAATTGATTGAAAATATCTCTGCTAGTTTCGTTTTATTTGTATCGATATTTTTAAGCATAGGGCCAACTTGTGTGAAGTGCTTTATAGATGCTACAGTAAATCGCGATGTATAAGCTAAACTGCCGCATGACAGAGATTCTGTCAAAGCATCAATACGAAATAGTGAGAGAACAATCAAATAACAGCCAGGGGAAGACCTAGCAATCCCATATAAGGGACAAGAGAGCAAAATACAAACAAAATACTTACGTGCTTGACAATAACTCTCATGCATTTACATCTCTTATTTCGGAATCCATCAAAAGATTCCATCCTGCTGCCGATGTCATCCAAGAAGTTGTAGAGGGTGTCCTTGTTGAGGTGCTCATCACACTTGATTCTATACAAGAATAAATCAAAATAACATTAAAATGTAATCGATTTTAGAGTAATAAAATAACATTGGGAGTTATGAACATTCGGATTGAAAATGAAAGTCATTTTGAAGTCATGAATTCAACATGATCAAAATTATGGTGGACCCGGGCTAAACCAATTCACATAAAGACATGATGGCCTATTTTTTAGTAATCAATCAAATTTATTTTCGAAGTAGTGTCTAGAACGAAGCCATTGTACAATACACACGATTGCAAAGCCTTTCAAAACAATTCAACTTCAGGGCAATTTCCATAATTTGTTTCATTTAATTAGAAACAATTTATTAAACTTTATGTCATTTTCATTTCTAAATATCAAGCACAAGGCTACGGATCTGTGGATATTGCCCAATTAGCTTGATATATCAATTTGCGCCTTTGTGTTAATATGTGATCTAATTCAATTGAATTCAATATCGTAACAAAACTTATTTCATTAATATAAACTTTTGCAATAGGGATGCTCGAGTCACCTTGAGCTATGGATACATTTTCATAGTTTACCAACGACGCAGCGAAAATGACATTTAATGGTAAAGTTTGACTTGAAATAATTATTGACCTTAATTCTTTCAAAGTTCCAACACCCTTGCACGACTGTACAATCTCGACCAAGCCCTCTGCATCTTCCATCTTGATCTCAACCATGCAAAGTGTCTCGAGCTGAGTCTCCTTTTGTTGGACCGTACGCGCAAACTCCTCGCATGTCGCCTTCGACACGGTCGATCCGTTGATGTTGAGCAATCCATTGATCTCCACCCATCTCAAGGTGTGGCCGATATCGCCAAGACTCCGGGTGATCCGTTCCATGGCCTGGTCCACGTTGTCGTCGTTCCCGATCCAGACCTCTAGATCCTTCACAGCTGGAAGACACTGAGAAATGTAGACAGAAAACTATAGTTAATTCGAACTTTTTGTTTAGCGAATGTGGATAATCCTTGTATTTCATGCAGGTTATGGTTGGTTAGAGTAAAGCAGTTGTATACAATTATGATCAATGTTTATCCCTGAAGACAAAAACCACTGATCCTGGTGGAACAATGTTTGAATAGTTTCATTTGAATAAAACGTAAGTAAAGTAATCGCAACTTTTAAAGCTTTGATACAGATATGGGGAAAATCAACTCTCTATACATGTTTTCTGTTCTAATTACAACGCATTTGCCTATCTTAATTGAATTCCGTCTTGGATTATCATGGAACTTAAACACATAGTACATCAACGTAACTTCATATTTAGGTTAGTACTTTTGTATGGGACCTGACCATTTTGGAACCAATTTCAGCTTGGAGTGATGTTCCACTGAGCCATTTCAAAATGCTTCAAAAATAAACATGAAAATGTCAATAACTTCATCAGAATCATTGCTTATTATACCCGTGTGAGATGGCTGAACGTCTCCTCTCGGAGGGACCAAGCCTCCAGTCTACGAACGGATGGAAGGCATGGAAGAGACTGACCACTAGCCAAGTTCACTGATGCGTTGTTCAGGTACAGGTTGTGGAGGTTGTCAAAAGAAGCCAGGCAAAGCCACAATCGGTTTGTCATGGCAACCGAAAGATGTGTGCTGCACAAGGAAACCGATGTAATCTGCAAAATAAGAAGATTGAAATGAATCATGTAGTTGAAAGTTGCGAGCCTTCTGCAAAGACCGAGTCACTTTAGCAGAATACTAACCACTTCCAAGAACCTATATATACAGCACCACACCCTAATGGCGAAAACGTTATTAACTTCAATTCAATGACTTTGAATAAAGATAGACGTTTTATTTTTAACAATGGTGAATATTTCATGAAATAATTCTAAATTGTAATGGATAGTATTCACAGAGATGCTGGTTGGTATAGGGAGTTATTCTGTCTTTGCTTATATATAGGTGCCATATCTATCGACTTTGTCGATCATGCTGTTCAGAAATTATGTTTCTAACCTTATTTTACCATAAGCTTCAACAACCTGGTCTTTGAGGGGATGGAGCTATTATAGTAGGATAATTCATGAATATTTTGTTGCCTATCCAATTTAGAGTTTCAAATATGGTAGTTGGCTCAAAGTTGTATAACACAATTTTGTTTGGCAATCATTTTAGATCTGTGATAATATAATATGAGCATACCGCTGTCTTTGCAGCATACGGTAGTCTTTCCAAACCAGTCATTATCATATCAGTAAGGGGGTAGAGATCCAGTTTGCCATCCCAGAAACACTTCCTCAAAGCACTTGTCACCCGGTCATCAACATAACTTTCATCTGCTTCTAAGAGACAGCGCAACACCAACCGACATTTGTAGAACAGGACAAAGTCCTTCACCTGATTGGCAATGTGTCTGAATACGGCAAGGCAAGCTGGTCCACTTGCACCTGCAATGAAGCAAAGTACATTCTCGAATTCCAGCGATTTAGCTACCGTGTTCACATCTCTGGCCAACAACAAGTTCAGTCTTGATAGGCTCCTGATTTTCAAAAAACGACTTTCTCTGACGAGACCTAGTCGTCGCATATAAACACTTGCGCAATATTCCTGTTCTAGCTTGTGAAAGAATTCGACCATGGTCTTTGATGTTTGGTGGCTGACCAAGTGTTTAACAGGGATCATGGAAGCAGAAAGAATTCCCAGTTTTATGCCGATTTTGTATGCATCATGATAATTCTTGAACTCTTCTGCTTGAAACACGAGCTTTCTGCAATCGCTTTGAAGTCCATCATACGCAAATTTGCCCAGATCATGAAGAACATCTTCAAGTGTTACTTTGTTTGGAAACAGTGGCGGGGCCTCTTTTGCTAATGCGTGTTGGAGCAAAAAATGGTTTACGTTATCAAAGAGACTCGTTATTGAGTTGGCGTTAGATAGAGCTTCCACTTCGTATAAATGACACACCATGATACAGAACAGTGGTACTTGAATCAAACTATCCAGAAAAGAATTCTGGCTAAGATACTTGACGAGTTCTTCACCACAGATGGAATTGGATCTTGCTTTAAAATAGCGTCTGATGAACTCGACTGATGAATCTGGGGTAAATCCTTCAATAGACATCTTGGTGTATGTTCTGGAGAGTTCTCCTTGCATGAAATCTCCCTCCAGATATGGTCGAGTGGTCACAAGAACTCTGCAGTTCTTAAACTTCTTGTTTCGGAGAACCTTAGTCAGACTTGTGATGGTCGACTTGATGCTTCCTTTGTACTCGTCGTATCCATCGAATATGAGAGCGCATGACTCTTGGTGGGTCTCCAGAAAGTTCTCTACTGACTCCGATGTAACTCCAGGAACGTCACCTAGGAGCTGTGAAATGATGGCTTCACCCAGGTCCATTGATTCCTCAACTTCCCTCAACTTTAAGACAAAGAGCGCCTTCATACCCTTCATAGGTGATCCATCAGTTTGATGCACCCAATCATAAGCCAACTTGGCAACTGTACAGGTTTTTCCATGACCTCCGGGTGCCGTGAGTAGCATTCGTTTTGGGAACTGACCATCGACCTGTGTTCCGAATATGCCGTTTACAGAACCTTCCAAAGGTGTCTTCTGAACCTGTCCTGTGCTTCGGTCAAACTTAAACAGACTAATATCCGTAAATAAGTGCTTAAGGTCAGCGAAGTCATTAGGGTCCCATGGCCTACGTTGTATTTGGCACAGGACGGTCTTGTAATGGTCTTTCAGCGATTGAAGGCAGTAGTTGAAGGAAAACATTGGTAGAAGTGGCCGTGATTTCGGATCTAGTGAGAAAAAAACCCAGAAAGACAAGCAATCTACATTTAGTACTCAATATATCTTGACTTGGCTTATACAACTCTGGGCAGTAAAATGTTTGTCTTATCTCCTTTCAAAATAATAATTTAATGTGGATTTGGTGAGCAAAAGATGAATTAAAAATTTTAAAACAGAAGAGCTACAAAGAGAGTAGGATCTATCAGATAGAAAATGAAATAATGATAATTATTTTAAACATAGTTCCTTAACGCCTTTAAAGCCCCTTGTAGACGCTTATATAAATTTAAGGTTTTACTTAGTAAGGTGAATATAAGTCCATTTCAATAATCATCTCTATACCAAATGAAAAACCAACCTCGTGTATGTTTTGTCTCCCCAAAGTACGCTTCAGCCAAGACAAGAAGGCCGGCTTTGAAAAGAGAGCCCCTCAACCTTGCAGGTTGGTCTGAAGGAGACACACCCTGACGCCAGGTGAACAGCATCTGCCTCGTTCCTGCACAAGTCACCTGATTACCCATATGGTTGGTGGCCATGAAGCGATTGATTTGAGCTTGTTTGAGGCCAAGTGCACGCCCAAGGGTCTCGGCTTGCTCCTCGGTCTCGATGTCGCTTGCCAGCATAGCTAGGAAGTCATCACCGAGTTGAAGGGAAGTTTCGTCATAGCTGGCCCTTAGGGTTGACACAAAATAATAATAAAAACACACACACACACACATTCTGTTTAAATCAATTAGGCTTGCTATAAAAAAAATAAAGTGAAACATCTAAATGAAAATTACCAAAGCGATGCAAGAAAAACTTTATGAGCAGGTGGTTTGAGCAGGTTCCTTTAAGTACATGTTTCAATGAGAAACAAATCAGGTCTTTATGGACAAGTGGTCTTTCCATACAGGTGGTCTCAAAGCAGGTTTGACTGTATCAGAGAACGTACTCCTTATGCTATGATGTGAATAAGTTTTGCACCAAAGATGACACTTACCTTCCTTTGAGAAATATGGAAAGAAATGTTCTTGAATAAAAAGAAAAAAAAAGAAAACTTTCATTAAGAAGAGGGCAATTAATGTCAGAAATATGACACCTACATGTAACTCTGAGTAGAGAGCTGCGAAACAGTGGCAGACATACCAATATAGGTCATATTGAGACAGAAGATAGATAGACATACAAAGGAGAGATGAAAATGGAGACACATGATATATTAGCGAGTCCAATTCACCCGTTCTTGAATTTTCTGCTAGATCGGTCGTTGATAATCCATCCATACTGTCTCCATGAGATGACGTTGTTGCTGGAGAACTTTGTCTTCTTTCACAACTATTCTTCATTTCTTCTGCAACATTAATCGTAAAATATAAATAGCAAATAATCATTATATAAGGCAACGAAAATATGTCGCGTAATTAAGAAAGAACTCTGCAGTTACAAATCTTACATTAGCCATAGGAATCTTGATAGAAATAGAAAAAAGTACCCCAACAAAAGGGTCAGAGGCAGAGGCGGGTCCTGAAAACAAGCTCACGTAACGAAGCCCACTGAGCGAATAATCGGCCGGCTATTTCGCGGGGGGGGGGGGGGGGTAGTGAGCACTATTTTTTTCTTTCTCACGAATTGGGCTCCCTCCCCTGCCGCCGGCTGGATCCGCCCCTGCCCCCATCCCCCCAGGGGCGGATCCAGGACTTTAAAAAAAAAGGTGGGGCGTGAAATTGCGAGCGCGAAGCCTTTACGGCGTGGGGTCTGGGGCGCGCTTAATGGCCCCGGGAAATGTTTTACCTTAAGATGCTCTATGGTACATTCTAAGGCATTTCTGAATGAGTAAACTGAACATTTATGTGAATATATATTTTTTGGGGGGAAGGAAAAAAGGGGGCGTGCGTCCCCACGCTCCACCTGGATCCGCACCTGCCCCCCCCCCCCCCCCCACGAACTTCCAGAGCCTTGGGAGAGCTCGTGGGGTTGCTGCAGGAAATAGCGTGGAACATTGCACTTACTGTAGGCCCATACTCGCTCTTTACGACAATGCTTTAAACATACAGCAAACAACTAAATTACTGATACCCCTACCAAGTTTTGTAAAAAAAAATTAAGTATGTTAGAAATTGATTTGTCCCGATTTATGTTTCTTGAGAATGTGACATACACCGTTGGTCATACAGATGGAATAATTATTTGTACCCCAATTTATGGAATGATTTTGACAATGATTTATTCCTAATATAGATCTAAATAATAGTATACATCTTCAGATTTTATTGAATAATAATGTGTGAGCGTTTGTTTTGTGTGACTGCTAAATCATGTATGTGCTACTATGCTAATCAACTAGGGAACATACGTCATAACTGACAGTAATGAGGATTAATGCATCACAAAAGGGCTCTAATATAGCACATCGACACGGTTTTGATCCAGGGGCCTCACAGTAACGAGACCAGTGGCGTACGCAGGATTTTTTCAAGGGTGGGGGGGGGGGGGGTTAAAATCGGGCCCAAAATTTCGCAACGACTCAGCTTTATTATTTTGCTCCCGAAAATTAAAAAAATTTTTAAAAAAACCCAAAGGGCATTAACGAGACCATTGCTTACCCACTGAATCATGGCTGTACGTAGCGGGGGCTAGGGTAGGGTATTTGTCGACGGAAAATGGGCACCTATCGTATGTTGATAGGGGCATGTATAAGAATTAAAAAGGGGCATTTATGAAAAGGGGATAGGTCCCTTATTAGAAGGAAAAGAAGCACGAATCATTGTTAAAAGGGAAATTATCAGAGGTGAAAAGGGGCGCTGACCATATATGAAAAGGGGCACTTATGAGAATGGAAAAGACGTACTTATAATTAAGTAAAATGTGCATTAGTTGACAGAAAAGGGGCACCGATCAGATTTTAATAAGGGCATATATCGGTTTTGAAAGGGGACCTTTATGAGGAGGTGGAAGTGGCTCTTTAAACAAACAAAAAAAGAGGCACATGTTAAAAATAAACGGGGCACTTATCAGATATGAAAAGGGGTGATTATGAGACGCGAAGGGACACTTATAAAAAGGAAAAAGAGCATGTATTTAGAAAGGAAAAAGGACATGTGTCAAAACAAAAGGGGCAATTATTAAAGGTGAAAAGTGACACTAATCAGATATTAAAAAAATTAAAAAAACACTTATCATGAAGGGAAGGGGAACTTGTCAAAGAAAACGAGTATCTCTCAAATTCGAACAGGGGCAATTATTGGAGGTGAAGGGGGCACTTATCTGAAGTGAAAAGGAGTAACTTCTCGTACCAGAAAAGGGTCATTTACCAAAAATGAAAAGGGGCATTTGTGAGAAGGGGAAGGGACTCTGCTTTTTATTTAATGGAGGCACTTAACATTAGGAAAAGGGGCACATGTGAAATATGGGTTAAAAAGGGGATAATTATTAAAAGGGGAAGAGGCACTTCTTGCAAAGGAAAAGGGGCACCTGTCAAATTAAAATGGGCAACTCTCAGATTTTAATAGGGATTTATCGAAGTTGAAGGGAGCACTTATCAAAAGTGAAAAGGGGCACTTCTCGTACCTGAAAAGGGGCATTTATTAGAAATTAAAAAGGGCACTTATGATAATGGAGAATGGACTCTTATTGCAAAGGAAAACGGGAACTTGTTGAAGGAAAAGGGGCACGTGTCAAAATAAAAGGTGCATTCATCAGAGGTGAAAAGAAAAGGGGGCACTTTGACAAATTAATAGGGGCGCTTGTAAAAGTAAAATGGGCCCTTTTCCTAGGTAAAATGGGCACTTCTTTCAAAGTTTGAGGGGCACTTTTCCTATGTAAAAAGGTTTTTTTGGGGTACTTGACTTTGTTTTTTCTTTTTTCGACCCTATTCCAAATCCGAACTCAAAGTCAAAATATATTAATAGTATAAAGATAAACAGCAATGTAAATGAAAGAGGTAAGAAATTACGTGGTCAAAACACAATACTTGAACCTTATATATATTTATACATATTTACATGTACATGCATACATACGCATGTACATACACACATAATATATGTATTTATTTTCTAATTTAAGTTTTTAAAGTGGAAGAAGGGGGGGGGGTGGTTATGTGTATTTTTATGTTGATTTATTATTTTTCAGTAGTCGTACATTTCGCTTATTCCAAATATTATTACTGCATTCATGTCGTTTTCGTCATTGGACATCATTAGTTTAAATGTCTCATCGTCGTTTAGGTTTTGAAAGTCCGGTACTAGAGTATATATTTTAAATCGTGGATCTATTAAAGCCCCACTGTCCTACTTGTAGCTACTTGCTCCCTCTATACAAAAAACTTCCCTAATCGGTACCTGTTGGTCCCCCATGATCCTCTATTTCTTATGTTATTTGAGAGCTGAGTCGATGAGATAGCCACCTGTCAGTGACATCGCTGTGTGGTCTAATCCCTCCTAGGCACACTAGTGTTGATAAGCTTTAAGTATGTACATTTTGTTAGGAAGTGCATTTTATTCTCTATGTCAGTTTTACAAATGGGACCTATCTATTAATGTCATTTTCTTGTACCGACCTTCCTCAATCATGAGGTTACTATTGCTTATTCTGATTTTCGTGTATTTGTTATAAATAGTTTTCCAATTCGTATTTTGTTTTCAGGATTCTATATGTTTTTAATTTTGTAGAGTATTCAGTATCATTTTCATTTGATAGACTGTAATAAATGTAGTTTACTCTATAACATTATAAACATCCTCTGCCCCCACCCCCCCCCCCCCCGGAGGGCCGCCTCTGACTGCATCATTAACATTATAAACACTCTACTTACTTTTTCAGAATTTTACAAAGAATACGGATCATAATAGCAGCCCGTTCTTTATTTCTATGAAGTATTTGCTTAATACAAACATGAGATTCCCACAACATAAATTGTGTAAGTGAAGAAAAAAACAAAGAAATCGTGAAATTAAAAAAGCAGACTTTTTTTTAAAAGAAAGCAGTATTTGTACGGCCAGATTGATACTATAATGAAATATATTTATAATTTGAAATCGAAATTACTTCTCCTAATACATTTGCTATGATTTCAGTGGGAATTCATATTCATTGTTCAATCATTATGTAATACGATATATAATTTTTGTAATTCTTTTGTAAAATCATATAGGGTAGGTGAAGGGAATTGGAGACCACCAAGCTTGAACCCATCACTATCTGTCTGTGTTGGCTACTATTGCATATATTCAATTCAATGCGTTATTTCTCCGAGAAAATTGGCAAAATTGACCAAGGGAAGCAATTTGATCGTAAAATTTTGCTCTGATATAAAAACACAATTTTCACTGAATGTTGTGGTGGATGCAGATATTTAGGGGTGGCTCTTAAAAAGTAGTTTAAAAAGGAAGTTTATGAAGTGTGCCAACTGGTGCCAACCATCACAGAAAACTTATGGCCATTGTATGTTGCACATGCACAATACACATTATGAATTATGTCTGATCAGGTACAAGATGGGGGTCGTTTGTTGTGAATGTCGAGTATGCCGAGTTGTCCATGTATGAAAATATTTTGGGCCACTAGTTTTCATGATTATCACGGTATATATTATTTGCAGAAATTATATTGTTTACATAAAAATTATAGATATTTCCGGTCCACTGGATTGTGTGTAGTGTTGGACTTTGATCTTCTCCAAAAATATGTGTTTGTCAGTCAGGGGCGGATCTAGTCGGCGGCGAGGGTGGGGGCCCAATTCGTAAACAAATATTTAGCGGAAAATTAGCCGGCGAATAAGCGGGGGGGGGGGGGTAATGAGCACTACATTTTTTTTTGCTCAACGGGGGGAGGGGGGGGTGTGAGCACTATATATTGTTTTACTCAAGACCTCCCTCCCCCCTCCCCTTGAGCAACAAAAAAAAGAGGGTAAAATTGTGGTTAACATCTTTAAAAAAAACTTGTTTGTTGTTGCTAGGGGGAGGGGACCGTCTTCTTTTTCTTTTTTTAATGATAACATTGTGGTTACCATTTTCGTTTTTACTTCTTTTTTTGCCAGGGGTGGGGGCCCGTGCCTCCCATGCCCCCACCCTGGATCCGCCACTCCTGTCAGTTGCTTCCACAAAGAGACCTACATCCGCGGGGCTTACTTCGAATCATCGGTTCATCGCATCCGGTAGTGGAGTCGCGTTACACGACCTTTCGTAAAACGAAAGCAGAAGATCATGTTAAGATCTGCAACTTTCAGTAGATTTGCTGGAGTGTTTTTAGAAAGTGTCGAGTGAATTGGACCAGACCACGATTTCACGATCAATACCATGACATGCAGTTATTTTAATTTTTCAAAACATGATTATAATGCAATTTTATTAATAATTGGAGAAAATTATTAAACAGTTTTCACACTCATCCACTCCCTCATTATACATGTACAAAGTCAATACTATGTTGTGTTAGCGGTTCTATGTCCCATTTGCAGGCCCAAAAAATGAAAAAGTTAAATTCCACCGGCATTAGAAAGATAATACCAATTTAGAACTTCCCTCAAAACGAAAGGGCTTGAAAATGTCCTTTTCTGGGAAAATAACATCCGTTAGTTGTCGAATCGGCTAAGTGATTGCAATCCATTAAGGAAATAGTCTGATTTTCAGACCCTTGTACCGAATGGTCGTACGTTTAGTGCTGCGCAAAGATTCAATCAGTTTAATTCTGGCCATCACAAGAAGTGGGTTATTAGACAATTAATGCTCATGTACCCTTTACAGCTCATGTTATGTATGTTATTACCAAAGAAAAAAAGATGTCAATCAGTCACTCAGTAGTCTGACAGTGAAGTCTAGATGGTAAACGAGTTTCCTTGCATAATTTGTATACTAGGACACTGATAATGTTTAAATTTCACAGATAGGACATAACATTTGACATATTCATAATTCCTGCAGTACAATCGGTGAATCATGGAATAAAGTACGTAAACAAAATAATTAATATTTAATGTATCATTTTATCTACCATGCTTGCTTGGTTTGAAGCCGTAGAAAAGCTATCAATTAAACAACTAAGACAGTCGTCAGATATACTAAAATGGTTGATGTACTTAATGAAATATGCCAGAGAATAGCTTGGACGTGCCCTAGTTCTGAATACTAACAAACACTTCTAAAATGATAAGACAGGCTCTATAGGCTGGACCCAGTTAAGAAATGTTTTAAAATAGTATGTTGGCAATGTCACAGGTTGCTGGAAGGCTTTTCAGGTTTTTTTTAAATAGCTTCTATAGTAATCAACTGAATAAGATGATTCTGGGGTATTTTTTCGAAGGCTGTATGCAGTACCTACGCAGGCACAACAAAGCAACTCAATATCACCAATGATTATTATTATAAGCGGCAAAAGTAATACGGAATGTACATAAGGCCTATATATACAATATTATTATTACTTACCGTTTTATAAGTATTTCCTTGAGTATATTATGATGTAGGCTTCGGAGGAGTAGTGGTCACCAATCGCTATTAGGCGTCCCTCTATAACTCTGTCAAACTCTAGTCTGTCAGCCTCGCCCTATAATGTTGTTGAGATGAGTTGTGGATAGACATGCAGAAATAACGTCTGGTATGGGGAATTCCTTAATAAAACTGGAAGGACTCGCAGACGAAGCTACAATAGTTCAACGTTTATCAGCCAACAAATATTTTTTAGATCACAATTTATGGTATATTAAACGTTCGCAAGTTGCTCTTAGCCAAAGTTACTCAGCTTTGAGGTAAGCCGGACAAAAGCTCAGTCAACTTCTGATCACTTCTTGAAGTGGTTTTCTATGGAAAATTGATAACGAGCGCATGGCCATTATATCTCGCATTGTGTGTTTCCTATAGCCAAATATTACCGTAATTCAGACCAGACGCGATATACACGCTGATTCCGCACCCATTTCTCAAGTTAGTGTATATTAAGAGACCACTTCTCGGTAACAGTGACAACTGATAGCATTACAATTGTTAATGTATGCTTGTGTCTAATATCAAATACACGAACAAGTGAAGAAAGAGATGATCTAGAATAATTCTGGTCAATGATGTATTGATTTGTAATAAAATGATCCCAATTTGAATATTTCTGTATGATAGATGTGATAATTTCAAGACTAGCATGGGGATTCCCCTAAAATATAAAGCTCCCGTGACGTGAATGATAAACCGGTCACGTGTCCATAATCACACTAGCCAGCACAGTATGGAGTAGAACAAATAAAAGGCTTTGCTGTGGAAAATTACCAGGAGTACAGACCTTAACATGTCTTCTTCATTTCACATTTAGGTACAGTATTTTCAAAGATAGGTAATACTATATAATTTTTGCGAAATACTATAATTTTCACGTGACAGGAATAGGCCTTCTCCATGAAGCAATGCAAGGTAATAATAAATTGAATTGAATTGAATTGAATTGGAATATTCAAAACAACATGGATGCAGCCCAAGAAAGATTTAGTCTCTTTTTACAAAATAATCAGATGTTTACATTAGTATACAAATATCAAAATATAAAAGCAATATAACAATATTTGCATAGCATTCAGTATTCAAGGATAAATTCAATTGAGCGTGTTAAGTAAATATTAGACTTATTGCACAAAAATATCACTTTGGACAAACAATTTTATGGTTGAGTCAAAGAGGGAATAAATGCACAGATTTAATAAATAAACGTGGAGAACCATCGACTATGGGTAATGAAATAACTGAATCCGATTGCGAAAACAACCCAAAGCAGTCCTAAATAGCCCCCCCCCCCCATCAGAAAATACATGCTTATGGTTGCGATATTTTAAAATTCTGTCATAACCGATACATGGGTGAGATAATTATTTCATCATAAAGGCAAGATACACATAATAAACAAATAGTTGGGAGAAAAGGACTTCATTCTGACATGAAAATAATAATTATTGTAATAATTTAATTGCTGAGTTAGAGAGAAGTAAGGAGAGAAAGTACATAGTAGAGAAGTAGATGGCAGAATGATAACAATGGAAAAGAGTTTAACAGTCAGAGTACAGAAGCTGTGACGTCACAAAAATCTATTTTTAGAATTTCTCCATTTTTTCTTCATTTTCCGTAAGAGCATACAAAATAATGTCCAAATGTCGAAAACCAATTGAATATGTTAAGTATTGGCTGAGATATGACCATCTGAATAAATATATGTCCTATGGGAACTCAGTGTTATATGGTCTGGCTCCTAGTGGTTAGGGGCCAGAGCATATAACACTGAGCTCCTATGGGGAGTTTATTTAATCAGATGGTCATATCTCAGACAATACTTAACATATTCAATTGTTTTTTGACGTTTGGACATTATTTTTTATGCTCTTTCGGAAAATGAAGAACAAATTGAGAAATTCTAAAATTAGATTTTTGATGACGTCACACTTCACCACTCTTATATTCAGAAAATGATAATGAATGCTAGACTTGTTCCTGGATGTAGACATCTACGCCAATCTTTAATAGTCTTATGAGAACTGCGCGATGTCGACGCTGGATCTTAGAGGGCGTGAATGGCGACCCTGCTGAAAGAAGAGAGACCTAGTCGACATTGGATGCGGTAACGCCAACGAAATGATGAACTTGATGTTGCGCTGAGACTTCCTTCCTGGAAGGATCTCTGTGAAGTGTAAACTGTAGTCGCCCCTTGCGACGAAAATTCTGCTTCCACAGTAAACTTAAAGTAATCTTTGCCAGTGGGCAATTCCGGCGTAGCGAACATGACATTCCAGAACATTTTGTTTAAAGACACTTTTAAATAAAATGAAGAGGTTGTAAAACGCTGATCTTGGAGAAAGATTAGGAGTTAATCTCAAAAAGATAAGAAAAAATTCTTAGATTTCATGCTTAAGAAGTTTATTGAACACGGGCCCAGAAGCTTATAATCATAAATACAGGGGCATCCCATAAGGAGGATGTGACCCCCCCCCCCACACACACACACCCACACATGCTCAACATTTCTGTCTGCAATTGCGCCACCTCTATCGGCAAAAGAGATGAGAAAAGAAGGAAAGAGGAAGGGGGAAAGGAATACTAGAAGGGGGAGGAAGGAAAGAGAAAGGAAAAGACCCACCACCTCATCCTACTCGATAGCTTCGAACATACAAAAGAATGTACAGAATGTTGATATGTAGAATCAGGCTGAAGGTGGATCTAAATCTCTCTTATCAATAAAGATGTTTCTTTTTAAGGGGTGGGGTGGGTCGTCACTAGATCGATTTCACAGGCATTGATCTCGTCAAGAACTGATTGTCTCGTGTGCTAAGGTATAAAGTAATTTATTACCTTTTACATTTCTTGTCAACAAATTATTATGTCACCATGCTTGAATTTGAATATGTCTGTTTCTCAATACTTCTCTCTCTCTCTATCTCTCTCTCTCGCTATCTCTCTCTTTTCCGCCTTTCTATCTCTTTTCTCAATTGTATCATATTTACATAATTATATATTTTGTAAGCTTATAACAATCCATTCATGTGAAAAAATGGATATACAAAAAAAAAGTCAAAAATTATATGAAATTTACTGATTTATGCATTATGATGATGTGTGTGTAAATATAATGAAGTATAAAGTATACTTGAATCACAATAATCACAAATCGTACTACTCTATTCAAATCCTGATCCTAAATATATTGAGGAAAAGCTCAGTGAACAGCTGTCTACGTGTGTCGATTGGATGACTGATAATAAGCTTTCTTTACACTTGGGAAAAACAGAAAGCATTTTATTTTGTTCTAAAAGTAGTTCTAAAAAGTCATTTGAATTCAAAGTGAGACACAATAATCAAGCAATCAAGAGAAAAGAGTCTGTGAAGTATTTAGGCATTGAGTTGGCTAGCGCAATTTCATTTTCATCTTTAGTAGAATCAGTTGTAAAAAAAGCAAATTCAAAGTTGTATGGATTTAAAAGCAAGACGTACACTCTGTTTTGCTCT
This sequence comes from Strongylocentrotus droebachiensis, assembly GCA_035222895.1. Classification (NCBI taxonomy): domain Eukaryota; kingdom Metazoa; phylum Echinodermata; class Echinoidea; order Camarodonta; family Strongylocentrotidae; genus Strongylocentrotus; species Strongylocentrotus droebachiensis. The sequence continues at coordinate 171,180 of JAVYIG010001415.1, forward strand.
TATTCAATGTTTATTTGACTATGCTAACCCTGCATGGTACAGTAACATAAACAAGTCAGATCAAAAGAAGTTGAAGATTATACAGAACAAAATGGTGAGATTTATCAACTGTTCTGGTCCAAGAACTCATGTTGGCTATAGCGAACTTTCTATAGCTGGTTTTCTTGAAGTCGACCAAAGATCAAAACAACTCGCATTGCATCACGTGCATAAAATATATCATACTAGGTCGAATCATTATATTCGATCCAACTTCGATCTTGTTACTGACGTACATGATTATAATACAAGAAATAGACGATTCAACTTTAACTTACCAGAAAGAGTAGGTAGTATTGGAAATTCGTTTTATTACAATGCCATAAAACATTGGAATTCCCTTCCCAATGGTGTAAAAGAAATAGGAAACTATGATCATTTTAAGAGGAAATTAAAGGAATACCTAATACTTGACAGTCAGAGAAGAGAAGTGAATGACATGTTATATGATTGAAATTGTTATTCTTCTGTCGGTTCATACTTTTTCATGTTGTATATACTTATGTTTTCATACGTTATAGAAATTCTACAAATTCATCATTATTTTCCTCTTCTTCCTTCTCCTCTTTTTCTTCTTCTCCTTCTTCTTTTTCTTCTTGTACTTAATATCATTTCTATCATCAGTTTAATGTTGTTATTATTATCTTTAATAAGTAGTTCTTTTAATTTTCTTATCTGTCTGTAAATATTACTATTTTAATTTATTAATTGTATACATGTCTGTAAGGGACCCCACTGGAAATAAGCTCTCGAGCTTTCGTGGGTTATCCTGTTCAAGCTGACTTATTTTTGATCTGTTATTATTGTATATTGTTGTATGTTGGAAGCTTGTCGAATAAAAATCAATCAATCAATCAATCAAATCTGAAACTATCCTGAACATACTTGAATTGTAGTACATTTATTGACATACAAAAATATACATTATGTACTTGCTTTTTGAAATGTTTTTTGTCTGGCAAGATTTCATTGGTTTATGAGAAAGCATTCTGTACAATATACCACAACTATTAAGCCTATTGTAAATTGACATGTTCCACATCATCAAAGTTTTCTTTTCTTGTATCAGTGTACAAAATCGTGAAGAATCTACATACCAATTTGTCCCGATTTAAGTTAAATTAAATTTATGAAACATTTTAAGAAAAGTCCTATTTCCTATCGATGAGGTTCACATGGTATTTTGGACTTTCAATTTTACAGTTGGATGCCTCTACAAAACACTTATCCCAGCCACTTGTGTATTTCTATATTCAGCATATATATCTTATATATAATATATTCAGCAATATTTAGCATGTCTGAACTCAGCATTGACTGGCATGTAGCACACATCAAGAGCATAATAATTTACTTTTTACAGAAACATCTTTTTAAAAGAAGAAAGGGTTTAAAGATGATGGTCTGTGAACACTTCATTACCTTGATCCAAAGTGACCCCCCCAAAAAAACAAAAAAAACAAAAAAAAGAAATCCATTTAATGATAACACACCTGATCAAATCAAATACCATTTCCATTTATATCTTGACGGCGTGATGGCACCAGTAGCGATAGTGTTTTGTCTCAATAATGGCGTTGTGGCAGCGGTGGGATTGTGTTTTGTCACAATAATGGTATGGTGGCAGCGGTGGGATTGTGTTTTGTCACAATAATGGCATGGTGGCAGCGGTACATGGGATCGTGTTTTGTCACAATAATGGTATGGTGGCAGCGGTGGGATTGTGTTTTGTCTCAATAATGGCGTTGTGGCAGCGGTGGGATTGTGTTTTGTCTCAATAATGGTATGGTGGCAGCGGTGCATGGGATCGTGTTTTGTCACAATAATGGTATGGTGGCAGCGGTGGGATTGTGTTTTGTCTCAATAATGGCGTTGTGGCAGCGGTGAGATTGTGTTTTGTCACAATAATGGTATGGTGGCAGCGGTGCATGGGATCGTGTTTTGTCACAATAATGGTATGGTAGCAGCGGTGGGATTGTGTTTTGTCTCAATAATGGCATGGTGGCAGCGGTGAGATTTTGTTTTGTCTCAATAATGGCATGGTGGCAGTGGTGGGATTGTGTTTCGTCTCAGTAATAGCGTGGTGGCAGTGATAGGATCGCGTTTTGTATAAATAGTAGGATTAAACGGGAAGCAAAGGAAAGAAGACGTGATGAAGTAAGTTGTGACAAATGTTTTACACCATCAAGTGTCATATATGCTTTAACTTCAGGAGTGGATATTTAAGGTATGTAAGCACTTGATATCCAAACTGACTATTGGCCAAGTCCGATTATCAAAAGTATCTCAATACCTTGTGGACTTTGACATATCCTGCATATATTTACTGTCTTGATCTTGAACCTGTTTGGTACCACCAACTTTACAGATATCCGACAATTCTGGAAATATTTCTTGACACCATTCTAATCATAGTAATATTGCACTTCTTCTTATTCATCTTCATACAATGTTCCATATGACATATCAAACTTTACGATTATTAAATTGACCTGTATTGAATTTCAAGAAGTAAGAACAGCTTTTCTTACTCCAAACATACACGATTTAGGAGCCAAGTGTGTGCAGTTAAGTCGTGATCCGTAGTACATTGTTCAACACATTAAAACAGAATGGTGGCACCTATATGTATCCCCTCGAAAGCCTCTGTATGATACAGCTTTGTACATTCTATTTGATCCATTCTTCCATCGACAAGGCTGCTCTTTTGGTGAAGTCCTGGCAGGTATAGTAGCAATTTTTTAGGGACACAGCTTCGTTTAATTCCTATCTGAGAACTTTCCAGTTAAGTATGGAATTATCCGGCTGTGAAATGAAAGAGAGGAAATGTCGTTCATTATGACCAGGAACCAGTTTTGTCTCGATTCGTGTTATGATCCACTGATCTTTATCGAGGTAATATTCTTTCTTATTCCAGTATTGCTAGTAAGACTATTTGGCATGATAGCGATGAACAAGTCATGAATTTACCAAGAAATCCTCAGGATTCACAATGAGGCCTAACTAATGAGTCGGGGTGATCACAAATTAAGTGATTGGAAATATCTCGGCTATTCGGTTCTATTCTTTTTCTCAAGTCAATTATACAAGTTTCGTTTTATTTTCATCGAAATTTTCAAGTATAGGGCCAACTTGTGTGAGGTACTTTTTAGATCCTACAGTGAATCGCGATGTTTAAGCTAAACTGCTACATGAAGGATATTCTGACAGAGCATCCATACGAAACAGTGAGAGAACAATTAAATAACAGGAAGCCGAGGGGAAAACCAAGCAACCCCATCAAAGGGATAAGACAGCAAATTACCAAACTAAATACTTACGTGCTTGACAATAACTCTCATGCGTTTACATCTCTTATTTCGGAATCCATCAAAAGATTCCATCCTGGTGCCGAGGTCATCCAGGAAGGTGTAGAGGGTGTCCTTATTGGGGTGCTCATCACACTTGATCCTATACAAGAATAAATGAAAATAAAATTAAAATTTAATCGATTTCTGCGTAATAAATAATGAAAAAAATATAACATTGGGAGTTATGAACATTCGGAATGAAAATGGAAGTCATTTAGAAGTCATGATTTCAACATGAACAAAATGCTGGTGGATCCGGGCTAAATTAATTTACATAAATACACGTTGGCCTATCATTTAGTAATCAATCAAATTTGTTTTCGAAGCAGTGTCTTGACCGAGGCCATTGTACAATAAACACGATCGTAAAGCCTTTCAAAACAAATCAACTTACGGTCAATTTTAGTACCATAATTAGTTTCACTTGATTAGAAACCATTATTTATTGAATTATGACTTTATGTCATTTTCATTTCTAAAGGTTAAGCACAAGGCTGCTGATCTGTGGATATTGCCCAATTAGCTTGATAATCAATTTGCGATTGTGTTGATATGTGATTCAATTCAATTTAATTCAATATCGTAATAAAACTTATTTCATTAATATAAACTTTTGCAATATGGATGCTCGAGGCACCTTGAGCTAATGGCTTACATACATGGATACATTTTCATAGTTTACCAACAAAGCAGAGAAAATGGTAATGTTTGACTTGGAATATTAACCTTAATTCTTTCAAAGTTCCAACACCCTTGCACGACTGTACAATCTCGACCAATCCCTCTGCATCTTCCGTCTTGATCTCAACCATGCAGAGAGTCTCGAGCTGAGTCACCTTTTGTTGGACCGTACGCCCAAACTCCTCGCACGTCGCCTTCGAAACGGTCGATCCGTTGATGTTGAGCAGTCCATTGATTTCCACCCATCTCAAGGTGTGGCCGATGTTGCGAAGACTCCGGATGATCCGTTCCATGGCCTGGTCCACATTGTCGTCGTTCCCGATCCAAACCTCTAGATCCTTCACAGCTGGAAGACACTGTGAAATGTAGAAAGAAAACTAGGTAATTCAAACTTTTTGTTTAGAGAATGGAGAGATTCCTTGCCCCCATTTCAAATTGGTTAGACTGAAACAGTTGTATAAAACTACGATAATTGTTTATCCCTTAAGACAAAAAGCACTGATGATGGTGGAACAATGTTCATAAAACGTACAAGTGATCGCATCTTTTATAGCTTTGATACAGATATGGGGAAAATGAACTCTCTATATATTCATAATCAAGTTGACACATCTATACTGTTTTCTGTTATAATTACAACGCATATGCCTATCTTAATTCAATTTCGTCTTGGATTATCATGGAACTTAAACACATACACTGTCGCTCATAAAGGTGGAATATTTTTGTTTTACCCCAATTTACGGAATTATTTTAAAAATAATTTGAAAATAATAGATCTAGATAATAGTATACATTCTCAGATTTTATTGAATAATAATTTGACAATGTGTGTTTTGCGTGACTGCTAAAGCATGTGTATGCTACTATGCTTATCAAATAGGGGACCTACGCCCTTAAGCCATAAATGACAGTAATGAGGATTAATGCCCCACAAATCCTCTGGATGGCCATGCATTTTGGCTCAAGGATTTTTTTTTATGTTGGGAACCGGGTGAAATGCAATAAATTATTGAAAAATTATTACATTTTCTGTTTTTTTTTTATTTATGGAAACTGCCACCTACCCTAGCCCCCGCTGCGTACAGTCATGGTTCAGTGACAAAGCAATGGCCTCGTAACTGTGAGGCCCCAGGATCAAAACCGTGTCGATGTGCTATATTAGTGCCCTTTTGTGGGGCATTAATCCTCATTACTGTCATTTATGACTTAAGGGCGTAGGTCCCCTAATTAATAAGTATAGAAGCATACACATGCTTTAGCAGTCACGCAAAACACACATTTGCATATTATTATTCAATAAAATCTGAGAATGTATACTTTTATATAGATCTAAATATTTTTAAATTATTTTTAAAATAATTCCGTAAATTGGGGTAAAACAAAAATATTCCACCTTTATGAGCGACAGTGTAGTACATCGACGTTACTTCTTACTTAGGTTAGTACTTTTGTATGGGACTTGACCATTTTGGAACTTATTTTAGCTTGGAGTGATGTTACACTGAGCTCATTAAAAATGCTTCAAAAATAAACATGAAAATGTCAATAGCTTCATCTGAATCGTTGCTTCTTATACCTTTGTGAGATGGCTGAACGTCTCCTCTCGGAGGGACCAAGCCTCCAGTCTACGAACGGATGGAAGGCATGGAAGAGACTGACCACTAGCCAAGTTCACTGATGCGTTGTTCAGGATCAGGTTGTGGAGGTTGTCAAAAGAAGCCAGGCAAAACCACAATCGGGTTGTCATGGCAACCGAAAGATGTGTGCTGTACAAGGAAACGGATGTAATCTGCAAAATAAGAAGATTGAAATGTATCATGTAGTTGAAAAAATACGAAAGCCTTTTGCAAAGACCGAGTCACTTTAGCAGAATAGCAACCACTTCCAAGGACCTATACAGCACCACAACCCAATGGCGAAAACTTTTTTTAACTTCAATAATAAATCACTTAGAATACAAAAAAACGTAAGACGAATGGTGAATAATTATTTCATTAAAGAATTTCTGAATCCTATTGAAATCTCATTCACAGAGATGCAGATTGGTCTAAGGGGTCATTCTCTGTCTTTGTCTATAGGTACAATATATATCTTTGTAACCTCTACCATAAGCTCTACCACCGAGTCTTTGAGGGGATGGAGCTATGTATATCATACTGGCTCTATTTCATTCTATTAAAGTAGGATAAGTCATATGAACGTGTTATTGCCTATCCTATTTGGAGACCCAAACAAAGTAGTTGACTCAAAGTTTTATAACACAATTTAGTTTGGCAATCATTTTAGATATGTAATATGAGTACCTCTGCCTTGGCAGCACGCGGTAGTCTTTCCAAACCAATCATTATCATATCAGTAAGGGGGTGTAGATCCAGTTTGCCATCCCAGAAACACTTCCTCAAAGCACTTATCACCCGGTCATCAACATAACTTTCATCTGCTTCTAAGAGACAGCGCAACACCAACCGACATTTGTAGTACAGGACAAAGTCCTTCACCTGATTGGCAATGTGTCTGAAGACGGCAACGCAAGCTGGTCCACTAGCACCTGCAATGAAACAAAGTACATTCTCGAATTCCAGCGTTTTCGCTACCGTGTTCACATCTCTGGCCAACAACGAATCCAATTTTGATGTGCCCCTGATTTTCAAAAAGCGACTTTCTCCGACGAGACCTAGTCGTCGCATGTACACACTCGCGCAATATTCCTGTTCCAGTTTATGAAAGAATTCGACCGAGGTCTTTGATGTTTGGCGGCTGACCAAGTGTTTGACAGTGATCCTGGAGGCAGAAAGGATTCCCATTTTTATGCCGATTTTGTAAGCATCACGATAATTTTTGAACTCTTCTACTTGAAACACGAGCTTTCTGCAATCGCTTTGAAGTCCATCATAGGCAAATTTGCCCAGATCATGAAGAACGTCTTCGACTGTTACTTTGTTTGGTAACAGTGGCGGTGCCTCTTTTGCTAATGCGTGTTGAAGTAAGAATTGGTTTATGTTATCAAAGAGACTCGTTATTGAGTTGGCGTTAGATAGAGCTTCCACTTCGTATAGATGACACACCATGGTACAGAACAGTGGTACTTGAATCAAACTATCCAGAAAAGAATTCTGGCTAAGATACTTGACGAGTTCTTCACCACTGTTGGAATTGGATCTTGCTTTAAAATAGCGTCTGATGAACTCGACTGATGAATCTGGTGTGAATCCTTCAATAGACATCTTGGTGTATGTTCTGGAGAGTTCTCCTTGCATGAAATCTCCCTCCAGATATGGTCGAGTGGTCACGAGAACTCTGCAGTTCTTCAGCCTCTTGTTTCGGAGAACCTTAGTCAGACTCGTGATGGTCGACTTGATGCTTCCTTTGTACTCGTCGTATCCATCGAATATGAGAGCGCATGACTCTTGGTGGGTCTCCAGAAAGTTCTCTACTGACTCCGATGTAACTCCAGGAACGTCACCTAGGAGCTGTGAAATAATGGCTTCACCCAGGTCCATTGATTCCTCAACTTCCCTCAACTTTAAGACGAAGAGCGCCTTCATACCTTTCATAGGTGATCCATCAGTTTGATGCACCCAATCATAAGCCAACTTGGCAACTGTACAGGTTTTTCCATGACCGCCAGGTGCCATGAGAAGCATTCGTTTTGGGAACTGACCATCGACCTGTGTCCCGAATATGCCGTTTACAGAACCTTCCAAGGGTGTCTTCTGAACCTGTCCTGTGCTTCGGTCAAACTTAAACAGACTAATATCCGTAAATAAGTGCTTAAGGTCAGCGAAGTCATTAGGGTCCCATGGCCTACGTTGTATTTGGCACAGGACGGTTTTGTAATGGTCTTTTAGCGTTTGGAGGCAGTAGTCGAAGGAAAACATTGGTAGAAGTGGCCGTGATTTCGGATCTAGTGAAGAGGAAAAAGCACAGAAAGACAAGCAATCTACATTTAGTATTCAATATATCTGACCTGGCGAAGCAGACCTATATTAGTCTAGCTTATACAACTATAGGTAGTAAAATGTTTGTCTTTAGCTCATATAAATATAATAATTTTATGTGGATTTGGTAAGGAACATATGAATTTAACATTTTCAAACAGAGGAGCTACAAAAAGAGTCCGATTTAGACTATCAAATAGAAAATGAAATGATGATAATTATTAAATGCATTCGAAAAAACCCTTATGAAGACGCCTATATAATGTTTTTATTTATTAAGGCGTTTGTGTGTCCATTTCAATACTCTAATGTTTACCAAATAAAGAACCAACCTCTTGTATGTGTTTTCTCCCCGAGGTACGTCTCAGCCAAGGCAACAAGGCCGGCTTCATAGAGGGAGTCCCTCAACTTTGCAGGTTGGTCTGAAGGAGACACACCCTGACGCCAAGCGAACAGCATCTGTCTCGTTCCTGCACAAGTTACCTGATTACCCATGCGGTTGGTGGCCATGAAGCGATTGATTTGGGCTTGTTTGAAGCCAAGTGCACGCCCAATCGCCTCAGCTTGCTCCTCGGTCTCGATGTCGTTTGCCAGCATAGCTAGGAAGTCATCACCGAGTTGAAGGGATAGTTTCGTCATAGCTGGCCCTCAAGCAGTTAGGGTTGACACGTAAGAAAAAACACAAATATTCCGTTAAGGTCAATTAGGCTCGCTTAAAAAATGTAATTTAAGGTGAAAATTCTGTATAAAGATTATCGAAGGGATACAAGAAAACTTTATGAGCAGTTGGTTTGTGCAGATTCATTTAAATACATGTTTCAGTGAAAAACTCTGCCCGAGGAAAACCAAAAATCTTGTCTTTCTATAGGGGGTAACCTCGCTATAAAGTCTACAAGGCAAGCTGTGACCTTGGTTTCAAGGTGAACATAGCAAAGACAGAAGTGCAAGCTATTAGCAAAAGCAAGTGCAACCTGAACATTTGACATAGCCAACGACAGACTCAAACAGGTGGAAGATTTTGTGTACCTGGGGGGTAAAATAGCAAAAAACGGCTCAATTTCAAGTGACATTAAGAATCGTATCAGGAAAGCAGGGGCAGCTTTCCAAAGGCTAAATAACATATGGACATCAAAAAGCATTGGTAGCCTCACTCATCCTCTCTATACTGCTTTATGGGGCAGAATCCTGATAGCAACAGGCTTCAAGTGTTTGAAGTGGCATGCCTTCGTCGCATAATGGGGGTGACAAGACTAGATGAGATCCGTAACACACACATCAAAGAATCCCTCAACCTCGATCAAGATGTTATGGACAAAGTCTCCACTAAAAGAATAAAATATTTTGGCCACGTCCTAAAAATGAAACCCACAAGATACCCCAAAATTGCCGTTGAAGGAAACGTCACAGGAAATCGACCCAGAGGCCGTCCACCCAAAAGATGGCTTGACTGCATCTCAGAGGACTGCAAGGCAAGATCCATACCAAGGCTGACAGATGCATCAAGACTGGCTGCAGACAGAAAAACTTGGCATACCATCACCATACAGAAGCCATCACGCGTCCCCTGGCCTGCGTGGACGGCATACGTCAACCTCGCTAGTCATAAGGACCGCTATTCATAAGGACCGCTATTCATAACGTGGAACTTCCTAAACGTCAAGGACCGCTATTCATAAAACGGAAAGGGGTCACTATTCATAAAGGCATAAGGACCGTTTTTCATAAGGACTGCTATACATAACGTGAGATGAGGGTCGCTATTCATAATTCACATTGAGGGACATTACTCGTAAGGACCGCTATTCATAATACGAAATGATGGTCACTATTCATAATCGTATCATGAATAGCTACCCTCTTCTCGTAGTATGAATAGGGACCCCTATGGATAAAGACCCCGATTTTGTATTATGAATAGAGACCCTCTACTTCGATTATGAATAGCGGTCCTTGATAGCGGACTTATTAATAGTATACTTGTGAATAGCGGTCCTTATGAATAACGTCCTTATGTATAGCGAGCGGACCCTTCAAGATGATCGCCAAAGCAGATTTGACTGTATACGAAAATTACTTATGCTATGATAAGGAAAAGTTTTGCAAGAAAGATGACACTAAACTTCCTTTGAGTTTTTGAAGAAAAAAGAAAAAAGAAGAAAAAAAGAAAACCTTCAATAAGAAGAGGGCATTTAATGACCGAAATATGACACCTATATCTGAGTAGAGAGCTGCGAAGCGGTGGCAGACAAACCAATATAGATCGAGAAAGACAGATTGAGGCATTGTAGAGGTGATATAAATATTCGTTGGATTGCATATGAGACAGTGGATAGATAGACGTACAAAGGAGAGATGAAAATGGAGGCATATATTAGCGAGTCCAATTTACCCGTTCTTGAATTTTCTGCTAGATCGCTTGTTGATAGTCCATCCATATTGTCTCCATGAGCTGATGCTGTTGCTGGAGAACTTTGTCTTGTTTCACAACTTTCCTCCATTTCCTCTGCAACATTAATCGTACAATATCAATAGCATTTATAGCAAACATTAGTAACGGTTGTATTTTTCTCCTTTGATCCAACGGCTATCAGAGAAAGAGAAAGAGGAGGGGAGGGGTCAATAAGCTATTTAGTAGACAACTTATTTTGATTTGTATTTATGATATGAATATGCAAGAGAAATGAAAATGGCACTGATATGTCTTTGAAAGGTGTAACAACTTGCAACTTAAAATTAGCAATATCCTGTTGTAATATATAGTCTAAACTGAAAACAAAAATATACAACACCACGCTCATTCAAAAATAATAAGGAGGGAAAGAAAGAAAAAGATTGAACAAAAAAAAACAACTAATAAAATGAACAATTCTCTAATAACTCTTTTTTTTTTAGGTCAAAGGATCAATAGGCCTACTATTGTAAAAGTTTGTAACTTTTATTATTGCGATTAATTATATGTCATGTTTTATCTTTGCCTTCAGCTCATATCCATCTTCAAGCAAAGGCCATGTTTTCATTTATATAAATATGCAAATATATCTGATGAAACGGCGCTTCTTAAACTTTGTTTTTAACTTGTTCTCTTTCACCTTTTCTCTATTTATCTCTTACTCTCTGTTTGTCTGTCAGTCTCTCACTTTCACTCTCTCTTTCTCGTCCTGTCTCTCCCCTCTCTTTCTTCTTGTCTCCGCTCCCCTCTCTCTCTCTCTTTCTTGCAATCTCTTCTTCTTTTCTCTCCATTTCCCCTTGACCTCGTATATCTAACGTATATATTTATATTATTTTGATGTTATCGATAATTTATAATGCAAGTGAAAGTCACATTTGTACGTTAATATTTTTAAAGATAAAGATCAATTAAATACAAATATTATTATTCGTGATACTCCTGTACAGAGTTCTTTGGATCGAGCAAAGCGGATGTACAGCATGTTCCGACAGGTCATGTGCGTGGTGAAATCATACTAGAGATCCTCTTACAAGGAATATACTAAATCATCAGAAATTAGTATTTTAGACTACAGTAGGAATCTATCCCAATTAACCGCAATAAATGTTGTACCTTTCACAACGGATGCTAGAGATTATTGATCTTGTTATTCTGTTAAGAATATCATAACAGGAAATAGACGCTAAAAGTGCATTTCAAGTTTTTCTTGCACATTAACTTTCACTAAGGTAGACTTAATGACTAATCGAAACCAGAAATCAGAGATCATCATCACCATTCGATACAATTCTATTATCTGCTTATTTTAAATGATAAAACTTGGATGAATAGTATGAAGGTAGTCTTTGTCCTAGCAGATCCAGAAATCGATAAAGTTGGTAGTGGTGTTGGGGGAGGGGATATGGGTGGCGCGAAATTTTTACCTTGGGAGTGCATTGGTATTATGATACATGTACCTATAATTTAAAGTTTGTTTGTTTATTTGTTTTATTTATTCACCATGTAAAATAATTGTTTACAGATGATAAAATTCAGTGGGTTACATCGAGATATGATATATACTAGTAACAGTGCATGAACAAACATGTTTGAAGCGCAACGTCCCTATATAAGATAACATAGCTGATCATTATTAGGTTGAGATAAAACATGGCTTTAAAAAGACATTCTGTCGTTGTATTAATGAAGCCATTTCCCAAAATATGTGGCACCCTTCATTACTCAAACGTTTCTATACATTTCTAGAACATATTGTGTAAGACTGAAATATGGTCAATAATAGAAATTAACAAAATGGCGCCTAGATGACGTCACACATCAGTAATACAAAAAAAATCTTCGTTAGGATCAATATTCATGCATATGGCACGTGTCATGAAAATTCCATTGTCAAGATCATTAATCATGTCATTCATGAGATTTGCAGCAAACTCCATACGAAATCAATAGGTGCTCTGCTACGCTACGTGGCAGATCACTTAAAGGTACTATATCCCATTTGCAGGCCAAAAAAATGAAAAGGTTAAATTCCAACGGCATTTGAAAGATAATACTAATTTAGAACTTCCCTAAAAGAGGTGGGGCTTGAAAATGTCTTCAAGTGGGAAAATAACGACTATTAGTTGTCAAATCGATTTAAGAGCTATAGAGCCAATAAGTAATAGTCTTGATTTTCAGACTATTGTACCGAATGGTCATACGTTTTATGCTGCGCAAAATTATATTCAATCAGTTTAATTTTGGCCATCACAACAAGTTATTGATGTAGACAAATGCTCATGTACCCTTTACAGCTCATTTATGTTTGTCATTTCCAAAGAAGAAATAAGCCAGTCAGTCACTCAATGGTGTCTGACAGTGACGTCTAGCAAGTAAACGGGTTTCCTTGCATAATTTGAATATTTGGACACTGATAACGTTTAAATGACACAGATAGGACATACATGACACATTCATAATTCCTGCAAAGTTCTACATAATATTTGAGGTTGGCTGCAAAAGGGACATAGTACCTTTAATAATATATAAGGCAACGAAATTATATCGCGTAATTGAACAAGAATTTTGTAGATATTAATCTTAGGATTCAGAGGTAAACGATGTGATATCATTTAAATCTTGATAGAAATATAAAATTACCCAAAAGAAAAACTTTGGGTCTATGCAGAGGGGTCCAGTGTCAAAGGCTGAAGCGGTCCGTAAAATAAGCTCACATACAAGCGATTTTTTTTTTTTTTTTTTTTTTTTTTGGGGGGGGGGGGGAGGGGGGGTAAAGTATATAGATTATAATAGCAGTCCGTTCTATATTTCTATGAATCATTCGCCTAATACAAACATAAGCTGTCTCACAATATATTGTGAAAGTGAAAACAAACAAAAGAAATTGTGAAATTAAAACACGGCAGACTTTTTAAAAATAAAGCAGTATACTTGTACGAGCAGATTGACGCTGAGTAAATGAAATATATTTATAATTTGAAATTGAAATTACTTCTCATAATACCTTTAATTGCTATGATTTCGATACTATATGATTTTAAAAATTCTTTTTTTAAATAATAGTTTTCATAATTATCATGGTATTATTATATGATTTGCAAAAATTATATTGTTATATATATATTATAATATTGTTATTAGGTTATATTATTATATCATATTGTTTGAAAAATGATTGATCTTTTCGGTCAACTGAATTGTGTGTAGAGTGTTGGACTTTGATCTTCTCCAAAAATATCTGTTTGTCAGTATTGCTTCCACAAAGAGACCCACATCCGCGGGGCTTCATCGGTTATCGCGTCCGGTCGGAAGATCATGTGAAGATTTGCCCAAAAGTTGCAACCTTTTATAGATTTGCTGTTATTTCCCTTTTTTCAAAGCATAATGTATAATTCAATTTTATTAATGATTGGAGAAAATTATAATATAGGCATATGGCGACTTTGATACACTGATAAGAAAAAAGAGCAAACTTTCAGGATCATCCACTCACTCATTATACAAAGTCAATACTAATAATTGGTGAATCATATTTTTTTTTTTTTTTTATTTTTCCCTTCCACAGGGATCCTTTATTAAATAATATCGTTCACATTATTATGTATACAAGAATTGTTTTTTACATGCAGAAATTCAAAATAATATTCCTGGCCATTCAAAATATGATAAGAAAATACATTTATAGATACCGGTATCAGTTACAAATTGAAGTTCACTATTTAAAATAAATATCACAGATTTAGTTGGCAAAATGATTTTAGAAGAAATAAACAATTGGTGAATCATGGAATAAAGTACGAACAAATAATTAATATTGAATGTATCATTATTTACCATGTTTGCTCGGTTTCAAGCTGTAGAAAAGCTGTCCATTAAACTAAGACAGTCGTCAGATAAACTAAAATGGTTGATGTAGTTAATCAAATTTAACACTAAATAGGCTGGACGTGCCCTAGTTCTGAATACTAACTAACACTTCTAAAGTGATTAGACAGGCTCTTGGCTAGACCCAGTGAGGTTTCTAGTAGTCTGTTGGCAATTGCAGAGGTTGCCGGAACGGTAACCTTCTCATTGAGTGATACAAAATGGATAAAGTATATTCGGGGTGTTATCTTTTTTCATGAAAGTCTGCTGTCAATTTCTTTGATATTTATCATCATAATAATTATGTGTGCTTTGTTGCATTTGTGCGAAGTAATATTTGAGTTTTCATTCGCTATTCGAGATAAATACCCTATGCTCCTTACACGTGTGAAATGGCGCAGCTGACAAGTGAGCAGAGAGAACTTAGATAACATGAGACAAGAGGTTATTAGGCTGTTCAAAATAATCAAAGGTTACCCTGTGGATTGAAACATGGTTCTGTGAAAGCCTAAATACAATGCATCATTTTTAACAACGAAACACGAAGCAAGAGCCAGGAGGCATTGTTAAACTTTGAAAAGGTTCAAGACCAAAGAAACGTGCATGTGAACTGACATACATTGGTTCCTTCAGCCAAAACTTGGAACAAGGCGACTTTGACAACACTAACTTTTCAAAGACCCTAGTGCTCAATATCCCACGGCAGAAATATTATAAATAGGGTATGATTAGACAGGAAAAAAAATTGACTCTTCATCATGAAATCAATTTCAAAGTCATATTGGTAATTATTTTTTTAATCAGGAGCTACCAAAGTTTGGATACGCACTGTAGAATTTTCATTTCGGTTTAATAAAATTTGGATTGGACTAAAAGATTAAAAGATTATTATTAGATTATTATTATGTAGTTTTTAACTGGCGGGCTCATTATGCTAACTGAATATCTGTCTAGATTATATTTACGATTTTCTTGTAGCATGGAAATAGGATTTATAATAATAGAATGCAAAACAAAATCTATGCAAGTTTATTGCTTCTAAAGTTATCAACTAAATAAGATGATATCTTTGAAGGCTGTATGCGATAGCTACGCATGTACAACAAAGCGACTTATCATCAATAGTTTTGATAATCATAAGCAAAGGTAAAGGTACTACGGAATGTATATAATAGGCCTACAATAATGACTTACCGTTTTATTAGTTTTTCCTTGGATATAATTGTGTAGGCTTCGGAGGAGTGTTGGTCACCAAATGATAGTATGCGCTCCTGTATAACTCTGTCAAACTCTAGTCTGTCTGCCTCACTCTATGTTGTTGAGATGAGTTGTGGAAGGACTCGCAGGCGAAGCTATATTTCATCATACATTACAATGAATAGTTCAACGTTTATCAGCCAATCAAATATGTTGTTCATCACATGGTCTAGACATACACGTTGCTCTTAGCCAGAGCTTACTCTGTTTTGAGGTATGCTGGCTAAAGTTCAGTAAACTTTTGACTACTTGAAATGAGCTGTGGAAAAATTCCCAATCCTTGATAATGAGCTCATGGCCAAGATATCTCGCATTGTGTGTTTGCTATAGCCCTAGCCAAACATAACCGCAATTTAGACCAGACCACAGAACTGTAAAATACCCAGAGTCCAGACACTTATGTACACTGGCTCTTGATGACGTCCGCTGATGCCACACCCATTTCTTTCTTAGTCTATCTTAAGAGACCCCTTCTCAGTTACAGTATCAAATGATTGCATTAACATGTGGTTGTGCCAAGTCTCAAATACACGAACAAGTGAATAAGGAGATGATCCGGAATAATTATGGTCAATGATGTATTGATTTGTTATTTGTAATAAAATGATTACAATTTGAATATTTCTGTATGATAGAGGTATCAATATTAAGACTAGCATGGGGATTCTCCTTGTATAAAGTTCCCGTGGCGTGAATGATAAACCGGCCGCGTGTCCACTATCATAGGGGCCAGCACGGTATGGAGTAGAATAAATAAAGGGCTTTGCTGTGGAAAATTACCAGGAATACAGACCTTGCATGTTTCTCTTGATTTCACATTAAGGTACACTATTTTCAAAGATAGGTATATAATTTTTGCGAAATACTATAATTTTCACGTGATGAAGCAATGCAAGGTAATAATAAATTGAATTGAATTGGATTGGATTATTGAAAACAACATGAAATGCAGCACAAGAAACCTCTCTCTCTCTCACACACATGGTGCAACCGCAAACCTACTGTATAAGAAAGATTTAGTCTCTTTTACAAAGTAATCAGATATTTACATTTTTATACAAATATCAAAATATAAAAGCAATATAACAATATTTGCATAACATTCAGTATTCAAGGATAAATTCAATTGAGCGTGTTTAGTAAATATTAGACTTATTGCACAAAAATATCACTTTGGACAAACAATTTTATGGTTGAGTCAAATTAAGAGGGAGTAAATGCAAAAATTTAACACATAAATGTGGAGAACCATCTACTATGGGTAATGAAATAACTGAAATCCGATTGCGAAAACAACCCAAAGCAGTCCTAAATAGCTGCTTCCACAGTAAACTTAAAGTAATCTTTGCCAGTGGGCAATTCCGGCGTAGTGAACATGACATTCCAGAACATTTTGTTTAAAGACACTTTTAAATAAAATGAAGGGGTTGTAAAACGCTGATCTTAGAGAAAGATTACGAGTTAATCTAAAAAAGATAAGAAAAATTTCTTAGATTTCATGCTTAAGAAGTTAATTGAACACGGGCCTGGAAGCTTATAATCATAATCATAGATGAATGTAGGGGCGTTGCTTAAGAGGGGATGTGACCCCCCACCCCCCCCCCCCCCACACACACACACATACATGCTTAACATTTCTGTCTGCAATTGCGCCACCTCTGTGGGCAAAAGAGATGAGAAAAGGGGGAAAGGAAAACCAGAAGGGAGAGGAAGGAATGAGAAAGGAAAAACAAGACCCTCCACCTGATAGCTTTGAACATGCAAAGGAATGTACAGAATGTTGATGTAGAATCAAGCTTAACATGGATCTAAATCTCTCTTATCAATAAAGATTTTTGTTTGTAAGGGGGGTGGCCGTGGTCACTAGATCGAACATCCTAGAAGGTTTGGCGGGCCAGGATCTCGTCAAGAACTGGTTGTCTCGTGTGCTAAGATATAAAGTAATTTACTATATATTTACTACCCTTTTACATTTCTTGTCAAAAAATTATTATGTCACCATGCTTGAATTCGAATGTCTGTTGCTCAATACTTCTTTGTCTCTCCCTCTTTCTCATTATCACACTGAATACTTTCTATCCGTATTTCTTTCTCTCCCAACCCCTCCCCCTCTCTCTCCCTTCCCCCTCTCTCTCCCTTCCCCCTCTCTCTCCCTCCCCCCTCTCTCTCTCTCTCTCTCTCTCGCTATCTCTCTCTCCTCCCCCTCTCTCTTTTCTCAATTGTATCATATTTACATATATATTTTGTAAGCTTTTAGCGATCCATTCATGTGAAAAAAGTGGATATGAAAAAATGACATGAAATTTACTGATTTATGCATGATGATGATGTGTGTAAACATAATGGAGTATACAGTAAATTTGAATCACAATAATTACAAATCTGAAACTATCCTGAACATACTTGAGTCGTAGTACATTTATTGATATACAAAAATATACACTATGTACTTGCTTTTCGATATGTTTTTTGTCTGGCAAGATTTTCATTGGTTATGAGAAAGCATTCTATACAATATACCACAACTATTAAGCCTATTGTAAATTGTCATGTTCCACATCATCAAAGTTTTTTTCTTTTCTTGTATCAGTGTACAAAATCGTGAAGAATCTACATAGCAATTTGTCCCGATTTAAGTTTAATTAAATTTATGAAACATTTTGAGAAAAGTCCTTTTTCCTATCGATGAGGTTCACATGGTATTTTAGACTTTCAATTTTACAGTCGGATGCCTCTACAAAACACTTATCCCAGCCACCTGTGCATTTCTTTATTCAGCATATATATTTTATATATAATATATGTTTCTATATTCAGCAAGTTTAGCATGTCTGAACTCAGCATCTATGTCATTTATGTTGACTGGCATGTAGCACACATCAAGAGCATAATACTTTACTTCTTACAGAAACAATTTTTTAACAGAAGAAAGAATTTAAAGACGATGTCTGTGAACACTTCATTACTTTGATCCAAAGTGACCCCCAAGAACAAATTCTTTCCATTTAATGATAACACCTGATCAAATCAAATTCCTTTCATATCATTCATATCTTGAAATGGTAAACTTGTCTAAGCCACAGGCTTTTTTTGATCAAGTCCTTAAATTTGATCAAGTCCTTAAATTTGAATGACAAAAATACAAAGTAAAAACTTCTGATCTTGTAAAAAGTATTACAAAAATGCTCTGGGTGACTGTTATTTCATCATCATTTACAATACATGTTAATAGGTCTATATGGCATTACTTGAGGACTTTTACATATTTTGCCTAAAGATGAACTTTGATATTTGATTCACCAATCACAAAACAAATGTTTACAATGGTCATTAGATACATTTAATCTAAAGAACTATGTGGAAAAAACACCTTTAAGTACTGTGACAACAATCTGATTCTGAATTTCTTCTTATTTTTTGGTTCTAATAATAAACAAATACAATATCAGTGAACATATACAATAACATCATCTTCCTGTTAAGCTGCTAACAAAGTACAGCACATAAGCTTTATAGTATTTCAGCCTCTATTTTTCATATAACGAACAAGATTCTCACCATGTAAACATGCTTTATATACAGACTTGAGAATACAAAACAAGAGATCTTTCATTAAATTACTTTGGATCAGCTAGATAAAAAATAATATATATTTCATTTATATTCTAATTAACAGCTTGAAAGTACATAAGTACATAGTCATATATTTTGATTGTTATTCACTGTACAATATACATATTTATGTTCAAATCATTTGTGACAAATATTGAAATTAATTGACATGATTTCTAATTATTTTTCTAGAATTAATGCTTTAATGATTAGATTAAAAATAATGTTGGAGCTACATGTATTTGATCACAACCAAAGGCACTTTCAAGACCAATTTAAGCTCATTAGATACGAAATGCAGTAATCAAAGAGCTACCAAGCAAAATGATTGTTGTTGTTTGTGTTGCCTTTGGGCACCTTTACTTCCTTAAAAGGTATTACAAAGTTTTGGTATGGGGTCATGAATTTGGTTCAAATGAACATATTGGAAGCATATGCGATCCTACAATATTTAGTGATCGTTGTCGCGGTTGAAATTGAGTCTAAAGTTATGAAATTGTAAATAACTCTTTATGTTTTATAGCTCCCTCTAAAGGTCAAGATATTAATTACGCTATAAAACAACATTTCTTGACTAAAATCGACCAATTAGCTATTCCCGTTTGAAAACTATATATCACAACTACATATTCAGAGATTTTCATGGTCGCAGCTACCATTGTACGGCCGTAGTCGCTATTTGAAATTTATCAAAATTTACCGGGAGCACCGGTAAATTTGTATATTCAATTTTTCTCAAAAGCAGAAGTGTTTTAGGGGCTAAACTTTCTAGTGCTTATAAAACATCTACAGGGGCATCCAAATATATCAAAATTGTAAAGAATCACTATCCACCCAATTTTCAAAATTTCCCCAAACTTTGAATTACCTTTAACCAACGTTAATTTATCTTTTACCACCCCCCCCCCCCCCAAAAAAAAAAAAAAAAAAAAACCAACAACAAAAAACAGGAGCACATCTTGAATGGACCTGCCATCATGATCAGACGACTAGACAAATTCAATGTTACGTCAATGATCAATTTTCTCATTGATAAGCAAAATGAAATACAATATTGTTCAAGTTTTGAGGTGGCAGTATACCTAAATGTGCTCACACACTAATAATAAATAATAATATTTAATTTTTATATAGCGCTTAATACAAATGTCTCTAAGCGCTTTACACTGAGTACTCGCCTACAAAAATTATCACTTTGTTAATGTTGGTCAAACACAAAGGTATAGACCAACCCCTTGTATTACCATAACGGTGCTAAACATACTTAACAATTTGAAGGTGTTGTCCTGTTGTTGAATTGTGCATGAGACTACTTTCAAATGTTTGGAAATGTGTAAAGGCAAGTTTTGGGCAAAATACATCCATTAGGCAGTATAATTATAGAAGACATAATGTTAAATGAGCAATGCCTAATAGAAAAGGCTAATTATGATAGGAAGTGATTTTGTATCATGCCATTTTAAATACTGAGTTGCCAATCAAGAAACATGTCACTAAATGTAATTATAGGGAATAATTACCATGATGATGCGTGACAGAAAATCAGAGCTGCCAATAAGAGTTTGGATGGGTCTCAACTATGTTTTCTGCATTTATCAACACCAACTTCACATCTAGGTGGACTCCCTCTTCAATCTTAATTCTAGACAATACTGATTATCAAAGCTGGCAAATTTACAATGATTTGGAGCCGACTTGTCTAATATCTACGACATGATATGTAACTACATGTAAACAATGTACATGCACATTAACTTGTACACAATTCTGATTATCAAAGCTGGCAAATTTACAATGATTTGTCTGATATGATCATGATTACATATCTATGGCATGATATGTAACTACATGTAAATAATGTACATGCTCATTTACTTGTAAGCAATTCTTTGCATAATTAACAATTGGTAAGTGTTTGTTATCAATTTGAATGGTATACAACTTTTATTTCTGTAATTGCAAGAAATTTGTTCGTCATAGTCACATGTTTTCTGAAAAATGAGCCAACATAAATTTCACCCCAAAAAGATGCTTGGTCAATCTGTTTAATAAAAAATTATATATATATATATATATATATATATATATATATAAATATTATACCAGTAACTAAATCTTAGGTGGTATTACTTGCATAATATGAATCTTGATATGTAGTACCGGTATCACTTTAACGCATGCTGTAGCTTTCTTCCTAATTTGCATATCATTACATTATGGGATGGATTCAGTTAAAATCATTGCGAACTCTATCTATAGGGTGCTTTCTGATGCTCAATTAGTTTTCAACTTTACATAAAGCTCAGATAACTCCTTGGCAGTGCCACTAATAACTGTTACACACAGTATATGCACTACATTTTACACTTTTGAAATATTACACCCCACACAACCCCAAAAACATAGATACTAGGTTTCATAATGAGAAACATTACTCTTAGACACATGTACATAATGTAAGTGCACTGCCGCATGATAAATACATTATTATACAAAAATATAGTGTGATTTACTAGAGATAACTAGCACAAGCATTACATACATCATACATGTACATGTATATTCTACCCTGCTTCATGTAAATATGTGATAAATTTCATACAAAATTGCATAAATAGTGAATATTTACACAGGTGAAATTTTCTCTCTCTTCCTATGAGCTGCATGATTAAAGCTAGTGTTTAAACTGGGCTGTGACAGCTCATAACTAATTAGAGACAACAAATCATCGCGCTCCCAAGGGGTTCCAGGGCAGTTTGCGCCTATCTCATGCCGGATTGTCACATTTGAATTTTTGTCTCCCATCAGTCACACTTTAGTTTCATGGAAACTAAATTGAGAAAGGTTTCGAGATGGGTTTGAGACACCCGCTAAAATTCTGTGACTATTTTGAGAGAATATTTTGAGAACATGTTCAAAATTCCAGCAACACAAGAATGAGGTAATGCAAACGTTTCGAGACATTTTGGAAACTCCCTCAACCGTTTGAAATTTGTCGCCGACCCAGCCCAGAGAGATAGGGGCTTATGAAAGCAACTAATATCTGTACTATTAAACTACAAGTCACACACATATACATAAATTATATGAACAAACTCAAAGATGTGAAAATACCAGAAGAAATATATGCTGCACACAACATATTCAGCACCATACTTTAAGTACCATAAATGATATACATGTGGGCACAAACACAGTTCTTGCAGTGCTCCAGAAGAAATTTCAGCTCGAAACAGCTACCGGGTATGCACTCAAATAGCATCAATAATAATTCTGCTCCTCTAAAGAAATTTCACCCTTCTCTAGATGTGCCAATAAATTGACAAATCAAAAGGTTGATCATGATCAAGATTGATTGTAATAATATTTCATTATTCATATTTCTTATATATTTCATTTGTTAGTTCATTTTTTGATCACATAAAACATGATTAGTCATTAGCTATGGAATCAAATGCAACATATTTCAAGAGTTGATTGTTTTACAAATGCCCTTTAAACACATTTGTTCAAATTGCTTTCTGGCGGATTTACCTTAACTTTGTACCTTGTTACATTTTGTGTGTGATCTCACGTTGTTCTCCTCTTCTCTACTGTTGAAACGGTAATCACGTGTGTTGATTTGGCTCATTGTTATTTCTTTCTATTATCATATACAAAAATTAATGAATTATTATTTATATTGTCAATGAGTGGGTTACATTGTAGATCTGAATTATTGAGTGCCAACTGATACATTAGCTTTTCGGTTAAAAAGATTGTCTTGTCTTACAAATACCTTATTTAATATATAATGATGGGAATCATTTATCTAGAGTAGAATATTTACATTGAATGATGATGCAAACACATCGTTATGGCCATGGATTGCACATACTTGGCAGCTTTTAAGGTTTATTCACACAGTATGACCTTAGCTACTCGGTTATCTTTGACAGATTCAAGCTGACCTCTGAAATATCAATTCTGTCTATATTCTGCTCTACTTCTGGTTGTGTAGGTGTGTGTGGGAGGGGTGTATGTGTGTGTGTGCATGGAGGGGATAGGGGTGCAGTGAGGTGGGTAATTTTTAGGATAGTCGGTGTGGTTTTATAATGATGAATAGACAGATATTCTTTACAGTAGTGGGTCAATCTAGAAGAAAGTTTGATGACAAGGAAAACTTACATCATCAAGAGTGCCAGTGCTGCAACTATATCAAGTGTTCATTCTGTTTCTATAACTTCAGCACACATATTTTAGCACACATAATAATAATATTAATAATCGCACCATAATGAAGTAGGTGGCAAGGCAGGTTACAAATTTCTGTTGAAAAGTGGCACATCTTTTCAGAGTAAAACATTTGCAATATTTTTGAGGCAGTACAAATGCGATATTTTAGAAAGCCCCCCCTGGTTTCAGATTCTTCCCAAAAGAATCTTTGAGATTAAGTACTTTACATGCTGTTTTTAAACTGCACTCTTTACGTGAGAAATCATCTCCTCATAAAACAAAAAGGGCATTAACTCTGTGCTAAAAGATACAATGTCATGCCCTTTTGGTCCCAAACAGACAAAATATAGATTATTTTAGTACGAACTGGCAATCACATTTCCTAAATGGAAAAAAATATATATATATATTTTCAGCATGAGATAACAAGGACATACATGTAAGCACACATTCAGATTAAGTTATTTCTTTCAAATCCATTCAGCCTTCCTGACACTTACCTGTCAACACCTACAGGTAGTATGGTAGTGATTTCTGTGACCATGTCACAGCATTGCAATAAATATACTCTGTTTCAGGCAAATTCTGTTCTTTTATGAAGTCTTTGCTGCAAATAATATTCCTCTGATAATAAATATTAGAATATGATATAATCCTGCAAACTCTAGACTGATACAGTGTCAAATTTGGACATAATATCACCACTGATAGATGTCCAGCACCAATGTTTATCCTGCACGTTATCCTGAGATGATTTATATCACTGTTGTATGCTCATCCTCTTCGGGAATCTCTCTGAGAGTGTTTCTCTCATCAGCCTCCGTTGAGACGGTCACAACATCAGGCAGTGCTTGTCCTGATCGGCTATCTCCCGGTGACGGAAACACTGGAGCAGCATCATCGTAAGATGGCGGCGGCGATAGGGGTATGGGGATGGGCTCTCTCCGAACTCTTTGCTCACCTTGTGATGAGGGATCCGAGACGGTAATCACACGCAAGGTGTTATTACCGACTTGGAATGTCCGTGCATACGACGGAGGTGGTGAGTTTGGAGGAGGTGACTGCGGCGGTAGAGCGGGATCGTCTGTATGGTTCACCTGACTGTATTCATTTGGATGTGTCAGGACATCTGTGTAGGAGGGTGGAACACTGTTGGCTGATCCAGGTGTGTTCTCCCGCTGGGTGACCAAAGAGTAGCTGTTGTTGTCTTGGTTGTTATTGATGGTCTCTATGTTAGAGTTGACACGGAGGCGTCTCATGATGCAGGCACAGAACATACAACCAACACACATGACCACCAGGAGGGTGATAAGGATGGTCGCTGATCCAATCCCCAAGTTCAGACCATTTGCAGATAGCCCACCTTGGAGGAAAGAAAAAAATACATCAGTCAGGCTAGAAATTATTTCTACTTTGGGTTTTCACTTGAGCCATACTTTTAATTGGAAAAGAAAGCCAACAAAATTAGGGGTTTGTCCTTGGCCTCTCTGCATTGAGAATAAATTAAAGCCTATTTATACTTGCAGTAAAATAGTCAAATTTCATTGATATTATGATAAGTAGAATGCAATGCAAGGCTGCTACATTCCCCCCCCCCCCCTCACCTTACAACCCATTCTTGCATCTTTTTGTGACATTTAATATCCTTTTGCTTTCCATTGTTTTTTGTAACTTTTGTCACATTTTCACACAATAGATTATAAGCAAAGTACTTTATGGAGCACTGTATTCTGTATGTCCAAGTGATAAACATGACTACTATGAATTGCCTCAATATACCTTAATTAATGAGAATGACATTTTGTGAGAAAAATGGCTTAAAGCAAAGTAGTTTAGACAAGAAAAATATAAACAAACTAACAAAAGATTAATACAAAAAATTACATTCAATTGATAAAGTCACACAAATGACACCTGTGCTTTGTAAATGATTCAAGGCTACTAGCTTCACTCCCTTCCTTATGCACATATTATTTGTTGTGGACAATGTTAATTTTGTTTGATTCTCTTGATAAGCTTCTTACTGTCATTAACAGAATTCAAGATGAACTCCTGCCATTCCTGTACATGACCTTATGACCTTTAATCATTATTATTATCAGTAAGAATGAATTTTTCATTTTTTGGCTACTCACCACCACCTGTGGGAATTGAGACTAGGGGTGTCTCAGTCCATCTTGCTGGTCCACTATACTCATGATCAAAGGAGCAGGTCACACCAGCGTCTTCATGATGCATGCAATTATGAGTACCCAGAGGAGCAAACCTGCAGTTCTCAAGACTGGACTCTGTCCCCGTACACTGCAGATCGTCCAGAAGAATGTCACCTTCGCCTATACCAAATTTGGCGCTGACGTGGACCCTGACGACAAACGGATACCCCAGCATCTTGCAGATGACAAGTCCATCGCTAAGACCAAAGTGATCGTCACAGATGGTGCCGAGTTGATCGTCGATCTGTAGTTGGATGGTGCCAGAGTAGGGGCCAGGACCACCAACCAGACTGACCTTCCATTCTGAAAGACATATCAAATCAGCAATGACTATGGATACATTGCTTGGTGGCCTTTTCACCTTTTCACTGGTGATTAATGGACTAGTTTCATCTCTACAAAAGATAAGTTAACTTGAACTTAAGAGTCCCTCCTTCACACGTTTTAAAATTGGTTCTATCTGATTGCTAAGAAATCAAGCATGTACTCGTAAGTGCATGTGAGCAACCACTTGACAACCACTTGACCGGGACTTGGAATTCACTTTCAGTTCAATTTCATTTATTTCCACAGATTCATAAAAGACAATATAAATTACAATCAAATATAAAAGCTTTAAAACAAAAGATGAACCTGCAGAGGGGATGATAAAAAACCACAGAGGTTTATCAGGGATTATTCCCTGCTTAAAATTACAATATAAAATTGAGGAATTGAGGATGAATGCTGTGCGCAAGGGCACTGGGACATAGACTTGGTTAAACCTGTAACCTCTGGGTTACAGGTCCACTGCTATACTGCTTTGTTTCAATGATAACTATTAATTTATAACTCTACAAGATAATTTGCAGGACTGTTTTGCCTCTTGTTCCTGTACCGGTATCTAAAAAATGGATACAGTCAGTCAGTGTTGATGCTCGATGATCAAATAGCAACTCCAAATATCAAAACTCATCATGAATACTTGTATTTAGGACTTGCATTACGATGGATACTTCAAAAAAACTTATTATATCACAACTTTCCAAGCAAGCAGGCCCTTCCCCTAGTGTCTTCATACCTTTATTTGGTGGTACTGTGGGCAACTGTTCATAGCACTCCACACCGGCATCCTCACTATGTACGCAGTTATGTTCCCCCAGTGGGGACGAATCACACTGTAGCAGCTTCTCTTCATCTCCACCACACTGCACATCATCTAACAAGATGGGCCCATCCCCACTGCCATAGAATGCATTACCGCGGCTGATCCCGACGTTGCCCAACCCCAGCTGTTTGCAGGCCACCGTGGCGGCTTCGTCCGTCCAGTAGTCATCACAGATAGTCCCCCACTGGGAGTGATTGCCATAGATCTCAATGCGTCCTTTGTTTGGAAACTGTTGGTTCGGCACTAAACGTAATGTACCTGAGTGAGAGAAGTGGACAAACTGGAATAAGAATTCTACTTTTATCATATATAACTTACAAATCATGAAAATCAGTATTGATTTTATTATTTACGATATAAATCTACGTATCTACCTATTCTACTTTGCTATTGTTGCACCTCAACATTGCATAACCGAAACCTAAAACACATCGCCAAATTGCTCATACCCCCCCGCCCAAATGCGCCCTCCGTGACCCTTGCGTCCGAGCGCCGCCAACGTAACCTCTTCCTCTTATCACGAGTTCCCTAGGATACACCTTGGTAAAGGCGCTGGGGATGGAGGGAGGGAAAATAGGTAGATACGTAGATTTATATCGTAAATAATAAAATCAATACTGATTTTCATGATTTACATCAATAAATCAACGTATCTACCTATTCTACTTTGCTAAAGACCAGCACAGATTAATGCCGGGTGGTAAAAACCAAGCAAACTTATCAATTCAAATGAGAAATAGACGACGAAGCCGCCTTCAGAGAAGCGACCACAAAGGCTCGTTCGCCCGCGGGCACATCTTTGAGGTAAAAAACAGAAAAAGAACTTGGAGACTTCCAAAAAGCTGCTTTACAGATATCTTGAACTGAAACTCCGATGAAAAGAGCCCAAGACGTACTGACACTGTGAGTATCATGGGCACGAGGAGCCCTGCCAGGCGTCAAGGCCTCAGGACCCGCAGCCTTGATAGCCAAGACTAACCACCTGGAGATCGTATCCCGAGATGCCGCCGAAAGTGGTTCTCGAGAAACCAGAAAGAGCTGATCCGACTTGCGAAAAGGCTTCGTCTTGTAAAGATACCATTTGAGGGCGCGAAAGGGACACCACAGTCCGCCCCTGAAGACCGAAGAAAAATCCGACAAGGGATGAAGCACCACTTCCACTGAACCCGACGTGTCAGACTGATTCTAAGCAATAAAAGAAGCCTTGGGAATCAAACGAACCCCACGTCCTTCCCAGCGGATATGCCCAGGGGCAGCCGAAAGGGTATGAAGTGAGCTCCTACGCTGACCAGAAGTGATCACCATGAGAAAAACCGTCTTGACCGTAGTAAGCAGAAGCGTCGCAGAACACAGCGGTTCGAAGGGAGTGCCAAAACCTTGGATAAACTCCACACTGGTGTCAGAGGTCTGAAGAAGGGCCTCTCAAGGAAGAAAGACTTCAAAAGAGCCGCTAGCTGAGGAGCAGAAGAAACCGAAGATAGCAGACCGATAGCCACAAATCGTTGACAGAGCTCTCCCCTTGTCATACAAAGAGCTCAGAAAGTCAGCAATAGAAGGTAAAGACGCCTCTCTAGGGGCGACGCCCACCTCCTCACACCAAGTGTGAAAAGCATCCAACCAGGAGTTGTAACCCGTCCTGGTCGACTCTCGTCTACTCTGGACTAGAAATTGTACAGCACGTTCGGAGAAACCTGACGAACAAGCCCTCTTCCCGATAACCGCCAAGCGGTCAGACGGAGGATTTCCGGTCGCTGGTGTAGAATACCAGACAGAGGTTGCGACACCAGATCCGGATGACACGGCAACGACCACGGAGCCCCCACCAGGAGGGTCAGGAGGTCCTGAAACCACGACCTCGCCGGCCACCAAGGAGCTATGAGAATCATCATCGCTTGATCTTCCCTGATCTTCCAGAGCACATGGGGAAACAACGCGAACGGGGGAAAGGCGTAAGCCCTCCATCCCTCCACGGGATCGCAAAAGCGTCCAGAGCCAAAAGCTCCTGGTTCCCAGACTCTCGAGAATATCGAGGAAAACGATGGTTGAGCGAAGTTGCGAAGAGATTGATGTCGAGAACACCGAACACTCTCCCCAGTTGCCTGAAGACAGTCGGAGGCAGAATCCACTCTGAGGGAAGGCACTTGCCTCGGGAGAGAAAGTCCGCTAAGATATTCTCTTCGCCCGGGATATGTGATGCAATCGGGAACACCCTCGTCCCCTTGCACCACGCCCAGAGTCGAGAGGCCAACTCGTTCAGAGCCACAGAATGAGTGCCTCCCTGTCTGTTGATGTACGCCATCACCGATACGTTGTCCGTAAGAAACAGAACCGAACAACCCACCAGACGAGCACGGAAGTGACGAAGCGAAGCAAACACTCCCATGAGTTCCAACACATTGATGTGGAGCAGAAAGTCCAGATGACCCCAGTCTCCTGAAATCATTGACCCCTGGCAATGACCTCCCCAAACCAACAGCGACGCGTCCGTGGTGACGGTCACAGAAGGGAGAGGAACTCGGCAGCGTTTGCCCTGAAGGAAGAAGGAACGACGAAGCCAAGGACCTAGAGGACCCTTGACTCCGGACAACAGGGAGATCCACGACAATAAAAGAACTCACGCTCGGCTGATAAAACTCCAACAGAAAGAGTTGGAAGGGACTCATCAAAAGTCGACAATCTGGAAGCATGCCGACTAGACTGGAGAGAAACCCTAGCCACTGAAGCCAACACTCGGCTTTCACCCGACGTGCACATCTCAGAGACCGAGCAGTCCTGACTATCGTCTCGACCCTGTCGAGCCTGGGACGAGCCAGCTGATGACGAATGTCCAGCTGAGCACCTAGGTAAGACGGCGTGCGAGCCGGAACGAATTCTGATTTCTCCCAAAATATGAGAAATCCGAGATCTTGAGTCGTGCTGATCAGAATCTGCATATGATTCAACAGCATGACTGACGCCACGACTCTCGTGAAAATCCGAGGAGCAGGGCGCAAACCGAACAGGAGCGCTCTGTAACGGTAGAATTTGCCCAGGAAGGCAAAAACCCCACAAGATCCCGCGACCGCGGATGTATCGGCACATGAAAATAAGCGTCGCGAAGATCCAAAGAAACCGCGACGTCTGCGGGATTCAATGAAGAAAGGATGGTTGCCAGATGATCCATTCGGAAATGAACCTTTCCCAAATGAAGGTTAAACCGCTTCATGTTGAGAATCATTCTTAAAGAACCCGAGCACTTGGGAATCACGAACACCGGCGACAAACAAAGACATGGGTGACCGTCTACTTCCTCTATTGCCCCCTTCTCTAACAGAGACACGAAATCGGAGGAAAAGTGACTCTGAAAAAGAGGGGACATGATCGGAGAGCGGCTCCGGAGGACGCCATTCGGAAGAGGTTCCACAAAATCTATGAAGAACCCTTCTCGTACCACCGACAGAACAAATGCGTCGCTGGTGATCTTCTCCCACGCCGGGAGAAATCTCTGGAGCCGCCCGCCGACCTAAGACCCAAGCACTCGGGGGAAGCCATCACTAGAAAATGACTTCCCACCCCACGAAAGGGAGTCCGGGAAGATAGAAGAATCACGGTAAGAAGAAACTCGAGACGAAGGACGACCACGATCCTGGTATTCCTCCTCAGCCGGGAACCAGTCCTGAGGGCGGCCCTTAGACTGGCCGACGTTCTTACGAAAAGAACCCGAAATCTTCAAACTTTTCTTACGAGGTCTGGAGGAAGGAACCGGTTCTTGGACATCGCGAAAAGCAACGGACAGGTCTCGAGCCTGCTTCTCACCATCAATCTCGGCTTGCAGTAGAGTAGTGAAACTATCTCCACAAAGGCGGGGGCTGGCCACTGGAATCTGCGGAAGCAGTCCTGGAATTTGATGCGGTCGAATGCCCAAATAAGTGAGCACAGCCTCCCGACGATACTTCTCGATGGAATGCGAAGTCACCGCAAGCCGTGAGAAAAGATCAAACAACAAATTGTCACTTTTATCAAAAGGACCACGAGTCCCAAACTTCTTCCCCAAACGACTGGCCACCGCCACAAGTTTGGGAGAAACCCGTTTAGGACACAAATACAAAACCGCATTTTGAGGAACGAAAGCGTACCTGTCCACCTGCCGCTTAAGAAATCCCGTCGATGACGACAAGTCTTCTGCGGCATTCACAAATTCTTCTTTGTGTAGAACAGGAAGAAACAGTCCCTGAAACGCTGAAGAGTCCGATTTAGAAGACAGGAAGCCCCGCCGATAACTCCGGGACGACACAAGAATCGGGCACATATTTGTGAAACAAGGCTAACGAATCCGCGCCAGAGACACAAACGGAAGTAGACGCATCATCCCCCGCAACTGAACCAGACGACTGAGCGATGGAACCAGTGTCCCAACGATCAACCGAGCCCCCCCTATCTTGACCAGATAAACAGGGACGATCCCCGCCTCTCGGAGCGCCCAACGAAGCGTGAGGCGGAGAAGCAAAAAAGAGAGGACCCCGGCTGAATACGACAACTCGAAACCCGCACCGGCGACTGCTCAGGCGAGATCGATGCATCTTCGGAAAACTCCGAAAATAAATCAACCGCGATCGGATCCGAAAGTGAAGTAGGACGAACCGGAGGAGCCGACTCGGGCACCGAAGATCGAAAAGCGACAGCAAAAGCCCGCATCCAATCCGAAAATTCCGGCGGGGGTGGAGGCACCGACGGAGGGAGAGTAGCCACCAAAGGCGGACCCCGAGGAACCGCAAACGGTGCCATAAAATCAGAGCGCGGATTCTTCGAAGGATAAACAAAATCCGAGGAAGAACCGGCCACCGCGTCCCGGGAACCCCGCCTCTTACGAGACGTAGCGGTAACGGAAAAGGCCGAAGAAACGGGACGGTTATCCGATAAAGGTCCGACGGTAGGAGTTCCCCGCAAACCGAATCGGGAAAAAGGAACACGCACCGACGGAGAGGCGCGGTTAGTTGAAGCCCCAGGATCCGACTCGGATGCACGGGTATCCGGACCGAAATCCGGAACCGGCAAATCCGACAAAGGGACAGAAGAACCGAACGGAGACCGGTTCAAGTCCGGATCCACAGAAGCAACCCGAATATCCGTCGATGGATTTGTGCACCGACCAAACAAAAGAACCGACGGAACAATTGTTGGCGGTGCAGAACTAAGGCCCGTTCCACCCAGGATAAGAACCCTGGGTTTCCGGGAACCGTATTGAGGGGCGACGTATCGCCTTGCTCAACCATCCTCCTGGGCTTCCCTTGCCCGCATAAACGTCCACTGACGTTCGCATCCCCGGGGTTTGCGGTGTCACCACCGCTCCCGAGGGGCGTAACTAACGAAGACTTATAACTGGAATCCTTCGTCTTCGTACCCGTCAATGGATTTGTGCACCGACCAAACAAAAGAACCGACGGAACAATTGTTGGCGGTGCAGAACTAAGGCCCGTTCCACCCAGGATAAGAACCCTGGGTTTCCGGGAACCGTATTGAGGGGCGACGTATCGCCTTGCTCAACCATTCTCCTGGGCTTCCCTTGCCCGCATAAACGTCCACTGACGTTCGCATCCCCGGGGTTTGCGGTGTCACCACCGCTCCCGAGGGGCGTACTTATTAATAGAATCCTTCGTCTTCTTTCTCGCGACAGAACTTGATTTCTTCTTCGTGAAACCTGCTAAGAGAAAATAAGAACTGCGAGACATATTATAACCTGCGGGAAAGAAAATTAAACAAAGGGTACGAGCAATTATCAACAAGAATTAAATAAACTACCAGTGACTAAAACACCCCACCGACTACCCCCGCACGCACCCGAGGCCTCGGAGGAGTGAGGACAGGCAAACACGAAAGCGGAAACGTAACAGTAGTCGGCAAGAAAACGTTCTAGAATACTGATAAATAAATAAATTCACGGAGTGAAACTACTCTCTAACGAACAGGAAATCGTAGAGAATATTATAAAAGGCGAAAATGCGAACCAAAAAGTGACTAAAAGAGGAAAAACTCTTCAACTTTTGGGAGCGATTTTTAGTGTAACTTATCCGTTCGGATGCGAAGAGATAAGAGGAAGAGGTTACGTTGGCGGCGCTCGGACGCAAGGGTCACGGAGGGCGCATTTGGGCGGGGGGGTATGAGCAATTTGGCGATGTGTTTTAGGTTTCGGTTATGCAATGTTGAGGTGCAACAATAGCAAAGTAGAATAGGTAGATACGTTGATTTATTGATGTAAATCATATTATCCTCATAGCTACATTGGAAATTTCAATGAAATTTCATAAGATTGTAACCATTTACATAATCTTGCTTCCCCTTAACTTAATAGTTATAAGATGATATTTTTGATATATTTTAAAGTTAAAACCAAAATTAACTGTATGAAAATTGAGACTGTCACATGTATTTTTCCCATTTCATTGTTTAAAATAAACAAGATATTTTTTGCACTACTTTATATCATGTCTACCGTATTAAATGTTCTCATGCAGGTAGTATAGTATCAATATGAAATGTTCCCAATAAGTCAACCGGAAGCATCCAAGTGAAAATGAAATATTGCATGCTTTAATACACAAAGGAAGTCCAGTTGACTCAGTTACAATTTTAAATGTTAGTGCTGCATCAGACTGAAAACTTACCAAATTCTGGGGCTGTTTTGTCATTACATTCCACATGTAGTATGCTAGAGTGGCGTGAACCTGGCGGTATCTTGACAGGGATGCATTCCATCAGACTGGCCTCGTTGCCACGGCTACACAAGAATCTGAAAGGCAGGACGGGGCCCAAATCAGGCTCTTCAGTTGTCAAGGCCTTGGACAGATTGAGACCGCCGTACTGCCGACAGATGGCAACAGCATCCGAGACTACTGGTCCGTCTGAGGTCAAATAGCTCCAGAATCCAAGGTAACGGACTTGGACTCGATTTTCAGGATCAAGTTTCACCTCAGAGCCTATTAGGAGGTAAATGGTAAATGGTAAATGGTAAATGGTAAATGGTAAATGGTAAATGGTAAATGGTAAATGGTACATGGTACATGGTACATGGTACATGGTAAATGGTAAATGGTAAATGGTACATGGTAAATGGTAAATGGTAAATGGTAAATGGTACATGGTAAATTGAAAGAGTATTGACATGTACAAAAACTACATGAATCTGTAGTGTATATTCCTGTTACAAAAGTTGGAACATTCCATAACATGAATTATGATATTGAAATAATCAGTTAATTGATAAATACAGTCAAACTGCTTTAATGACCACCCGTCTACAAAGACCACATTTTGTGTTTCCCTTGAAAACGGAACCTGTACATAAAGACCACCTGCCTATAAAGACCACTTTTCTTGTCTCCCTTGGGTGGTCTTTATAGACAGGTTTCACTGTAACATCCTGATGATGATTTTAATGGTGAACCATTTGTGGATGAATTAATCTCAAACGCAGCAGGTTTTACAGGAACATCTCTCGTAAATGAATAAAGACCAAGGCCAGGGTATTATATCCAATACATTACTGGCCACAGAGAAGATTTTAGTATACCGGATGATTGTATCAGTTCAGATGATTTTATTGATACGCAAGTAATTCTAGAGATTGGATCAGACCAAATATCAGTTTTTGTTCTTAATACCAAATTACTTTGTTACATGTGAAGACAAAAGGAACAAGTACCTTGGACTTTCCCTATAGATCTGAGACTTCTTCAGTTTCTTACTCTCTCATTCTCATCTGTTCAACTATCATGGTTACAAAATAATGGAGGTTGCTTAAAAGTGAGGCTTTTGGTAAATTTCCATTCAACCATTTCAAAACTATCTACTGGATAGACACACGGATGGATGTCAGTTTGGTGTTTTTTCTTTGTTTGTAAACACTCATACTAGGTATCACAGCTAACTTTTGAAAGTTTCTAAATTTCACTTACCCTGCCCATTTCCTTTTTGAGCACATGAAAAGAAGAATTTTGATACCTCATTTGTCAAATTTGAATAAGTACTTTTGAAAATACGGCCACTTACATGAGAGACGAAATGGTCAAATTTTGCGTAATTAGGCTATAACTGACAATTAGCCATTTTCAAGGTGATATCATTTTGTAATTAATTGATGAATCACCTTTCTTTTCAAGAAATCTGTTCTCTGTATGGATTTCTACATGCCTATTTTTTTTCAGGTTCTTTTGACAAATATTTTTTTTTGTGGAATTTTTCATATAATTATATGAAGCCCATTTTGATGCGTGTGACAAATGGCTATTTTTGCGTCGCCGGAACAAGTTTTCATGGGTTTTGAAACATGGCTAGATTTAAGAGTGTCTATCAAGAGGGGCTGAATTTCGGCATATCTGGGGTATATATATAGATTAATTAGTTTTGTAAGTTTGGACCATCAAATCCATTGTAATTAATTTTAAATGGCATTTGAAAATTGCTCTAAACTCTTCAAGAAGTCCAGGTAGACAAAGGAACATCCCTTCACTGCTATTGTGTAAAAATGTGTAGAACAGGTGCCACATGCATATTCACCTGTTCTACACATTTTTACATAATAGCAGTGAAGGGATGTTCCTTTGTCTACCTGAGGAACTGTATATTTTGTCAGCTTTCTTTGTCCGTCATGTTCATAGTGTCAGGGTACAGCTGTATTCATCGGATTTGCGCTCAAGCACCATCTTGCGGTCATTCTTAATATTTACATGATCGTATTCTCCAGTAAATTCTCTTTCTTCTCTTATCAAAATCGAATTAAAAGTATGTTTTTCTGATATAGAAAAATTGTTTCAAACTTTTCACTCTGATTTTTCACGATCTTTTTTAAACATACCCCCATCGATTTTTATATGAAAATAAAGCTTAAGATGTGCTCTTTCCAACCAGTGGATTTTTAAAACTCAAAGACAAATGGCGTTCAAGCGCATTGAGCTAAAACTAGCGATGCAAATCGGCGATCAAATAAAAATGGTGACAAACGAAGTGACACGGTACAAATTAGAGGGTAAATCACAAGCAACTGTGTCGTAAGTAATTGATGGATTTTGATGAAAATGACATGACATGAAAGACAGAATCCTGAGCTTTCGAGAGACATATAATTTTATAATATTTATTTTTTCCATGATATGAAAATCTTCCTTGATAAAGAGAGAATTTGCGTGGTTGAGCTCTGCGTGTCCCCACTCAATGCAGCTCTTCTGTGATACCTACTCATACTTAGGTGCCTGTAAACACACTAATTTTGAGAAACCAAGAAACAGCTATCACTACATAAATGATCAGTGATTAAATAGTTTGATATCACATTGTCCCAAAGTAAAAAGAGAGAATACACACATGTACCTTTACACTGTATAAAACTCAGCCAGAAGAGACACTTATGAGTTAACAATCGGAGCAGCAACTATTACTATGTAATCACAAATGTATGAATTTGTTTATGTTAAGGACCGACTTACCCAATGGAAGGAGGGGTGTATCACTGCAAGCTAAGTTGATATCGACCCTCATTCTCTGGCAGGTAGGAGTCGGTACCTGTACCAAGACTGTACATTCTGATAGAGACTTCTCAAAGCCCTGGCAAGCTATAAACCTCACCACATGAGATGGCCTACGAGGAGTGACCACCCTGCTTTCAAGGCTGATGGTGAGAGCTTGGGTGTGTCCTAGCTGACGACAGATCACATGAGCTGCTAGAAGGCCTATATTAGTCCCACAGAAGGGCAGCCATCCTTCATAAGGGAACTTCTTTATCTGCAGAACGCCAGAGCTGGACGTCCCGTTCAACCATACTGTATTAAAAAGAAAAATGTTTTAACAAATACAAACTACATTTGCTGGACTGCTCTAAGAATTCTGCCTTAAAATCATATTTGTATCTAGCAAGTGCAATAACAATTCCCCTCCCCCCCCCCCCCCATAAAAAAGAAAGAGTCCATTTGTATTCTTAACTGTATGCAGAGTAATCCCCCCCCCCCTTATTTTCCATGCTTGGTTGATAAGTAAATGAGCATGAATTGCATTTTATAAATCCTTCACTAAAACAAAATTCAAAGCATGTATGTAACTTTGATGTCAGCTCTGTTAAAATTTATGTGTAAACAGGAGATCATAAAATGCTGCTTTTTTTATGAAGAGCTAGTGAAACAAAAAGGATAATATAACATTGTGTGTCACTGCTCTAGTAGAAAAATAGATAGTTTATGTGAAACATAGTTCTTTCATAATGCTGTTTCATCACAAAGAGTGACTTCTACGAAATATCTGTAAATACCTTGCACAGAATCATTGCCTGAAGCAGCCACGCCCACACACATCAACCACATTTGCAGTTTCTGCACTCCTGGTGGAATCGTGCTAGTATAGTTGATATGTGCGCAGTCTACCAGTCTAGATTCATATCCTGAACATTTCACTCTCGCCATCAACCATGGGGTACTGGGCTGCAGCTCAACTCCTATGTTTGTTGAAAATCTGTAGAGAAATGGAAACATGAAAGTCATAAATAGGTTAATTTTGATTTCTAAAATTTTAATTTCTGAAGTAAAATTAGATCATGGAGGGATATGGAAACAGGAAAGTGATAAATGAGTTTGTTTCAATTTCTACAGAAAAATTAGATTGAATTAAGAAAATAAAAGAGGGGTTGCATAATCAATGTTTTTTTAGTTCCCCAGTAAAGAGGAAGATAGATTAGCGTTAAGCAAAGCAGGTTTGTTTTTATGCATGAAAGTAGATCATCATGTGAGCCTCTTTAACCAATAGTGATGTTATGCACTGTATCTCCACCTCTTGTTGTAGGGATATTTTATTGTTATTTTGTCCTCCTTTTTTTGTGTTCTTTTCTCCAAATACATGAATTAAGAGATTGATTTTTTCTGTTAAGCAGTTTACCACATCGTGTCATAACAGGCCATTTTATCCATGACTTCATGTTTATTGTTTTACATGATCCTGTTAAAAAAACAAAAGCTGATAATTTGAGCTAAACTTGACAATTAAGTCAAGTACACATGTAACCAACAAATTAAACAAAACACTCACTACTACCTACATGTACAATGTAGTCACCCAAATATGCACAGTATTATTAAAGAGTGAGGTATTTCATTTTGCCCATTTTCAAAATGTTTTGTAACTTAAACTGCACTTACAATCTGACACTCATTTCCACCTTGAAACGAACATACACAGTACAATAACACTTTTAGCACATCGGTTTACACCCTATACAATGTGAGTCAAAAAAAAGTTTACACCTAGAAAATTGCTAATTATTTTTAAAATCATCCATGAACAGTAAATTATTATATATCTTATGAAAGAGTGTTTTATTCCAAATCATTTGGTACTATTTTTGTGTGGTATGTGTTCACGCTTGGATGAACAGGAGGCATTGTTTGCGAGAGTGCAAAAATCGACTTGCGCCAAAGTTGCGTATGTGATATTTTTATAAAACAATTGGGATTTGGGTATTAATTCGGTCTTTGCAGATCCAAATAACATCCCTAACAAAATTAATCATGCCACACATATCAAATATCGAATATCAACGAACATTTGTGCGGGTGTGTGTGGGTGCGTGTGACTTTGCCCTTTGCAAAATGCATATGCAATGCATTTCGTTTGATACATTAATTTCACTCTATCACTTCGCTAATCCCAACATAATACATACCGGTACTGTAGGCAACACTTTGGCGCAAGTCGATTTTTGCACTCTCGCAAACAATGCCTCCTGTTCATTCAAGCTTGAACACATACCACACAAAAATGGTACCAAGTGATTTGGGATAAAACACTCCTTTCATAAGATGTATAATAATTTACCGTTCATAGATTATTTTAAAAATAATTAGCAATTTTCTAGGTGTAAACTTTTTTTTGACTCACACGGTATATCAAAGTTGACATGAAGTGCTTACACTGTAGTACTGTATTCCAGGTATCCCATTTGTTGGCACGCCACCTTTGCCACCATACTCTTTGAGGCATCTGGGTACACCCAGCCCCATTGGTTGTCCATGTATACTTGAAGGAGGCCTGGCTCACTGGTGACATTGCTTCCAAATAGCCGCAAATCGTACTGCCTTCCTCCTGTAATTACAATATAAATAAGTACACTTGTATTTAACTACTGAGCACATCATTTGATGTAAGTAACACTGCTCTATATGTTACCTTAATGGAAAATCTTTCACAATTTGTCATAATGGATATGACTGCAGTTATCACCATGAAAACAATAGATGTACACTGTACATGTACATTGCACATGCAAACATTTGTATGTGTGTGCAGTAAAATAAAAGTACCATATTTGCCGGCGTAAAGGCCGCACCGCCGTATAGGCCGCACCCCCAACTTTGACATTTCGTAGAGGAAAACTACAAAAAAAAAAAAAAAAAAAAACTAAAAAAAAAAAAAAAAAGAGAGAAAAAAAAAAGGACCAAACAAAATGATCATAATTTTCTTGTAGAACACTCTTTTTTTTTTTACAAACTATACCAAATTCATCAATATTCTAGTGAATCAACAAGAATTTAACCCCAAAAATGATCATAATTTAGCAGATCTTCATCGACTTTTAAGCTAGTACTGTATCGTACGCAGATTTGGTATCCTACAATACCCCTACCTCGATGTGTGGTGTAATCCGAAATAGCGTTTTTCGACCTGCGCAGTTGCGTTGCGCGGCAGCTAGCTCCGTAAGTAACGGCCTGTCCCTTTTTTTACTTTTTGGCGATGCAATGGTACGGACTTAGATCTAGATCTATCGGCAGATTTTATTAGAAAAATAAGTTTTTTCGTCTTCATGTCAACTATGCAACATAAAATTGTCGGTAAGTTGTGTGGAGTTATTCTAGAGTTGTCCTGTACCGTTGTCTAGTCATGCTACCGTTCCTATAGTCCCATACGTGCAAATGGACGTGATGTTTTGACCGCTGAATTTTGTTGTTGTTGCGTATACGCCGCACCCCAACTTTTTGATTTTTTCTCACCCGAAAATACTGCGGCCTTTACGCCGGAAAATACGGGGGTATTACATTATATATCATGTAGTATCTTTTCTGTATGTTTCATGTCTATATGTTGCACCCTGCTTTGGAAGACCCATTGTCCTGAGCCATGCTATATCGTTATTGTGTTGTAATTATTTTTAAATATGATACTTGCACCAATATCTATTTGTTATCATGAAACAAATACTTCATATTAAAGGGAACCAAAACCTTCATACTAAGTTACTTTTATTGTAAAGTTTAACAGATTTGAATAAAATCAGTGAAAATTTTAACAAAATCAGGCAAGGAATAAGGAAGTTAGAGCTTTTTTAAATGACTAGTCACTAGAGGGCGGTATTCAATTTGATGACATCATCTCGTCCTTGTTTTCACGAAGTGACGGTAGTGAGGAAAATCGTAACGCAAAGTGAATGCAATTTTTTTTCACTACCGTCACTTCGTGAAAACAGCGACGATCTGTGGACAACTCTATGCCTTTTGTACATAAAACTTCACAATTTTTTTGTTTTCTTCGTATTTATTTGTGTTCTTGATCCGACTTCGTAACATGTGAAGTAGAATATCATTTTGCATTCTATATCTTGCTTTCAGGGGAGTAGATTATCTCAATCACAAGAAAGAAGGAAAAACATGAAATTTGATGTACAAAAGGCATGGAGAGTTGTCCACAGATGATGTCATCAAATTGAATACCGCCCTCTAGTGACTAGTCATTTCAAAAAGCTCTAACTTCCTTATTCCTTGCCCGATTTTGTTCAAATTTTCACTGATATTTTTCAAATATCTTAAACTTTACAATAAAGTAACTTAGTATGAAGGTTTTGGTTCCCTTTAAATAATGAAAACATTGATTACAAAATTGTACCATCATAAGCATGCAACTGAGAGAAATGCATGTACAGTATATTTATATTAGTGCTGTAACATCACGGATATCTCCAATTCCGTTTAACCGCCAGTCAAAACCGGACGGTTTTCGGTTAAACGATTTTTAAAAAAAAAAAAAAAAAAAAAAAAATCGTTATTTTTTTTTTTTTTTTTTTTTTTTTACCGGCAAGCCAGGTCCGTGTGAAAAAACGGGAAGGACTTTCATTTAACTGCGAGGTGCAGTTGAAGGCGCCGATTTGTGCTTGTGAACTTGTCACAAATAATAGTAACAATGTCGTTTTTAGAAGAATGTGTAAAATCATTAATGTAAATTAAAAAACAGTAAAGGACCTAGGATAGAAACTTGTGGTACACCATGTGTAAAAATTGGATGAATTATTATTATAAACTACATATTGAGATCTATTACAAAGATTACTTTCAAACCAAGATAACAGACAAATTGGAGTGTTGTTCTAGTTTCCCAGTGGTGAGTCAACACACCGATTACTGAGCTGGGAGACATTGCCAGGCATAGTGCCAGGTGGAGGGGCATAAATCGAAAAATAAAAAAAAAAATTATTAAAAAAAAAAAAAAAAAAAAAAAAAAAAAAAAAACGGGAAAACGAAACCGTCCAATTGAAAACGGAATCCGCCATGGGCGGTCGGATACCGGACGGTTAAACGTTTGATTACAGCACTAATTTATATGCAGTATTGCTTTATTCTACGTCCGTGAACTTAACCAAACATAAGATAGAGATCAGATTACCCGTTCATGAAGAAAAAAAATCAACACAATTGTACTGATTTCAGAAAGTGGACTTTGACAATTCAATTTAAAGAAAAGATGAAAGTGCTTGTAAGTTTTAAAACTGTTTTTAATTAGAAAAAATAAAAAAGATCACAAAATTACAATTACACACTTCAAAGTCCATACATGTAGCCTCTATGAGTGAATGGCTGTTTTGGGAAATATTACCAGAGACTGTTCTATTTTCATCAATTGGAAAGTATTCCTTTTTCTTAAATGTCAACCACTTTGCTATTTGGCATAATCTAGATTAAAATGACAATTAAAATATGTTAATTGCCTGCCCCAAACTATTAAAGCCTACAAGTACACATCCACATCAGTATTTATGCTTTAGCATCCATTATTTCCCGGCTATTACCATCAGTTAGGGGTTTTACAGAAATGAAATTCCATTCTGTATTTGTATGTTTTAATTGTTTTCATGAAGAGTGTTGAATAAACTTGAATTTGAAGTGTATACATATTTGTGCATGTGCAATATGTTTGAGTTTGAGTTTGAGTTTGAGTTTGAGTTTGAGTTTATTAACAACAAAAATAATAACAAGTAAAACATAATGTATCAAGCATGATTACATAATGTATCAAGCATGATTACATAAAATATAACAATATAACACAAGATCGATAACATTACACATGAATAATATAAATATTGTTTACAAGTATGTCGTATACAAATGGAATAAAATATTATGTGTACACTTTTGTTGTTAAAGGGGGTACCAGAAGTTAGCACAAGTGCTAGTCGAGTCTGGTTCCCTGTCTTTGGCAAGAATTTTAAAACTATTTTTTTTTTTTTTTTTTTTACTATACTACATTATATACATGTAATAATATACAAATAATGAATGGTTATGAGTTCAATAGTGCGAATATTGTCATGAGTTGAAAGATTAACATTCTATTCAACGAGGCGTCAGCCGAGTTGAATAGAATTAACGTTGATCTTTCAACGAATGAAAATATTTGCACTATTGAACGAATGAAAAACATTCATTATTTGTTTTATACAACATCGAAGAAGATCTAATAGAACGTTAATCAACAAATTATGCTTTACTCCTTATATTAAAGATAAATTAAAGTTGGAGTCAAGCCTTCTCGATTACATTGAGATTGCCTTCGCGTCAGATACACGCAGGGATACGCGCGCGCACGACTGAGAGGTACGCAGTCTGCATATAACCCAAAATGCACGGCGCATATAACCAAAAATGCACGACCGTGCAATATACCATCTATTGAATATCATGTGACCAACAATCCTCCAATCAAATGACAAGGATCCACGTAGGTGTTGTATAACATAAACTATATAGTAAACAAAGAAATAGAATAGTCCTTTAGAAATATTCCTTACTTAATATACATGGAAGTCAAATGTGTGTCGACTTCTGTATCAATACCAAACATACAGTAAATAAAAAATAAATCATTATCTAGTGATCTTTTTATAAATACTCTAATCTGAGATTTCTTTTTGCCATTTTAAGAAGTTTTAACTTTTGTTTAACTCAAAGTATTTAGATGTTTCGTTAACCCCATCCGAAAAGCATTTTTTTTCTTCTTTTTTTTCTTCTTATGTATTTGACTGCTTCATATTGTATGTGCTTCCTATGGGTTTGTTGCTGAATACTACAATGCTATTTGTGTTCTACACTGTATTCAAAGTAGCCTACAGGCAGATATTTCTTATCTTTAAATCTGTTTCTGCATACAGATAACTCGCTTCAATCGATTCAAGTTACATTATCTAAATCGATGTTACATGTATGTTACTTCTGTTAAACATGAGCATGAAATAAGATGTTCAATAGTAATGATGTGATATTTTAATTTCCAAGTAGGAATTGCATTTGAGTATACAAGTACGTATAAATTCTTAGATTAGATGTACATGTAATTGTACCATATTGAAACCTTGCTATTATTCATGAGCTTACCTTCTACACTGGCTACTGTTGAACGTTGCAAGTCACCTACAGAGGTTGCGTAAGCTGCCTCTAGAGCCAACGTGAATGCAGTGACCGTCGTCGTTGATATATGAGCCATTGAGGAACGTGGTATTCCATTCTTCAAAGGTGAAAAGCTCATCAACACAAGCAAGCATGCTAGCATAAGATGATGGAATAATCTGATTGATGGGTGGATGGCAGTGATGCTAGCAGACATGATGAGGAATGTAGAGCTTCTTCTGTTAGATCTGCTTCTCCTTGATTCGCATCAATACTCAGAGCACAGAATTGAGGGCGAGAAACTCCTTCCATTCAATTTAAACAGTTATCTCTGCCATCTTGTTGTTGTTTGATGTTGATGTATCACAGGACTGTAAACAATTAAAAGAAAAATGCAAATGACAATTTTGTATTTGCATAATGAATACAAATAATAATGTGCATGTAATAAGAGTTTAAATGATACATTATTTTAAAGTAAAGAAAGGCGACTAAAGTAAAGTTAGAGTAAAACGGATTTGATAAATAAAATCTTGCCCTTGAACAAACTGCAGGACATATCAAACAATAGCCAGCTTATTTCTCTGAACCTGAATCCATTCAAGAGAGCATATAACTATGTAGACTCCTGCATACATGTACATGATGAACATATAATTTGGATATCATAATTTCAGTTCAGCTATTTGCATGTACATGTAAGTAAAAACAAAATTACAATGTCATTTGTAAACTATCTATCAACAGGAAATGCAGAAATTCACCTCAACCTCAAACAAAAATACCTTGGATCTCTTTGATTTTACTGCCCAAGTTTCACTTGCAAAACAAAGGCCTGGAGAGTGTGAAGAAGGTCAATTTCATATATGGCATTAAAGAGTCCCTCTTAGACTCATTAACCTAGTTAATTACATGTAGCACTGAGCGTACGATGCAGAGAAATGCTTCTGCATTACTGGATTTTCAAGATTTTATCTAACACTCCTTTTTTTTCTTCTCTATTTACAGAACAACTTGACAGTCAACCTTGAGATATTTGTAATGACATACTGATACTAAAAATCTACATCTAGATCTACATACAAATAATTAATAGATTGCATGCGTGCAAAGTCATGGTCGTTAATTCTCACAATGGCCACTCGATAAATTCTCAGAATATCGGCTAAACAGAAACATGTTCTGG
Source organism: Strongylocentrotus droebachiensis (assembly GCA_035222895.1). Taxonomy (NCBI): domain Eukaryota; kingdom Metazoa; phylum Echinodermata; class Echinoidea; order Camarodonta; family Strongylocentrotidae; genus Strongylocentrotus; species Strongylocentrotus droebachiensis. The sequence goes on from JAVYIG010001415.1 coordinate 215,798, forward strand.
TTTCTAGAGGCAATCGAAAGAAGTTGAGCAGTTTACACAATTGACAGTTAAGTATTTTTCATTTTCTGTTTGAAGTGTTATTATTTAAAGGTTGTGTGATGATTTACTACAAAAGCACTGTTGGAAAGTACAACCAGGGTACTATACCAAAAAAAGGAAAGTTTTCAATAGCCACTTTAATAGGTCTCCAAAACACAAACAAATGCTCAAAAGAGTGAAGGTCACTGTTAAAGAGCAATAGATAATGGGGGTAATTTTCATGTCTAATCACTTTGGTAAATCCGCCTGCATTGACTGATAATGCGGGAAACTACGATTTAAAAACCCATTACATACGGTACATGAAATAGATCATGTACTTCTTTTACAGGGAACATTTTTATATTGTTAAAACCCAACAACACAGTATTTATACATGATGTAATCCACAAAACAAAATCCGACAAATTATAATCATGTGCTCCACCTACTGAATACTGAATTTGTGATAGAGTGTATTTTAGAGACAAGTTTTTTTCCTTCAGATGTACATTGTATATGTAGCATACTGGTATGTAAGTAGTCTAAAATTACATAGAATGTGAACTGAACAATGAACATCAATTAGCAATTTGTTTTTGAATGGAGAAAAAAAAAAAAAAAAAAAAAAGGAAGAGGACAGCATTAATGAAACCTTCATTAAAAAAAGTTTGCAAACATCCATTAACAAGTGTATAAGATTAAATAGGGATGCTGCCCCTAAAGATAAGCTTGAGTTCTGGTAATGATAGAAAATAAATTCTGACAGAATCCAACAAAACTTACAGTGAATGTTTAAGATTACAAATAAATGACATGTGCCAAAAGATTTTGGTAGAAAATGTATAGGTAATGAGGAATGAGAATAGAAAGAGAAGGAAATCAAGTTAAGTAGGTCCGACACCAAGTGCTTAACACAGGGAGCTGTGGTTTTTATTGGAGATGATTCCCAGCAAGTTTATGTGAGGTTGTTAACTTGTTTTTATCGATCTTACTGGATCAAACAATCAATCTACTGCAGGATAAACAATCCAGAATGAATTATAGCCATGTTCTCTCAATATGCGATGCCCATACCAGAGCTCAAGATTAGCTTTAACAGTAAAAGTGTCAAAGGGGTGGGTTAAATACAGTGCATCTTAAATGATTTAATGTCACTCATTATCATGACTACAAAGTACATGTAGGCGTGAAGGTGTTTTCCATACTTGTCCAAGGAAATATTTCTCAACATTTTATACTACCGGTAGATTGTGGTAATAGTTTTAAAAATAGTTAAGGAGAACATAAGTTACACATTTTCCTTTTATAGTCTACAGGTTTGTAGGTGCTGTGATAATCATGTCCAGCATTGAGTCAAACTAATAAGATATCTTAAGTTGTTCATAAAATACATGTATAAAAGAGGTCCCAAGTCTGTTGGCTACCAGTAATAAATTGAAAATGAACTACCGGTAATATGTATGAGATACATGTATGGCTTCTACATATTCTTAGACAACAGGAGGGATTGAGTCAAAACAGGGAAGTGTATTACATTATATATCATGTTTCAACTTTCACATTTGCATTTGAATATTGCAACATATCATTGTATCAAATTGCCAGCATTTTGTCAAAATTCTCTGAACAGGCGATATCAAAACAACCTACATGTACTACTATGCTTCATTATAAACATGTAAAAAGAAAAGAGCCAGATGGCATAAAAAGGGGTTAATTTTATAAAAATTTGTATTGCTCTATATTCTAGGGCTCGAGGCTGTGCTGATAAGGTCAGATTATTATTTCTGTCTTTCTTTCTTTGTAGACTATAGTGTGATATATGTCGATGTTACTTCGGAGTTGGTCTGAATAATAAACACACAAAATATGAAAATGGTAAGACTTACTAAGTTACAGTCAACTCCAACAGGCTTCTCGAAGATCCTAATTATAATGCACATACATGTAATATCCATGTACATTGTACCAAGTTACACATATGCCTGTACCACGTTATCCAAGAAAACAACGAAACATGCAATATGACTTGAAATATAATCCTGTAAGTAACAAAATACTTACTGATAGTTAAAAACAAAGCAGGATATACCTCCAACCAGTTTCAGACAATTTACAGCTCTTTCGGTCCTATCTTTCAGTTCATCGTGTATCCTGAATACTCACTAAATGTATTTCCCACACTTCCTATTCCTCTCTCGTCCTCCCACATATGTGGTATTACTGGCAAACTGGGTCAGGCGATGACATTAGGCTGTGGTAGGTACAGGTATTTGACTTTATCCTTAACTGGTTTATAAGATAATCGCTAACTCTATATGAGAAAGGGGAATACCCCCTCCTTCACTGGATGCCAGTGTCAACAAAGATTCCCTTGCACAAGTGCCTACCGGTACATGTATACCGGTATGAGTAACATTGGTATTACTGAATGTGATTTACTTTCCAATTACTTTCATTTGTGGTCAGAGAAAGACTAAGGAAATGAAGGAAAATTCCCAGAAACCACACATGTGTGTTAATGTATATGTACGGGTATGTTCTCTCCAGACCAAAGCTTCCCTCATATTATTCAGAAAAGAAGAAATCCCACACTCCTACACTTTCCATTCTTTATTTCCTCATAAATTATGCTTAAAGGGGACTTGCTGTAGAACTCTATTTTTAATCTACTACATGTATGTTCAACAACATATTTCAGAAATTCAGCTTACTGTTGATGAGTTCTAAAATAGGAATCATTAATATTGGCTACCTAATACATTTGTTATGACACTTATACATCTACCCATTGAATACTACATTGTACTGTATTTTGACCTGGAGTCTAAGGACAATGTCACCATGATAAAATCATAACTTCTATTCTGGATTAAACTTTTTTTTAAGAAAAAGAAAATATGTATAATACACATTATAAACTGACTTTGATTCAAAGTACAAAGTTTCAAACAGTGTACTAAGTTATTAACATGCAATTCATTAATAGAATTTATGTATGTATCCTAAGGCAACAATCCTTACATTTTTTTTACTCCACAAGTGTACTTCAACCTTGAATTTTTTGTTCTACCATTTGGAATATAACAGCCTACAAATGTGTAAAAAACAGAATATTCCAAAGCTCCAAACACTTTTGCCCAAGTTATCTAGGACTTTGTATTCAACAATTTTAAGGACAGACCAATCCTCATGGCAGGGCTCCACACTAACTTTTTTGAAGGGAGTCAGGATTGAACTCTGTAAAAAAAACTTCACAATTTGGGGGGGGGGGGGTCCACAGTTAGATTTAGGTGCCCATGTGCCCTGAGTGGAAAGGGCCTGTTGGTGTTGAGCCCTGCTTATAGCAAAGTTTAGAAAGAAAACACCTAGGCCCATAGTTTTAATCAGTGCCTCAAAAAGAAGGCAAGGTATAATTGTTACCGTATATATCCTGCATCAAAACAAAATATTTTCATGGTTTTATTTTATGTTTTTTATTGGCTGAGCGCTCTTCACGTGACAAGAAATATTTCATCCATTTTAAGGTTGCTCTGAAAAAGTACTATTTTAGAGTACTATTTTGGATTTTTTAAAAATTTGATTAAAATGTAAGATTTTTAAAATTAAACAAATATACCATGCCTTCTTTTCGAGGTTCTTGCATGACTCAAATAGATTTAACCAGAACCACTCAAGACAGTGTATATTTATATACTAAATTGCTGGTGCAACTGCAAGCCCAAACAAGTCCAGCATCATCTTTTTGTCACAGGTCAACTGTACCAATCGTTTAGTATTCATTTTTGTTTTTGAGTTTGTTTTTGGTGAAAGGCATATTTTCACATTTTATTTGAAGTTTCTTTTTGTAACTTTGGAAGTTCCCAGAAAACACACAGTTTGGAAGTTCAAATTTCATCTAAAATAAGGATGACATGATGTACACCGCACATGACATTTGGAACACTTGATGAGAAACTTAAATAACAGTCTACCAAGAATCAATATTGTAGAAGTAGAAACACATACATGTAGGTAATTGGAGTGAATGAACAAGAACATTAAAGAGCATTTAATTCCTTTCAGTTTCACAAATTTTGACTTGATAAATTTCAATGACAATTTGAATTACATTAGTAGATCTAGTCTATTAAGTATTAATTTACTGGTACCGCGGTAAGTAACAAAATCTTAAGATTACCATCTAATCCAAGACATATGTTGATGCTACTAATTCTACTGCCCTGAGAAGTCACTGTCAATGATTAATCTCTGCTTAAAGGCCTAGTCTATACCCTAATATACTTTGATCGAGAGCAGGGACATCTGTGGAAGCACCTATAGACTCTACTAATAATAGACAGAAATAACCATCTGGTATGGGATTTCTTGAATAAAACTGACATTTGTCAACTCTTATAGAGGCAGTCATTGGAGCCACACGCAGTCTCAGCAGAGCAACCGTTGATATCAGAGACTGAATCTTTCGCCTTCGGATTAGGCCTACCAAGTATTTATTCTGCCCAATTTTAGTGTGTTATGACAATTAGATCTAGACCTATGTTGTTGTTTTTGTTGGATGACAATTTACAATGTCTTACTTAAATGCCCATAAAAGATGACACCGTTTTCATGCATCAGCTATCAAATTCATGCATGCAGATCTAGCTACATCAGTACATGTAGCTCCAAGCTCTCTGTAGACTACATCATCAACCACATCAACGCCACACCCCGCACTAGTACCGTACCCCTGCATGTGCCCGGCGCCCCTGGGCCAGGCTGGCTTCGAGCTGAGATAGATGCCCGCACGGACATACCTGCGCCCTAATCGTTTTTCACACGGTAGCAGCCGACTTTGCATATCATATTTTGATTAAATGCATTAATATACTTTGCTTTGGTCATGTGCCGGTACATATACCGAACTATATATTCAGTAAAAACTACTTTACAGAATAATATATACAAAATATGTTACTTACGAGTTACGACTGGCTAAGTTATGTGATCAATCAATCATTCCACATCTGTTGTGCTTCTCTCTGTACTGTATACCGGTAGTGTAGATGGTGCATATGCATGCAGTGCAAGTGCCCTATAGATATAGTGCAGCGCGCATGCACATACACAGCGCGATCATATCCCGATATAACAGCGACGAGCATATATCCGGAGCTCGAGCGCGAGCGGCGCCACGGCTACCACAGCTTCTATTACGTTACCTCGTACCTTGTGTACAGAACAACATTCAGCTCCAGTTACCAAATGTTGCGTATCTAGTCCCTGTTGCTTTTTCAATTTGTGACATTTACAGCTTCACTTTAAAGTTTAATTATTCGACCTAAAAAATAGCATTATGGCCGATGCCACACAAAGCATCCATGTTACTTTAAAGGAGAGTTTTACCAAGATTAGTGAGCAAATTGAAGAGCACCAGCTGAGTCACAGAGAATGGCAACAATTGATGAAATCTCACCAGGAGTTTCAAGTGTTTGACAACTTTATCAGAAGGCAACCACAGTCTATGGGAGTCTTGTATTTGAAAGTCATCCTTTGGTCCCTTGTGAGCCTTTTCCTGTTAGTGTTCCTACTCTTTGCAGTCTTCTCACACAACGTCATCCCGGACGATTCATTTCTCGGTTCAGCTCACTACCACATCTCAAAGATTTATGTCGAAACCTTCGATAGTGCAATTCTTGATGAGGAACAGTGTATTGTCCCCCTCCATGAAGCTGTGCAAGATCTGTTCCGACCTCCTGTTTTAGATTGCAGTATGTGTGCTGGCATGACCTCAGTAGACATCCGTACCAACCTGACAACCAAAGAGTTCAAAGACAAGTACGCTTACTCCAGTCGACCTCTGCTCGTGACGGATGGAATGGAGGGCTGGACAGCCGTCGACACCTTCAGTTTCCAGTTTTTTCAAGAGGTGTATGCAACAGGCAGTAAAGCATTGAAGAGTGCGGAGGATGACTGCCAGTTCTTCCCTTATAAGACAGATTTTGGGAAGCTGGGAGACGTGTTCAACATGACAGTGGATCAAGCTTATTTAAGAGATGGCTCAAATTCGAAGCCATGGTATATCGGATGGTATGTTTACATTCGTAGCATTTGCAGTAATCTTCGGCTAGTTTTTTAAAAAGTTTGAGGACCTGCTAACCTCTATAATTATTTGCGCGGGACACTTATTGTCAAATAAAAAAAATACAGCTTTTAGGATAATTTACATGTAAGTGCTGCAAAAATTATAACATGTTGGATGGAGCATTGGAGCTTCGTCAATACAATCTACAGAGTACAGACCAGTGTTTGATAGGGTAGTTGTTTGCCCGGACACTTAACAAAAATAAAACCTGCTTTCCCTTTGGATGACACAAAAATATCCATCAAATGATAATAACCATCATAAATATTTTACAATCATGATTGATGTGAGATTGAGAAATGAGTAAAGATGGCAATTCAACCATGGTACCAAAAAAAAAAACGGCCTGAAATTGCTTAAATGCCACATGACCTAGATCCTATGAAAGGAATCATGTGTTATGTTATCCTCCATTCGTTACGTAATTATCCTCCATGCGTTGTAAGGGATGAATATTGTCTGTTAATGTTTCATTAATTATTCTACTCCCAAACAGGTTACCTTTGCAATCAAGAAGTCACCTTACTCACCTGTACTGTAGTCATCATGAACACCATGTTTTTCATTTTAGTCATGTTACATTTGAAAGTATCACAAAATGTAGTAACGGATCGACAGAAGAAGGGAGGATGTACACTGAATAATGTGTTGATTCTTGTTTTGTCTCTATTCCTTTCAATTCTCTTTAATACAGGAGTAATTGTGATTATACCGCTGCCAACAACCTGAGGAAGCACTACAAGAAACCCTACTTTTTACCAGAAGACTCCGAGTCTAGTAAAGTTGACTGGCTTTTCATGGGCAGTCCAGGTTATGGAGCCCCCAACCATGTAAGCACCTGACAGAATACAACTTTCTATTCCTGTACTCTAAACAATATTAATTGGTTTATTTTGTTGGCAAGTCCAAGGTAATTACAATTTACAAGTATCATACCTGAAGTACCATTTTCCTTCATATTTGGAGTAGACCAAGCTGTTGTAGGGATATTAACAAATTAAAATCTTTAATGTGTGGGAAAAAAATTCATTGGACCTGCCCAAGTGCAGACAAAGGTTTTATTTCATAAATATTCTTCCATCTAACATGCACTGTAAAGAAAGGGCCTACATGTACACTTAAGTTTTTGTTGTAAATTAAGTGAGTGTTTGATCTGAACATAATGTTCCTCGTAAAGTGATTTAAACAAAATTCTCTCTACTTTACAGATTGATGCTGTTGATAAACCATCTTGGCAAGCTCAGGTCAAAGGTCACAAAATCTGGACATTGACCCCACCTCCTGAATGTTACTTTGAATGCGGTCCTCGGATGGAGGTCACATTGCACCCAGGATCAATTGGTAAGGCTGCATACAAATAAGCTCATCTCTATCTCATGAACTGATTGTATCTCTCTTGTTTTGGTAACCCATCAACCCATCACCATACCTAAACATAAACCTAAACTTTTATGTAGTTCTAATACTAAGTACTCTCTTAAATAACAAGTATTGAAACACCCAATCGCTATATTGCTAAAATTGTTTCATAATATTATTGTTCCCTACATACAAGAGACAATTCATGTTGGACGTCATCTAATATTTTTAGCAAGTTGGTCAGCAACAGTTGCATAGATACCTCTATGCAAATTTCACTGGGGATTATTTCCAGTCATACAAACTTGAAAACTTTGTAGTTTTCTTGCTACTTTGCAGTGCTTTATGCCTATGGTGCTGTACAGTAAAGATGATAAACTACATGTATGCAAAGTTTATAATAATAATAATAATAATAATAATGATATTAATAATGATATGATTGCAGGGCCCTCAGGGAGAACAGTATGAATACGGATGAGGCTACCCTGGGTAAACAAGACATATTATTATTATCATTATTATTATTATTATTATGGTGCTGTACAGTAAAGATGATAAACTACATGTATGCAAAGTTTGGAGAATGTTAAGCTGATATTCTGTGTTTCTGGATTTGTTCTCTTCTACAGTGATTGTGGATACAAACAGCTGGTTTCATTCCACTCTGGTGATTGGAGATGAGATGAGCATCACCATTGGTTCGGAATATGACTGACCTTTGACCTTCCATCATTAATGGGGCTTCCTTTACCATTCTCTTTCATCCCACATACATGTATGGTGTTGGGCAACCTTTGATATTATTTTGTATAAACGTTATTTACATGTACATTATAAGTACTAGAAGTTATTGCCACAGTATTCCAGATTATGTTATCTACCAAATACTCTTTTTTGATATTTTCACAGTTTTTAATCAACATAACATTTATTGTGAAAGAATCTTTTTCAATGTACTGTTTTTTATATATATCCATTTTCATAAAATCTCTTTTGAATTTGTGTGTGTTATTCCTAATTTAAAAAGGAATTATAACTAAAAAAAAAAATCCTCAGTTTTTCAGAACTTCACTTTTAAGGCTTTTACCTTCAAATTCCATGGACTGCAATTTGTGTCCCAGCTTATGATCATTCATATGTGCTTTGTTTACAGTGAGTTTCTGTTTAAAATCTAGTTTAATTCATAAGGAAATGGTAAATGTAGAAAGATAGCTGCCTAAATGTTTGATTCAATACTAATTAAATTCTGGCTTTTAAAGCTGAAGCTAAAGGTAATCTGAGCTCTCTGATAGACAAACAGAAAGAGAAACAGTTTTTAATTTCTTAATCATTTCCTTTCGAGCCTCACATCAGATCCTTCTGTTGACTATGAATTTGAGCAGGCAGATTTACATTGAGAAGAACATTTGTCATAAACCATATTATTTTGGAAAGGGGAAGAACCCTCACAATGTCTTTCTATATTCTTTGGGGGATTTAGCCCACTGTACTAAATATACATGTACCTAAAGTTTTTACCTACATAATCTTACATGCATGTATATGATAGTTTAATCTTATACTGATATTAATGATTATCTTCCCATGTACAGAACTACATGTCATTCATAGCTATCTAGCGTGCCAATTCATTTTCTGATACTTAAAGTGCAGTTAACAAAAAAATTATTCATACCATTACCAAGCTGTGTAATTTAGTTTAAATATGTGAGAAATATTGATTTGTCTTGATTTACGGTATGTTTCTTCAGAATGTGACATATCAAAGCTTACATCTAAAAATATTAAACCATTCCACCTTTCATTATTGAGTTAAGAAAAACAAAATGAACATCAAATCTACAAGAGGTATCAAGAATTTAGTTGCTAATTATATTAATCAAGAGCCTGTGGTTACGTATGATTGTTCATGTATACAGTATTATATGTACTATTATGTTGAGACAAGTTATTTGATATTATTGCTGGTATATGGGTTCTTGTATTGATTTCATGTAATCTATTAACCTACCTTCACATGAGTAATGATAGACATATTATCATATAGACCACTTCAGTGCTGAAGGCTGAATATTGTATCGCATTAAATGTAACATGTAAGGTTTGTTCATTTTTCTAATTTTTGATATCATTCTTTGAGTGGATATACTTTTTGAATTTTTGTTTGGGGAAAAATACTAGAAAACTGGATTTGTAAGGTTATAGAGATTTACTCAGTGTAACCCCCTATGTTTTGTACTTATACTTTAGTAAATAAATATATTGTAGTGTCATTTAAAATGAAGAGATTATATTTCAGACTGCTCTATATAAACTGCAGACCAAGAGTACTTTTGACCATATATTTGGAATATTTTACTTTTAATAGTACTTTTATGATCAGTACTTATATATCAACTCTTTGTCCTATGTGATCTTGTACATGTTTACAAATTATGAGTACAGGTATGTTTGTTCTCCAACAAACCTTTATTTTGAGGGAAGACAAATTAATCATGTTAGTGTTTTTGGTACATTATCATTAAATCATGAGATCATATTGAACTATGTTTAGTTTTCCCTTTTTTGAACTTCTACATATGAAGGTAAATTTTGTGTTGTATTACATAAAAAGATCAGTGATGAGGTCTTTTAAGTTTGAATTCAAAGTAGTTTTCAGAATGTGTGAACCCCAATCAGGCCGAGTATACGGCATCTGCAAGAATCTTCAGTATTGAAGGAGGCAGATTATCTTGAAGAAGAAGAAGAAGATGTATTGAGAATGACTAACATTACACTTATAATCCTCCTTCATGTACATGTAAGAATGATAACCATCATCACCAACACCATCACAGTCATTATCATCATCACCACCACCATCATCCTGCCATTATCATCACCATCATCAGTCATTATCATCATCACCACCACCATCACCCCACCATTATCATCATCACCACCACCATCATCCTGTCATTATCACCACCATCATCCTGTCATTATCATCACCATCATCAGTCATTATCATCATCACCATCAACATCACCATCACAATCACAGTCATTATCATCATCACCATTATCACCACCATCATCCCGCCATTATCATCATCACCAACATCATCACCACCATCATCATTATCACCAACATCATCACTACCATCATCATCATCATCACTACCATCATCATCACCACATCATCAACATACACTGATTGTGCTCCTTGTGATGGTATGAAATATTCTTAACCATTATTTGAAAACACTGATGTTACAAGCATGATTACAAATACAACAAATGCTTTAAAAATGCAATTTTCTGTAGGAAAAATTCTCAAAAGTTTATTCCACCTCAAAACACTTGGAGGTAGACAAAAAACAAACAATAAATACAAGAAAAGAGAAAAATAACAACACAGAAACAAAATGGTGAGCAAATCATCTTCCAAAATCTACAAATTTCATTCTAATCACATCATATAGAGTGACACCATTGTATCACATACTTCTAACACTGTACAGTGAGCTACTTGGCAACATCAATTGTGCATTCCATTAAGTTTCAATTCCATCAACTTTCTCTTCTCTACGTCGAACAAGACTCGATCATTAATTCATTTACATTTTCAGTTTGGTTGATCACTTGACTACAGACAATTTTTTGTGATTCAACATTCTGTACAATCATTAAAGCCTCTTTGCAAAAGCTTTCACCATCAGATCTACTTTCTGACCATCATCTGTACACCAACTTCTCCAAATATACACTGTGCTAAATTTACACTGTACAATATAACACCTTCCTTCATCTCCGTTTCTTTTCACTAGTATTCATACACCAGCATAAGCTCATTCCAAGTCTAAACTTTCCCAGACTGTGTTGGAAACTGTACTTTGTTCTCTTTTTTTCCATGAAGCAATCTATAAGTAGCCTCTGTATTGACATTTCAAACTTCACACATTCTCAACTTTCTTAATTCCTCCAACAAAGAAAACTTTGTTCAAAATGAAAATCAGAATTTCAACTAATTTCTTGTTACGCTCCATTCATTTTCCCCTAGCCCTAGCAAAAAACCGTTCTCCTAACAAACATTGCAGATTGAATCTGTGACTTCCAATTCATGAATTGAGGAATTCCTCTCCAAAAGAGCTTAGTTTCAGACCACGATTTCTTTACATCAAACTCCAATCCCATTGCTTGCTGTGACACAAAGTACATTCTACTCTAAACAAAATTAAAAGAATCTACAGACCTGAAGTAAAATGGGGAACATTGTTTGCTTTAACAATCTGCAAATAATGATTTGAACATTAAAAAAAGGGTGACACTTTGCAACTCAAAACTCAAAGAAACTACTTCATAAACACATATCAAGCAAAGAAAGAATTTACAAAACACTTATATTGATGTTATGAATGGTCAACATTGATAACAAAATGTACTGAGAAGAAAAAAATGAAGAAAAACTAAAACAAATTGAGACAAAACAGAAAGTCTGTTTCTATGCCAGCCATCCATCTACAAAAGAGGACTGATTATTTCACACTCACATAACAGAGATGATTGCATAAAAGATGCTCCTTTGAGAAGATATCATATATTGAATTCACACACTATTCGTTTCCATGGAGAAGAAGTAATCATTCAATAAAGCTACTAGGGTTTTTGCACATTTTATATAAAAACTAATTAATGATACATGGGTTATAAAAACTAGTGCAAGTTTATGAAAAGGTCACACATTTTGAGTGAATCAATCACTTGTAAAGAGCCTGTGTATCTTTCCATGTAATCTGTTCGATATCGTAGTACAGTACCTAAGACTAGGACATAGAAAAATACATATCTTTCCCTTTTCTGCAAGCAAATTTCATATGATTGAAATCATCAACATTTCTCCCTTTACTAAATCTATATTGCCCATAGGTGAAGGGAGTCGATATGGACTTTATTCTTTAGAAAATTATGTTTGAAAAATATATGTATCATTATAACTCTGGGGCAGTGGATATTAGTTATTTCATATGTAGCAAAATAGACTTTACATAGAGAGGAAATCCAAGCACTTCCCTGTAACACTTGTATACATGAAGCTCTCTTATTCTCTTAAAATATTGTATAAATGTATATGTCACACAGATTTGCATCAGTATACTGTATTAGGTCAACGGCAGAGAGTTTTCTAAATTCCAAACTTTACCATCTACAATTAACTGACTAATATTCATGACTTAATGATGGAAAACAGTGCATATCTATTTTTGCATTGCTGTCTTTATATACATGTGAAACTCCAGAATATCTGTATCATAAAGTGGTCTACGGTATATGAATCATTAGATATTTCATTCTACCAGTGTCACATGTACGCTTCACTCGTAATTATTGCACACACTTTGCCAAGTCGAGTGGATGAATCAGGGGTGATAGTGAGCACTAAAAAAAAAAGTTTTTTTGTTTTCCCCTCAACCAAGCCCCCCTTGAGTAAAAAAAAAGAAGAGGATTCGCGGGGAAAAAATGGCATCTAACAACATTCCCCCCTTTCGAGTAAGAAAATTGGGAAAAGATTGGGGAAAAAATAGGGCAAAATAGGGCAAAATAGAGAAAATAAGGGGGGAATCAGGAAAATCAGGATAAAATAGGGAAGAAAAAAAAATCTGGTAAAATTTTTTTTTAAAAATCTGGATTTTTTTTTTTTTTTTTTTTTAAATTGGGAAGAAGAAAAAAAATCGGGAAAAATAAAAAAAAATCAGGAAACCGATTTAAATCGGGTTTTTATCAGACCTGGGATGAATGAACCCTAAAAATGATAAAATTCCTGCAATGATTGCTTTATGCCTGATGACTAAGAATTGAATGCTTCTCTCATCAAGACTTAAAGAAATCAAAAAAATACTCACACTTTATCAAACTTTAAATTCCCTAACTACAATCATCTCTAAATAAATAGACCTTTTCTAAAAGAATAGATTTTTTTGTATCATGTAAGACTGTCTTTTTGTGGAGAAATGATTGCAATTGCTTTCACATCATTTCTATCATGTTTATAATTTATATATTGGGCTAAACTAAATGGGTTGAGAGAAACAAGAGAAGAGAGCCCTAGGCCATCCATGACCAAACCACAACCAGGTTTTAAGTTTCTCTCAAAGGAGTAGAAATAAAAATTCCACAATATTTTTTCAGAGGTACGGCCCATTTAGCTGTGATTACTGAAAATGATTCTGGGGTGAAAATAGTACCATTGCACTAATGACATTTTTAGAATTAAAATGAAACCTTGTTTAGTTTGACATCAATATACATGTATAGAAAATAATCGTTAACAAAAATCAGATCAGATAGAAAATTTCTCCATGGGAAGAGACCTACACTATCATTTCAAATTAGATGACTGAGAATACACTAAACTAGAACAATACTACATGGATCACTACTATGTCATTCTTGGCAATTGACATAATAAAAATACAATTCCTATTCACACACATAGGGATGACAACAATTAAACAAAATTCATGTTCTATTATACAAATCATACTACATCAAATGTAAAATTTACAATCACACATTTCTTCTTTCATTAGAAACAAGTCTTCTCTAGCCATGGGTATGTTTTGCAATGAAACAGTTTTTGTTAACTGAAAATATATTCTAAAAAGACAAGTATTGAAACCTTCATGAGTCTGTAGAGTTTCCATGGTCTAACTAGCTTGAAATGCATTATTATTTTGAAAATAAAACAGTTTAATAATTCCACTCACTAAAGAAAACTTAAAAGCATCTTGTTTAAATACAGGAGACTAATTTTTAAAATGCCCTAATGTTTTTTTCTCCCAAAAGAGGACAAGTTCTTCATTTTGTAGATTTATATCTGATTGTCAGTATTTGTATTTGTAGTTCCACTGCAGTAGACATCTTACATGGCTAAGCAAATACAACATTCATTCTCTATCACTAATTTCTAAAATCTATCATTCTTTCTACATTTAAACACAAAATCCCTGTACAAAAAGAAAATTGGAATGTTGCAGAAATATACATCATTAATCAACAAAAATTTACTTTTTGCAATTACCTAAACATATGAACATGCTATCAAACATAAAAGAAGCAGATGTATACTATAAAAGAACATGGTCATGCAATAAGTAAATTTTGTAAATCAATAGAACATAAATGAAAAGTAACATTCAGTGCACAACTCTCTATATTGGTGCAAAAAAAAAGAATAAAATACAAAACCTGATTTTCTTCTGTTCTATCATGAAATTACCCTGTATGAATTCTTAATTTTGAATTGTTTTCTTTCAAAAAGGTAAATTACAGTAATACCCAAAACATATTTCTTACTGGAAATAATAACAAATATCTCAATAGATGACAAATACATTTTCTGATTATTTTTTCTACTTAAAGACTTATCAAATAGATTTTCTGAGTGGCCTTCCATTATTCAGTCAACAAAACTGATATCATAATTCTACTGGTAATAGCAAATCAGTTAAGACAACTGTAGCAATTAAAATTCCATTACAGCAAAAAGTTGTCTATATCACCAGCAAACATGTTTGTATTCGGCAAAACAATACCATGAAACCATAATGTAGGGATGAAACCATAATGTAGGGATGAAACCATAATATGTGGATCAAACACATACAGGGAAAAAAAAGAGATCATAACAGAAGATTTGGGAAGAGATTCAGTCCAAAAATACTAACTGGTAGACAGTGATACATATCTTCTACATACATGTATATATGTTGGAACACAGCTTGCATCGTTATAATGAAAACATGATAAACATGACTGAGACAGCACTTCAACCTAATATCGGCTTGTTACATATAGTAACACACAGAAAGGCATTTCCAGTTGTGCAGCATTATATTACAAAAGGAGGACACATTCATTACTTCTGTTTCGGTCTACGAACAGGGTTGGTCACACTCACGAACTGACGAGTAGAAAACATGGCAGCATTTCTTAATGGTTTCTTCTGGTTTATATATTGAAAAATCACACAACATAAATATTTTGCAGGTCAAGAACATTGTCATCATGGTAGTGTAATTGTTGGTGGAAAATAAGTTGATACATGCAGCAGAGAACTGTCCATAATGACATAAATGACGAGTATTTGTCAGTGAAGTCGTGATAGTGTATTAGAAGAATTGGCAACATGAGGAAACTTGTTGCAGCTTTGCAGTCTAAACTGACACAAGATGATGAATAGTAAGTAGTTCATCTAAACCACACACAATATACGTGAAAAAATAGTGCCTGTACCATCCTATCAAAGGATGTTGTGAAGATTAGAAGTTCACCTAAACAACACACCATACACATTTTATCATAATTTCATGAATCATTTAGTCAGATAATGCAGCCATGGCTCCCATGAAATGATATCAAATTCATTTTAAAAACATAAAAAACATGTTTTCAAGCACATTATACATGTGTATGAAGTCTCAGAGGGGATGATGTGCCAGCTAGTAAAGAAGGGATGACTGCAAGTTCATCAAGGGGAAGTTCCTGATGAGAATATTTGTATTCATGACGATAAAACCATGAATCTTGTAGGTGTCATTTCTAGGTTTTCTACTTCACATACCATAAATACATGTTTGTGAAGATGCAATCTAAAGCCTAGAGAAAGGCTGATGTTTACATACATGTATAGATCAAGATACATGGTATCCAATGACATTCCTAGAGCAAAGAATTACTTCTAACTTTCCCAAATATATAAAAAGTACAACTATTTGCATAAAAGCATCAATAGATAACTTGAAGATTTACTATTTTCTGCTTCTAGTTTAAGAACATTTTTAAAAGAGAATGTTCCAGGAACATTGATATGATTTGACATGAACTGTAAGTTGTTTGCAGCTAGAGATATTTTGGTTATCGACAAAAATGTGACACTTCTAATAACATTCAAAACACATACAAAAGAAGAAAACACCATCCACAAAACCTACAAATATGAGGAATACTGGACCATTAAGTAAGGCATAGTTTATGATGAGAAGATAGTTACACTAAGAGTGAGACTTTATCTAGTAGATGAGATTAGAACTCATTGACATATTTATCGAATTCTGACTCCTTTAAATTGATACGAGTGAATAGTGCACTTTATTGAGGTATTGACATTCATGCAACACTAACAAGGTATGTAGGTATATATCACACAACGACATACACACTGTCTAGAAATTGCAACATTACTTCTCAACAGTGTTTGCAGCACTTATGTTTCTGAATCCTCTTGATTATGATGATAAAGAGAGAGACTAGTATGAGGAATGTATCAAAGCCCCTTCCTGCAGCCACCCCCAGCTTCGTAAAGTCTGGGTGTTCACAACAAATTACTTAAGTATAAAAAAAGGGTCTGCAGTGCATATCATAACAATTACACATTGTACTAATGACATAGTTAAGAATCTGATTCTATTCAATAATGCATGGTTAAGCTGCAAATGTATGTTCTACAACGCAGCATACTAAGGGGGAAATCATGAAAGTCTAATATGTATGCTTTCACCCATCAATACCGATATTGCCATACCTTTCTCAATGTGAAATAAGTCTCCTTCAATAAAATGTGAAGATGATAGAAGTCCCATTCTCACAAATACTTTTATAATGTAATAGTATTGTGAGTCTTAAGTTTAGTGGCAATGATTAAGCTTTCATATATGACTTGTAGAAGTAGAGTTTGATAATCTTGGTAGTGGTGGTGGACATGGTGGTCATGATGATGGTCTTGGTTACAATACATGTACCAGCAAAGCCATGGTCACTACCAATAGCAACCATGAAAATGGAGATGATACAAGCAGGATATCAGATGAAAGATGAGTAATGTCGCAAAATATTTGTGGTATTTTAACGATTATTATTTTCTAAATCATCAAATCTGCTGGAAGAAATATGATAACAGTAAAGCCATCCAAAGCTTATGGTTATGGATGGGTTATCACCATACTCCAGAACATACCCTGGATCATGAAAACCTTCTCCAGATAAGAGCTAGTTTCATCTTCTCTCATCTAACCATCTCCTTGTGTGCCTCACAGAAGGGCATTAGCAGAGGAGTTCCTAATACACTCAACACACAAAATTCCTTCTAACAGGCACATAATAGCCTTTGCAATATGTCTATGACCACCAGCCTTACAAGACTCAAAATCTATATTCTTTACACAGGACGTCGTAACCTTTACTTCCATAATATCTTATCCCCAATCAGAGTATAGTATGTACCTGTACACACAATAGCATGGAAGACCAGTTGGTATTTGCATGGCCTGCTTGATGTGTTATAAAAATGGCAGCATTTATGTAGCTTTGATTCGTTCAACTTTGCAGTAGTCCCATATCTTCCCGGTTACTTTTCATCAACTTACAGTGCGTTCCCTGGAACTTAAATTCACACCTTTCAACAAATAGCAGGAGAAATATACATTGACTCTGTTAATTCTATTGATTAGTGATGACGTTCATTGGCTTGGAGAAAAAAACCTTTTCTCGACCTGCAGTAACTTGGATCAAACTGTTCCATCTCTTTCTTCACTTAACATTCTTTGAGACAGCCTTGTGTCATGAGTTAACTCATATACACAATCACATTCCATAAAACATAACAAAAAAAGAAAAGGAAAATTGATCTAGAGTAAAAAATTCTCTAATACTAAATCTAAATTTGTCTGAATAGCACAATTTACTATCGGGCAAATTGCTTTCTTTAGACACTTCTTCCCTTTTTTTCAGCAGCATATCTCTAGATCTGTTTGTAATCTAGACAATATCAACAAAGAAGATGCCACAGTAATTTTAAGAGCTGGCCGCTACATTTTTTTTCTGACCGAATCATTTTTCTTTCTTTTCCAAGTGAACCTATTCTACAAATTACCAACATTTTGCACCAACATTTTACAAGTTATGAATAGTATTTGTATGTTTTCCTGATTCATTGGAACATATGAGTATTCACTAATGTGCAAACAGAGCTTTGTATTCCAATCTTTACACGTGGGAGCGTATCACTTGTGCAGCAAATTTGAAATCTACACTTTGAATATGTCCCAGAAGAACGTGTTTACGGACTTGAACTATGAGACCAATAATCTAGATGTACATTACATTTTTCCGGAGCACTACCAAGTCTGTACAAAACTCTGTTTTATCTCTCTGCTTTCTTCCGTAATCTTGACTCTGAAGAAGGCGAAGAAGACGTGGCGGTGGTACCTGAAGTTGATGCAGACGATGGCGATGACGAACATGGAGATGTGGATGTCATTGACATCGTCGGCTCTGTGGTGGAGAGTATTGATGATGTTGTTGGGGGCAACTGTGGTGATGGTGGTGTTAGTGTTGAAGGTATTGGAGGTAATGGAGGCGGTGCAGTACTCGTGGTTGGAAGGTCAGAGGAGCTACACTTGCTTGGTGCTGGCTCGGCTTCCGGCGATGTTGCTGCTGTTGTTGTTTCCATTGTTGCATCTGTTGTTGCATCTGTTGTTGCATCTGTTGTTGCAGCTGTTGTTGCATCTGTTGTTGCATCTGTTGTTGCAGCTGTTGTTGTAGGGTGTGTTGCTGAAGGTGTGGCTTCATCGGTATGGTTGCTGGGGCCTGCCGTCAGACCCTCAACAAGTTCCCTGAGTTGGCTCTATGAGGATACAAAACAACAAATGATATTATCTCCTTTGTATTATAATCACCACCTTTTTAAAACTTTGGGCTTTATAAATAACAAAGCTCATATTGATTAATCAGAAAGTGGAAATCACTTGATGAGCAGAAACCAGTAGAAGTGAAGAAGTATCAAATAAATGGGCATGTACTACTTGTTTTGTCGCGTGCTGTCCAATATGTTACCCCCAAAATAGAGAAATTGAAGCATGATTTATCATCATACATGCGAGTATCAATTTCCTTTTTACTTGGTCTGACCTAAGTAAGCTCTCCTAAGGCTGTCAAGTTGATAGAACCCTCTGGTATACTAAAAACTTTGATGATTTGGGTAGCACATGGGATAATATACATTGGACTTGCCAAAATAGAGATACATCATTCCTTATGACAGGGACTTTGGGGTCAAAGAGGAGTAGAGGTATGTGTACAAGTATTAGTATTTGTAGCTAGTCTAGTAAATGTAGTTATAGTAGCAGTATAAGCAGTCATGATGCAAGATAGTAGTATTAATGGTAGAATCACTCACTTCACTATATCTGTAGAGAAGTTTGAAGTTCCTTCCAGACATCTTAGTCTTTGTGATCATCTGGTAGGCATGGTGGAGGCAGTACACTCTATCTTCTCGCTCACTCACAACCTGCATCAAATAGAATAAAAAACAAACCCAAATTTACCACATTGCAATAAATGTCTCATTCAATAATTGAGAAATATTGCGTACAAAAAGATATTTGATCACATGACATATAATAGGGTGTTCATGTTCATTATCATCATTGTGTAATGGCAGCAGCCAAGATGGATTTCACTCTTTGACAGCACTCGCTCTTTTCAATCATGATCTAAATTCTTCCAACTCAAGATTAAGATTAAGGGCAATCATACACATGAAGTTGTGGGGGCATTAGACCCTGTTTGGGCAGGGGAGCCTCCAGCAGAGTTTTCATAGTTTAATATAGATCATCAGAAATTGAAGATATTCTTATTATCCTTATTATTCAATCTATTTGATTAATCTGTTTGTTTAATTAAAACTATTGAAATCATAATCATGGTATACATGTGGATGAAGGGACATTTCCATCAATCTACATATCAACCTTGGCTATTTAACCGGCCATCAATCTCTTGAGTATGATACAATATCTTTTCTGCAGCACCCAATACATACCTACATATTGATATTTATAAAGCGCCTTTACATAAACATGCTCAAAGCGCTTTACATTAGTAAATAAAACAATAATTATTTTGCTCTTCAAGAGCATACACTGTAAATTTGGTGTGTAAAGCTGTGTAAAGTTATTCACCCCCTACATCTCTGACCTTTGACCTTACCATTGACAGATAACATGATTGTCGGCACACGTGGCAGCCCTTGTCAGAGGCATACTGGTTCCTAGACTTGGCCCCAGCCTGCAAGGACTGGGCGTCTTCACACGTCTCAGAGTCCGCAAAGCATATGGAAGACTTGAGGCCTGCAGATGCCAGCTGGTGGCGAAGACTAAGCTCTCGGTCTCTGCCAATTCAAAATCAAAGTAGAGTTTTATTGTTCCGACAGATTTTTTTTTTCCGGGGGGGGGGGGGGGGGGGGGATGGGGGGTGGCGGCGGGGGGGCAATTTTTACTGAGTTAGTCTATAAAAAGTTAAGGAAGGAAATTGGTTACAGTTATAGAGTGCATGTAGGTGTAATTTGTTACTAACTATAACACTTTAAAGTTAATGCCACAGACATAATTGTCAAATTGCAAATAGCAAAATATTTTATTGAGTATAAGAAGAAGGAAAAAGAAGAAGAAGAAAAAAAGGTTGCCCAGCCAAATTTATATTAAATCTTATAGGAATAAATTGGATAATATGGAAATTACAACCAATTGAAAAATGCACATTTCACATGTATCTTTGGTAATTACTGTAAAACAAGATACTTCTTACTACGAATCTGTAATGAATTCCACCAAATTTGGTGCTGTAATTCATTTAACTTGCAGCCAATCAGCAGTTGAGTATATACATATAGAAACTGCGCATTATAAATTTACAATTATTATTATTATTATTAATAAATAATATTGTGAATCTGTAAAACATTAGAAATTTGCTAATTATTTTCCATTTCATGCAAGCTTGTTTGGTTGTACAAAACAATGTGCTATAAAGATATAATTACCTGATGTGAACAAGCTTCGTCCCGAGTTCCCTGAGGAGGTTTGGATTGATCTTCAAATTGGCAGCATTTGTAGTGAGGACACACAAGAGATGTTCCACAGAGAAGAGAGTTGATTGCTTCAGCTCTTGACAAATCTACAAATGTGAACAGGTCCAGCATGTTATTTCTCATCATCACAGTCGTCACATGAATTAATATTGTTACAAAGAGAATTCAAAACAAACAGAACTACCAGTAAGACCCTGACCTTAATTAAACTTCAAAATGTTACAACTCTATTATTTTTCTTTTCATAAAAGTGCAGGAATACCAGTTGTTTTCATCAAATATGCCTGGAGAAAAGCCCAAACATGTTGGTCCTCATAAATTTTGTACAAAATGAAGCGTGGAAAGGCACGAGGCAAACTGGTAATAATGCCTGAAATGAGGCAACAGCATGAAGACCCCTATTCAAGAAGATTATGGGAACTATGCTAACTTAGTCTAAAGATGTGTATCTTAAAATTTCTTATTTTTATGAAGCTGGTCCACCTCTGGAAATAATCCAATTCTGAGAGTTTAAAAGCCTAGTTTCTGCTAGAATTACCAAAAAGGATATAGCTGAAATTTCACATTTGGTACAGTAACTATAATTAATTAATAATTAATAATTATAGGCATTTCTATAGCGCCGTCGATCTAGAAATTTTATTCCGAGGCGCATTATTTATTGCCCCGGCTTTCGCCTAGCTGCCGTTACAGCACTGAAGCATTTCAAGGAATTAATTCCTGCCAGATACCCATTTACCTCACCTGGGTCGAGTGTGGCAAATGAAGATTAATGCCTTGCCAAAGGACATTAGTGCTGTATCGAGGATCGAACCACGACCTTTGAAGTGCAAGTAAAGTGCTTAAACCACTCGACCTAGACACTTCTACACATTGTTATACATTCAACAAGTAATTTTAAGAAAGACTTCTTCAGAGTCTTGACCTCACCTCAAACCCTCTTAGACAGTGCTGAAGGTTGTTTGCTGAGGCGAATGGAATACCCTCAGACATGCTGTAACCAGTACAGAAGTTAGCCTTGGCAGCACCGTGGGCTACGATGATGAACTCCCCTGGTTCCTGGACCAGACGGTAGACCGGCACACCCTTGCTGGATAGTACTGAAGGAGGGACCTAGAACAGAACACCAGACATATACATACAGTCAGACCATACCAAGTTACCATCTTATTTGAATAGTTACCCTGCCTCAGATGTGCTAAGGTGCTTCTGCTGATGAAGGTAGGCACATCTCAGACAACAAGGCACATCACAGTATGCAGTAGAGTAGTTGTTTGGTACCAATGTCAGACGTTTGCCCAATAAAACAATGCCTATAATGAAGGAACAAAATCTGACCTATATGTATTCTTGAGTGTTCTTTCAGTAAAAAATTGAAATTAAGTGACCGTTGTCTAAAGAAACTATCCAGAGATTAAAGTGTAATAAGGTCTGATTCAAATTCTCAGAAATATCTTGAAAGAATTACAAAAAGACAATGACTTCAGGGCGTGTTTCACAAAACTTGTCATCAGTGACAAATGACAGTTTCTGATATAAGCGAGTGAAATCCTTGCTTCTGATTGGTTATCAGCAGTTTTGTCACTGATTTTTGTCATTTGTTATTGAAAAAAGGCTTTGTGAAACACCCCCAGGTCTATAGATTATCAGGGGTAGTTCAATATTGACACATACCATGCAGTGTAGGTTGTTTCTATAGAGGCAGTGTTGTTGTTGGTGTGTGCACTGGTCTGGCACTTCAGATTGCAGCAGTTCTTCAAGTTTATTGCAATGGCTGGCTGGAACACTATACCTGGATGAAAACAGAAAGAACAACGTTAAATCAAAGGCTATTCTTTTGTCAATTACTAATAGACATATGTACATAGAGGAAGATAAACATGTACATAAATAAGAGCCACACATTGTTACATATATATTATATATATATTATATATATAACATGATATGTTACATGATCAGTTTAATCTCTATATAGCCAAACAGGCATTCACTCAGAGTTAAAGTAGAAGAGTTGATGTCTCCTAGCTCAACACAGATGATATCTCTCATAAAGCAGACAATGCCATCAGGACATTTTCTGACAAGGAAAGCTCACTGTTCTGCCCATTATATAGACTTAAAAACTTGAACTGTGGCCGTCAAGTACCTGTATGGCTGTAATAGTCCTTGGCAATCTATAGAACATCCCTTAGACCCATATCTTCATCAGAAGCATGTTCACACTGAAAAAAACTTACTGTATCTTAGCGGACACTCCATATAAGTATGTTACCTGTTACTTTCTGTCTATCAACAATCCTCCCAAACCCAGTCATGTTCACACTACAAAATTAACCCATTGCATAGGGGAGCCTGGTTGGTTCCTGTATTAAGTCTATAGGAATAAGAGCATTCAGTTGTCAATGGGTTCACTATATCTTATTGATCCTGCCTATAAGTACAGCTATCTACAGACCATCCATCAAACCATCTTGTCAGCCCATACAACTCATGGGCATGTTTCCACTCATGTTTACAATAGGTATGTTTCCACACAGATTCTTACCATATCTTGGGGGACCCTGTATGTAAGTACTCTATCTGTGACAGTCCCTGACTATCTTTATAATGGGCATGTTTCCATTCAGATTCTTACCATATCTTGGGGGACACTGTATGTAAGTACTCTATCTGTTACAGTCCCTGACTATCTTTATAATGGATATGTTTCCACACAGATTCTTACCATATCTTAGGGGACCCTGTATGTAAGTACTCTATCTGTTACAGTCCCTGACTATCTTTATAATGGGTATGTTTCCATTCAGATTCTTACCATATCTTGGGGGACCCTGTATGTAAGTACTCTATCTGTGACAGTCCCTGACTATCTTTATAATGGGTATGTTTCCACTCAGATTCTTACCATATCTTGGGGGACCCTGTATGTAAGTACTCTATCTGTAACAGTCCCTGACTATCTTTATAATGGGTATATTTCCACTCAGATTCTTACCATATCTTAGGGGACCCTGTATGTAAGTACTCTATCTGTTACACTGTAACTTACAGTCCCTGACTATCTTTATAATGGGTATGTTTCCACTCAGATTCTTACCGTATCTTAGGGGACACTGTATGTAAGTACTCTATCTGTTACAGTCCCTGACTATCTTTATAATGGATATGTTTCCACACAGATTCTTACCATATCTTAGGGGACCCTGTATGTAAGTACTCTATCTGTAACAGTCCCTGACTATCTTTATAATGGATATGTTTCTGCACAGATTCTTACCATATCTTAGGGGACCCTGTATGTAAGTACTCTTTCTGTGACAGTCCCTGACTATCTTTATAATGGGTATGTTTCCACTCAGATTCTTACCATATCTTGGGGGACCCTGTATGTAAGTACTCTATCTGTGACAGTCCCTGACTATCTTTATAATGGGCATGTTTCCATTCAGATTCTTACCATATCTTAGGGGACCCTGTATGTAAGTACTCTATCTGTAACAGTCCCTGACTATCTTTATAATGGGTATGTTTCCACACAGATTCTTACCATATCTTGGGGGACCCTGTATGTAAGTACTCTATCTGTGACAGTCCCTGACTATCTTTATAATGGGTATGTTTCCACTCAGATTCTTACCATATCTTGGGGGACCCTGTATGTAAGTACTCTATCTGTGACAGTCCCTGACTATCTTTATAATGGGTATATTTCCACTCAGATTCTTACCATATCTTAGGGGACCCTGTATGTAAGTACTCTATCTGTGACAGTCCCTGACTATCTTTATAATGGGTATATTTCCACTCAGATTCTTACCATATCTTAGGGGACCCTGTATGTAAGTACTCTTATCTGTAACAGTCCCTGACTATCTTTATAATGGGTATGTTTCCACTCAGATTCTTACCACATCTTAGGGGACCCTGTATGTAAGTACTCTATCTGTAACAGTCCCTGACTATCTTTATAATGGGTATGTTTCCACACAGATTCTTACCATATCTTAGGGGACCCTGTATGTAAGTACTCTATCTGTAACAGTCCCTGACTATCTTTATAATGGGTATATTTCCACTCAGATTCTTACCATATCTTAGGGGACCCTGTATGTAAGTACTCTATCTGTAACAGTCCCTGACTATCTTTATAATGGGTATGTTTCCACTCAGATTCTTACCATATCTTGGGGGACCCTGTATGTAAGTACTCTATCTGTGACAGTCCCTGACTATCTTTATAATGGGTATGTTTCCATTCAGATTCTTACCATATCTTGGGGGACCCTGTATGTAAGTACTATATCTGTAACAGTCCCTGACTATCTTTATAATGGGTATGTTTCCACTCAGATTCTTACCATATCTTGGGGGACCCTGTATGTAAGTACTCTATCTGTGACAGTCCCTGACTATCTTTATAATGGGTATATTTCCACTCAGATTCTTACCATATCTTAGGGGACCCTGTATGTAAGTACTCTATCTGTAACAGTCCCTGACTATCTTTATAATGGGTATGTTTCCACACAGATTCTTACCATATCTTGGGGGACCCTGTATGTAAGTACTCTATCTGTGACAGTCCCTGACTATCTTTATAATGGGTATGTTTCCACTCAGATTCTTACCATATCTTGGGGGACCCTGTATGTAAGTACTCTATCTGTGACAGTCCCTGACTATCTTTATAATGGGTATATTTCCACTCAGATTCTTACCATATCTTGGGGGACCCTGTAGGTAAGAACTCTATCTGTGACAGTCCCTGACTATCTTTATAATGGGCATGTTTCCATTCAGATTCTTACCATATCTTGGGGGACCCTGTATGTAAGTACTCTATCTGTAACAGTCCCTGACTATCTTTATAATGGGTATGTTTCCACACAGATTCTTACCATATCTTAGGGGACCCTGTATGTAAGTACTCTATCTGTAACAGTCCCTGACTATCTTTATAATGGGTATGTTTCCACACAGATTCTTACCATATCTTAGGGGACCCTGTATGTAAGTACTCTATCTGTTACACTGTAACTTACAGTCCCTGACTATCTTTATAATGGGTGTGTTTCCACTCAGATTCTTACCATATCTTAGGGGACCCTGTATGTAAGTACTCTATCTGTGACAGTCCCAGACTGTCTATTGCCCATCCTTCAGACCCAAATATCATGGCTATCTTCATCGTCGGCATGTTCACGCCAAGATGGCTGGGCAGCAAGTGGAGAATGTTGCTGGGATTCCTGCCAATCATCTTGCAGTTCCAGTTGTGTCTAGAATGGTAAGAAACAAAATAAATGGTTTAGAAGAAAGTTCGGAGGAGGTGCAACAACATCAAGTAACAACCATCGTAATACATGAAGAAAAATAAAGAAATCATATCAAATCAAATCCCACATCCGCCTAGTCTCTTTCACTTTTAAACCATTATTGATCTATTTTCAAACACTGCTGAACATGGTTTACTCACTGAAAATACAATTTGTTGCAAATTCATGACCACACCTAATACTCTATGTTCATGTGAAACATTTGTATCATTAAAGTGAAACTCTGTTTAAGGCATTAGACATTTGTCATGTGTTATTTTTTCACTTTGAATATAACAGGATATGAATTGGAATTGGAAAAACAAGAAAGAATTACATTTGATGTACAATTGTGTATTTTTAGATTTGTAGGCCTCTTCTGAGAGAGCTTGGTCTGTTGAATGATGACGAGTTTAATGTTCCATTTGACATCAGGAGAGGAGAGCAGCCGTCTTCAAACAATGGCTAAAACACATTGACTAGAAGACTAGTTTGTGTACTATAATTTTAAACCATTTTCATCATTCATTCACTGTTAGTAAGAAATAATATCACAGGGTTCTTTTTATATCGAGAGACACAAATTACATGTACATGTATAAAATATGATAAAAAGATTGTTAGTATCGCACTACAAATTAGACAATTAATCCATCTGCATGTTTCACACCATTTCTTTACAACATTGAACAAACGTGTATTTTGAAGAAAAAATATTCTTGTTGCATAAGGAATATCAATAAACAATGCTTCAATTTCTACTAGAATAAGACTAACATTGATAGCAGCAGGGTATTCTAGCAGGTTAGGACATGAACATTAGTCAGTACAGCAGTTAGAGTTAGTGCTTTCTATTTTGCAATCTCTCACAAAAATAAAAATAGTTTGTATTTTGCATTACAATACATCTAGTAGAAAATCACAATCAACAGCATTGTGAATATGATCAGATTTTGCCTTAGCTTTGTTGTCAAAATATAAAATTATATAATACCTGAGCTAGATATTCTACCACAAATCCAGGCAAAAAATAAAAAATAAACCTACATTAATAATTCAAACAAATCCCTATGGTAATGTAGATGATACAAGAACCAAAGTGCAAGTTTCATGTTCATAATATATTTATACTTCATCCTTCATCAATAAAACAAAGAGTTTATAAAAAATACATGATTTGTAATACTGGGGATGAAAGCATTTATATGGACATGTATTTATAGCTAAAATAAATTAGTATATGGGTGCACCTACATCAAAATCATAGTCACTCATCTAATAGGGAAAAATTAGAAATAAAAGTTACAAGCTATGTAGACTATTGTCAATGCAATGCCTCTTTCCTTTTTCTCTTTCAATCCCTACACACTTACATCATGTTTGACTTCCAAACAGGAAAGACATGCTTATCAAAAGAAATTATGACGTCTCTAATATACTTCAGATAATTGAACTAAAATAGACGCCCTTAGGGTAAATATATCCTTTTTACAAGAGGGACAACAAACAATGGTATAGAGGAAACAAAATGTGTTTCACATTATCATACTACATGCAAAACTTAAGAAGGTAAAATATAGAGCAGAGCTGCCAACCTCCAGAACAGAAAATCAGTAATCACAAGGCTCAAAATCAGTAATTTGGGGTATAAATCAGTAATTTCTTATGCAGCGCTATGAATCTAAAAAAACGGCACGCCAACACTGCGCAGACGCATGATTATCCGACATTTTTGGTGATTTTACTCACACAAAGATGTTAAATATTGAATTTCAGGTCATCACAACACAGTTTATCATGAAAAATGGCTTCTATTCACAGCACTCGCTACGATAAATCATATTTAATTTATCAAAAAAAAAAACAAAAAAAAATAATAATAATAATAATAATAATAATCTTTTTTTTTTTAAATCCGTAATTTGAGACAACATTCCGTAATGGTCATTAATTTCCGTACCAATTACGGGAAATCCGTACTAGTTGGCAGCTCTGATACAGTAACACAATCTTTCAATATATATCATATGCAACTTAGGGAATTATAATTTGGCACATATGATCTTGTAATATCTGAAGAGAGGAGGGCAGAAAGACAAAAATGACAAAATAAAGACAAAAAGGAGGGAAATGGAGGATTAACAGAAAAATAAATGTATGTTAGGAGCTATAGATAATCTAAAACATGTACAGACTTTAATGAAATTTTTAAAAAAATAAAGGCCTTTGAATCAAAGTATACCCATCTGTAGTAGTCTCTTTCCCTATTTCCCATCCCTTTTCTGAAGAAAAACAATCCTCAAACATTATTACATGACTCAAAGATGCTTGTAGATACTCTTTTCCATGCCAGCAGTGTTAGTAAAGCAAGCTTGCAGTCATTAGCACTTATTTGTTAACTGTCCTTTTAAAAGTGATTACTTTCTACTTATGCTATCAAGGAAGCCTTAGTACATCAAGCTGTGTACAATTAATACATGCAATCAAAGCAAACACACTTTGCAATTTCATAATCATGACCAAAAGTGCAATTCCGTGCATTTTGAGGGATGCATGGTCTTATGGAAATTGTTTTTGTGGGGGATTTGGGGGACTTACTTTGCGTATGGATTGGCTCTATTAGTAGTAAATCCACTATAAGGGAGATCAAACACACAGTTTGGAGTTAATCAAAACTGCGCTAGTTACAATTAGACATTCATCGGGCTCAGGCAGGCAGGGAAAATCATTTTTTTCACCAACATTCTGCATATATATATTCAATTTTCACACATATTAGTCGACCACAACAATAAGATTATGTGGTGACTTAGGGTAACAGTAAAAAAAAAAAAAAATGAAATTCTTGGCATTTTCAAATTGTTAGCTTCATTGCTATAAGTTATAACAAAAATATCAGCTTATATAAACGTTATAAATACTGCTCACTATCACCTGGCTGCACAAATGTGCCATTGTACAGACATTTATTCTTATTAATGGAATGAAAGGTATATAATGGAACTTGTGTGACATGAATAATATTTGGAAGAATACACTTTATAATATGGAAACAACCTCTCTTTTTTCCCTTTCGTCTTCAGACTGAAAAACTGTAGTATTACCTAATCATGTCTTATGTTTTACTAGTAGCAGTGGAGCCTGCACGATAAGAAGTTACTATCTTAGTTATCAACTGAGCATGTTAAGAATGTGGTAAAGTTTTGTTAAGAAAGATTGCATAATATTAACCTTGCAGTGAGTGTTGCATTGAGCTGGCCAGTGTGAACAGCTACATGAGGCTCACCCTTGTCTAACATCTTCCAGTAGTTATCCTGAAGAGAGAAATACAAAGAAGGAACATTTTGGGATTGTGTCTTTAATGATATTAGACTATCATCTAGGAAAAAATCCCATGTTAATCGACAGTTTGACTTGTTCTCCACCTTCATATGACCTGCCGTATATAATCAAGGGCCAGTGTAAAAGTTCCACATTAAAGCTACATATCAAATATCCATCCTTCACTTTTGCAAACAGACTCATTACAAAAAAATAGGACAATTAAGGTGTAAATTACCACCGCCCCCGCCCCCCCCCCCCCAAACAAAAAAGAGAGAGAGTCACACTGAACACATCGCTTTTTACACGCCATTTTCAATTTACATTTTAATTTTTTTTTTTAAAGGTTTCATTCCTGGGCAATGTTTTTCTGTTGTTTTCTGATCTTATCAATTTGTTAGTTTCATTCCAAATTGTAGGTAAATTTTATTTGTCATATACCCCCCCCCCCCCCCCCCTCCCCCTCTCTCTCTCACTCCACTCTCCTTGAGAGTGTTCAGGTGATAACCTTCAATACAGGAGTTGTGGCTAAGACACTCACCTCAATGTTATCCAAAGGAGGGTTTGGCCTGGTATAGAGCATCTGCTGTGTAAGACTAGCCATACGGGTGTACGTGGACAGTGTTGTTGGTCGACCCTTACACACGACCTCTTCACAGCCATTCAACTCATGTTCTTGCGATCTAAGCCTCGATGCTGCAAGAAAGACAATAGGATGAAAATGTTCAGCAATGTGCTTCAGAAAGAATCGAGTTGATAGCCCTCCTAGAGCTTGGATAAGACCGTGAATGAAGTTACACAATACCTCTGATGTCAATTTATATTTGCATCTCCACAATACTTGGTAATTTATGGGACACAATTAGGCCCAAACACCTTGGAGTGCCTTTAAAAATCACAAAGCACCATTTGTATACCTGGAGGATTTACGAAATTATATCTTTCAAATAAAATGATATAAAGATATTGTGAAGTGAATTCATTTGTTAATAGTCTAAAATACTAAGCCACATGCTGATTTCTCTAAGTAATTTCTTAAGAACGTTTGTTTCATAACAGGTCTCAATCATACATAAAAGGTGCAGAAGTTACACACTTCTCAAGTTCTTTTCTGCAACTATGACAGGGCTTTATAACAAAGAAACGCATCCGCCCAATCAACAATTACCTTTCTCCTAGCAAATCAGGAGAGGCGTGCAATCCCGTCCACTTTCTACTCCCGGTGCATACCTGCCCAAGCTAGCTAAATCCCAGTAAGTAGAAAATACCTTCTTTTTTTTATTGGCCACTTGCATTCATTTGTTAAAAATCTTTTGGAAAGTTATGAAAATGCCTTCACTAAATTATTTAAAGGGAATTCAGATCAAAATTTAAAAAATCAAAATCCTAAATCCTTGAACTCACCACCTTGCTGTTTTCTGAGCAATTCTGTCTCCATTTCCAGCCTCTGTTTATCTTCCTGAAAGCAGAAATGAAGTACATGTATAAGGAGAAGTGGAATATACTCTTCATTAAAAGAATATGAGTCTATAATGAGGAACAAGCCAAGATAAATATCATGTGATTTCCAGTCATATATCACTGATTTTTATAATGAATTTGCTCTTATCTTACTGCCAACTTCATTTGTTCATAACAAACATGTTATAGGGTATACATTATATTTGGAGTTTGGATTTCATTAAATTGATTATGTACTTTAAAAAATAGTGCATTATGAATAAGGAAACTTACCTTTGAAAGATTATCAAAGCTGAGAAGAAACTTGCAGTAGATACTATCCAATTTCACTCTGCTTTGAAGCTGTAATATAGAAAACAGAAAATATTCAGACTGTAAACAATTGATATCCAAAGAATCAATCCCTATCCACATTTGATATTCTCCTCTATCTCAAACTTTATAATCCACAACAGATTTCATAAACATTTTCATATACCGGTAGTCTTTAATATTTACCCGAGTATCAATTGCCATTTCTTTACACAATCAGCTGGGTTGACAAGAGCAGTCTTGCGTATGTCAACACAGCTGATTGTATGGAAAGCCGTCATGCACAAATCTACTGCTGCATCAAGCAGAACTACAATTGCAAAAGTAGCAAATTTTGAAAACAACATTGCCTCGCAAAAATAGCCATAGAATCAAGATGCCTTATTATGTGTCATTCTACTCAGAAAATAACTTTCTACCCATTAACAAAAATGACAATGTGTCAATAATGTAGTTAAAATTTACAGATTTCAGGTGTTGCGTTCTATTTGGGCCACCCTTTGTAATATACTTTGTCGTAAACAATATATGTGATATCCTTATAAGTTGAGCTTTTGTAACCTCAGATATGGAGACTGCAATGATACCTTAAAGCCTATTTGCACTAGTTTGGCCAGGAGGGATTATACCTCCCTGCATAGTCATTGACAGGTGGTTATTTCTTCAAATCAGCTCTCAAGTAACATAAGAAAAAAAGGGATCATGGGGGATCATGGGGGACCAACGGTCACCGCTTAGGCATTGTTTGCCATATAGAGGGTGCAACTACCTACAAGTAGTGCAGTGGGGCTTTAAGATACAAGTATGATAAATGACTTACTGCTTTGGGGATGTGAAGCAGGTCGGCAACCTTATTCCATCTCTTGTTATTGGTGATGGTCTTGAGGCCACCCTGCTGTGCTACGACTTGAGAGAACTCTACCAGGTCTATCTCATAGCCAGATATCTGATGGAAAAACAGCATGAGAAGGGTTGTATGGGACCAGTCACATTATTTTCAATCTTCATTTACAGGTAACAACTTAATTATCATACTCCTTGTAAATTTGATGGTTTTTTGTTTTTTGTTTTGTTGTAAATCAAGAATGAAAGGTGAATCTGTTAAATTAGTCAATGTGTGAATGTGTCATTGTTATAGATATCTGCAAAGTCATAAAATGGATGAAAAATGTATGTTTTACACATGAAGCTTTTTGCAACTTCTACACATGATTTTTAATATGACATTCTCTTCACTCGTCAAACTTGTTCGAAGTGTCTTATGTCATGTGGTTATGATATTTCCATACAGCTTTCCCTCATGTATCATAAATGTCACACACATGTTTGATTAATTACCTTCCAAGCTTAGGTCTTGAGTCACAGGTTAAGATAGGTGTAACATGAATGAACTTATCTCTCATATCAGTACAAGCATGAATATGAATGAAATCTGTTTTGCCTGGTTTTAATTTAAAATATGTTGCTCCTACACTTCCTAGCATCTAACGTCGTCTGAGAAAAATCGAGTCTGAAGTTTGGTTTTTGAAAAGTATAAAATCGCTGCTAACTTGTTTTGGCAGCAAACCAAGTTTTTCCTTTTTAATGAAAGGAACTATTTAACATTATGAAAGAGTCACAGGATTAATTGAATTCTTCCTTCATTTGATCTTAAACCAAAGAAAATGAAAGAGAGAAATGCAGCGTTGTTAGTAAGGGACAGTAAATGAACATTTCCAATAGAATTCTATTCATATCACAGAACAGATAAATCCCCAAATATATCAAAAGAAATTCCATAAGACTGTCACTACCTCCTACAATTGCTTCTTTTTAATCTTAAAATTACTTTTAAAATAGTAAAAATTTGAAATTAGTGTCATAAAGATGATAAGATGATTTAAAAAACGTCTTCTCCCCTGGTTTGATGAGAATTTGCTTATTTTCTTACCTGAGGAGGATAGTAGGCTACTTTCTCTCTCTCTTCCAAATGTCTCTTGATACATGCTAATTGCTTACTTCTTGACTTCCATCTGAAAACAAAGAAATTAATCATACAAACCTGATAGTATGTACACTGCAATCAGCAAGATAATGATTAGAGAGTTGTGTTAAACTGATGTCCTATTTCTAAGCCATCGTAAAGTTCAATGTTATATCTTGCGTTACAATACAATGACATTTTGTTGAATTTGCATATATATTTCCATGGCAAATATTGTCCTGTTTTAAGACATTTCATCAGAAATGCCTTCTTAAAATAAGATGTAAATTTATCATCTAGAAATCCTGGAAAAAGTCTGAAGTAAAGTAGCAGAAAATTGAACATCAATGTAGTTGGTCCAGGTGGCAATATTGTAGAATCATTTACATTTAAGATGCAAAATATTGTATAACTATAGTTCAACATATTTATTGAAGTTCCACATTAACATTAATAAAAATTATTTTATATGTGCATAGTTCCACAACTAATCATTTGAGTATGGGGGGGGGGGGGTCTTACCAAATCACAAATGGCAATAACTCCTATTTTATTGTCTTTCCTTCCATGATTGCATTTAATTGATCTGGTACATTAATCCAGTTATATCGTTGCTATATCAACACAACACATGGGTGTATGCAGATTATTAGAGTGTGAAAACAAACAAACAATAGGCTTACCTGTGCATTAATCTGTGAATATACTGCACTTCGGTAGTGAACCTTGTGTTGGCATGAAGCTTGCATTCAGGCTTGACATAGAGAAAGGAAGGAGAAACAAGGTATACCCATCAGTTGTGTTTGCATTGTCTACAAGTCAATCATGGTCATGAGACTTTGTTTAGTCATCCGTGAATGAGCTTCAATCATCTGGAAATTGTCTATGATTTTTTAATTCTTATTTGCTACAGACTATTGTTGATGAAAGAGAAGATTGAGTCACAGAGTTTTCCTTTGATTGGACATTTATTTTAAAGTTTGCAGGCTAAATGTCTATGGCAAAAATACACAGACAATGCGTACACCAAACTCAACCAATCTATGAAATGTATTTCTGCACCAGATACCAATCTCACTATCTTCTGCTAAAGCCCCACTGCACTACTTATAGCTACTTGCGGCCCTCTATATAGCAAACAATGCCTAATCAATGCCTGTTGGTCCCCCATGATCCCCTTTTTCTTATGTTAATTGAGAGCTGATTTGATGAGATAACCACCTGTCAGTGACCTTGCAGGGAGGTCTAATCTCCCTGGCCAAACTAGTGCAGATGAGCTTTAAGGGTCAGAAGGACATTGTCTTTGAGTTGAAGGATGTGTCTTAGTGCCCTCAGAGGACAATAGGTTTGTAGGACGTACTTACCTTCCAACCATCAGGTGGAATAACCCTGCACATTCCATACTCATTGAGCTGATCAGCGATGGACTCCATGTACGCCATTGGATCACTCCACTCCTCTACACTGGGTCTCAATACCAGTCCCTCCTTCACACCCTCAATGAATCTGGAAGGTCCAGACTTTACCGGGACCTCCTCTTTGGAACTCTTGAGTGGAGCC
Source organism: Strongylocentrotus droebachiensis (assembly GCA_035222895.1). Lineage (NCBI taxonomy): Eukaryota > Metazoa > Echinodermata > Echinoidea > Camarodonta > Strongylocentrotidae > Strongylocentrotus > Strongylocentrotus droebachiensis. The sequence goes on from JAVYIG010001415.1 coordinate 251,145, forward strand.
AGTCCGTTCTTGGTCTTGGCCCGGTTACGCCTTGGAGACTGTCCCTGAGCCTTCTTCTGCAGCTTCTGCAGCGTTGTCTCCGATGTGACCTTTGGCGGCAACAGTTCTTTGTGGTTTTTGAGAAGCGGGTTCCTGATTTTGTTTGGCCTTGCTGCAAGACAGTCCTCTTCCTCTCCGTCTTCCTTGATCTTTAGTTCGGTTAATTTCTTCTCAATTTCGTGATTGAGATGGGCCTTTGGACAGATCATACTGTCCTTCCTGAGAACATTATTATTAAGTGTGCAGTTGGTGAGAGGTATGGTGAGCTTCTTGCTAATCCCATTTGTTGACAGGATGTTGTTTATCGCATCAGCCTTATCCACGACAGGGTCATCGAGCTCCACTTCTGCAGCCTGTACCCTGTCTCGGAGCATCATAGAACTGTTTCTGAGTTTCCTAGAACCACGCCTTTTCAGATCTTTGAGTTTCTTCTGCCTCTTTGCTGTCTTTAGCACTTCTTCAATGGCACCCTCGAAGGCCAAGTCCCTATCACCATTCTTATGCCTTGACCGTGTCCTTTGGGAACAATTCTGTGAATGACAGGAGCATTTCTTCTCCTTGCGCTCTCTTCTGGACCCTTTCAGAAGCTTGATTTGATTGAGAAGGGTATGACCATTAGTAGCACCATCAAGTTTATCAAGAAGGTGATTCGACCCATTGATGACTTCACCTGAACATCTTTCATTCTTCAGTCTGGGTGATATCCTTGAGTTTCTGTCACTGTTCTTGTGGTTGTTCTTTTGGGTCACTCTCCTCCGACCACTGTTCTTTGCTTTTGAGGTAGCGATGATGGGGCTTTGGTCCTCTTGTATGTTTTTGTCTAGTCTATGATTAACGATGTTGTTCTTTGAAGGCACACAGTTTCTACTAGAGGATCTTCCTGAGGATCTGGTCAAGTTGTTTCTGACAGACGACTTCCTCCCAGCCATCTGGGCAGCATTCCTGCTAGAGAGGTGATTGTTTGTCTGGCAGCGTTTGTTCTCCCAAGGTACGATGGGGATCAGTGGGGGTGGATGCCTGCTGCGCTGGACTGCCAGGATAGGTGGAGGCACTGGAGATAGACTGGGCGGTAACCGCTGAGGACCATTACCAAGAATGTTGTTTTGGTTGGACTTGAAGGAGTTCCGAAGATTTTTATTCAATTTGCCAGAAGCCTGGATAAAGGATGAAAAATAGTAAGAATAGTGTTCAATAAGTTTCCCATAATCATAGATAAATAAACTGGAAATGCATATTCATATACATCTTGTCCCTGAATACTCAATCACTTCCCTCCAGTGTCTCCTCAAAAAACCCTTGTGTCTTCTCTAGAAGAAGAAAAACCTGCACTCCTTCTGAGACCTTTATGCAGGTCCTTCTTTATTCTCTATCTTATTGACTCCTAAAGTTCATAACAACAGGGACTGCTCTTATCTTACCTTGAAATGCATAGCATCAAGTCTAAGCCTCCTATTCTTGATGCTCATCTTCTGTTGCAGGAGAGTACCTGATGCCATGGCCGCCGTCTTAGCTTGTCTCGGAGGTGAGATCTTAGTGCCCTTGGGTGGGGTTAGAGTGGGAGTAGAAGGGGCAGAGTCCTCTCTAGGAAGGGGCTCGATGCCTGGTATGTTGATGTCGTTGTCGCTTCGTAAGGTGCTGGAGGCACTCCTCTTGCGGCCAGCCAGTTGCTTTGGCATGGACTGCAAAAGGTTTAGTATAGGTTGACTTTGCACGTTGAACAGATCCAAACTGGGAGGTAGAGCTGGCGTGCCTATAAAGGAAATAAAATGAATTGTTAGAAGGTCAAATATTGATTTATGCAGCACTTAACCCCCTTGCTATTTCCTCCTACCCCTCCCCTCTTCCCCATCCTCCAAACTATCTTCCACAAAACAATATTGTTCTCATATCCAACCTTGTATACCGCTCTTAACTGATGAATGGAGAGTAAATACTGTGTAAGCAAAGTTCTGCATGCAATATAATCACTCCATATATTTCTGCTTTGGATGTATTATCAATTTCTTTTGCTGCAACATTACACAACAAACATTAAGTCAAGCAGCTGTCAATTAGCTTCACTGTTTAGAAGACAAAAATGTTTGAAAAGAATCAATGAATCTTACAAAGTATGCATTCTACTTGACTTCTGACAATGCTTGCAAACAATATGTCTGTTTAGAGCTGAAAAGATGTTAAGTCTTTGTAAAATGATATGAGTTAACGCCCTTCTGGCTACAAGCGGACAAATTTAATTGTTACATAAAAATAGGTCCTGCCTGCTTGGTTGAAACACTATCTTTCATATCTAATTGAATAATTGTTCTCACTTCCGACTACTATCAAGTTTGGAGAAAATGTTTCATAGTCACGATCATTTAGAACACAACAATGCTAGTGTTTTGAAACTCGATTCAGAGCATCGACTCATCCAATGTAGCCTTGAATTTTAAAGTGTAACAAGATCTTGAACGATTTGGCATAGTGTGTTGATAACTGTTTTTAATTGTTACCATGGAAATGTTAGTCACTAGATGGACATAGACAGCTCTGCTCAAGTGATTCATAGTACGACCCCTGTCTTTAGTTTGATGTACAACCTGCAAAGTCATTCAACTTTCTATGTGAAGATGGATGGGCGATGAGAAAACATCATGTAGCAGGTAAATACAATGCATAAATCACGGAAAGCATTTTCAATTTTGAAGATGTATACAAAAATATACATAAAACACAATCTTTTCATTTTCTTCTCGTGTTTGTAAAAGTTCCCTTCCTTTGAAGGACATAGCTATTCCTGTTGTCAAGCTTCTAGAGGCATCTTCCAACGATAATATCTACTTCCATATCCCATGAACATCCAGCAGTGAAAATTCCTTGATTTCAAATACAGTTTCAGCCATGTCAGAGGGTGTCATCTACCAAAATGTGATGATACTTGATTTAAATTCAAGAAATATCTTAAATAAAGCTCTGGTAGACAATAAATGATGACTGTGTATACTAAACAATGACAGGGATCCAATACTAGAATATGAATCAACTTCCAATCCAGGATAGAGGAAATGAATTCCAATTTTAGAAATAACAGTGTAAGGTGTCCTTTGTAAAAAGAGAATGTTCACACTTCCGAGGCTGATTACGTTTGATTTCTTGCCGACCGTGACTCCCATCCTGTCTCTCTCGAGCAAAGGATGCGTCCAGACTATCAACTGCCATTACGATATATGACGTACATTCATGAGCACAGTTCACACTTCCACAGAGTTCAAGGGTACCTCGCATAGAAACGATGCCACTGAACACGATGAAGGCATCATGGAACTTTACAAGGACAGTTTGGTGTGAACAGACTATCAACTGCAATGACAATATGACGTTCATTCATGAGCCCAGTTCACACTTTCACAGAGTCCAAGGGTATCTCGCGTAGAAACGATGCCACTGAACACGATGAAGGCATCATGAATCTTTACAAGGCGGTTAGGTGTGAACAGCAACAGTTATCACATGATCACCAGAGCATGCATGGTGGCAGTGAGAACGCAGTCTCTCTCTCCCACTCATGTGGGCTGAGGTATATAGTGTTTCCTGAGCTTGGTTTCACGCCAGGAGAGTATCAGTGTTACAGAAAGGGATTCCCCCTTCAAAGCCAGAAGTTGTGCTTAGCTCTGAGTCTCAAGTGGTGGTGGCTGACTCAAAACTTTCAATCACAATATCTGTCTACCCACCCAAGTTCATCTTGTCATCCAGGCAAGGTGTCAGGAGGAATATCGTGGGCGTAACTACCTCCTAATATTGTAATCCATAAAGGACTACCACTGATCAGTGTAATTCAGACTAACCAACAAAATGTCCTTTTTGTATAAAGCCTTCGGTCCTCTGGTTGCTTACTAACAAGCATTTATGCTTTCTTAGCAGTCAGGTAAAATAATCACCACTACTACTATTTACAGGTACATTTTAAGATGTGATATGTTGCCACACCACCGGGACAAAGCTGTATATAGTTTGAGGTATTAGAATATCAGTGAAAATTATAAAATGATACTTGGTGATGGAAATCTTCAGATTTTGTTCTTTTCAGAATCTAATATGTCTAATCTACCCTATGACTGACTCCTAGACTCCACTTTATCCAGAATACCTGATGCTCGGCAAGAGCTTCCAATAAAAGCAGTAGATGACCAAATACAGGATGGTATGCCGGTCTCAAAATGCAACATGAACACTGATTCCATCCTTATATCAACCCAGTACTCTGACGATATGATAGACCCTACTTAGGATGAAATACTTGCCTCAAACAGGCACATGAACATATAGACTGAATGCTTACAAAAAGTTGATTTATGCAAGACATGAATACACTCATTCTACAGTGATCAGCTGACAAATATTTGAGTTCAATTCACAAGTTCAATTCACACTCATATCCTTGTTACGGTGCCAATATCTTGTAGTAGAATAGTCCTTCAGGCAGTTGGTCTCCCGGAGGACGTCAACTTGATGCCCTTCAGAGGCCTGAATGGTGTTTCATTTACCAAATCAATGTTGACAGGTTATCCAGACAAGTCATTCCCTTGTATCTAAGGCAACCGCAGGGCCGCAGAGCTGCAGTTTGTTGCTGTGGTGAGAGAACCGGCACCATCACTGTGAAAGTAGTCTTCCAGGGATCCTTAGACTTCCTGATGTTCTGTCATCACTTAACTCACTGTCAAGAGTTCATCGCTCATACTTTGCTGGTTAGCTATGTACCATTTTGACTATCATCTTTACACCAACTATTCTGGTATGTTTGTAGAAGGATTGATAGAGAAATGTTGCATATTCTCTAGTTGTATGATCATGATGGTACATCTGTATAATTTCATTTAATGGTTATTTGAGTAATACAGCACGTGGATGGTACCAGCTTCCTTTTGATTCTCTCTCTATCTACACTCATTCCCTTCTTAGCAAGACTGAATGTTCCTGAATATTACCTTGTACAGTATGTGTTTTGTATCGTGTGGAATACAACTATTCATCCCACAGAATACATTTTATCTTTCTTTCTTTCCTTTTTTGTTGTTGTTCTTTATTTCGATATACGTTAGCTTTACTTCAGCTATTTTTACATAAATGTATGTGCGATTGATAAAAAAATTATATTTCCAGGGATGATGAGACTGGATCTTAATAGGCCTGTCCTCATCAGCTCGAGATTGCCAAATAACCCGCTATTTTAACTATCCTGAATGCAAATTATCTAACTAATTTGCGTCTTCATCAGCCCGCAGTTGCAATTAGCGGGATAATTGGTTGAGATAATCATCCAAAGAAATCTTGGTCTTGTTTCCCAAATAGCGGGCTAATTTGCGCCCGTCTCCATCTAGATTGCGATGAGCATATCGGTCTGGTGAAAACGCAATTTCAAGCTTTCGGGAAAATATTCAGAGTCTGAAAATAGCAGGCTTTTTGGCAATCTCGGTCTGATGAGAACATACCTGATCAGCCTGAATGACTTACCTCTGAGACACAGGAATGTTAAGAAGTCTTCAGTAGAAGGGCAGTGGTTGAAGATGCTGCAGGATTTAGAAGGGTTCATCATGTCTCCATTCTTCATCTTAGATGGGGTGCAGCCCGGACTGTAGGCCTGGGGGTAGGCAAACTTGCGCTGGGCTTGGACCTTGGCCCTGCAAAGGTAGCAGTAATGGTGGATAGAATATGGACAGGAGGAAAGAAAGAAGGAAAAAGAAAGAAAGAAGGAAAAAGCAAGAAAGAAGGAAAAGAAAGAAAGAAGGAAAAAGAAAGAAAGAAGTAAAAAGGAAAAGGGAAGAAGCATGGGAGGAAGGATAGATGGTAGGTGAAAGGCAAATAACAAGAGATCAAAAGAAAAGGAAAATTTAGAATATGAATAATAGAAAAGAGAGGGGGAGAGTTGGAGGACAAAAAAGACTTGTTAATGATCAACATCAAGACAAACTTCATGTTTCAATATGGATGCATTCATGATAATGTAAATCTTTGGGGGAAAAACAAGTCAATTAAGAGTTGCAAAAGTGATTATTATGTTGAGTGCATCTATTAGGTAAGAAACAAAAATATATGACTTCTTAGCAGACCCTTCAAGAAGATAAGTAGGACTAAGAGCAACACAAAAAAGCAGATTATTATTTTGAAAGGCTTTGAGTATGTCCCTTCATGATGTGATAATTGGTCATAAGTACATCATAATGACCATTTTCTTGATAGAGACTGTCACGAAACAATGAATGGCTTCCCAGATTAAGGACGTGTTCTTGAGACAGATCTTGAAATCAAGTTTCAATCATCACATATCATTGTCAGTAAGATTCCATAAACATCTCCCCAAGTATAGACAGCATCTCAATTTACTGTCCTTTCAGTGTATCATTGCTAAGACATGCGGCATGTGCATCACAGAGACTGAAAATTGATTGAAATTGAACCAGACCAAGTCAGTTCATATATTTACAAAATACTCTATGGACATAAACTAAACACACATTGACACACATGTCCTAATTCGCTATAGAGCAGGGCAGTAAGTAGACCATTGCTATAATCAGTTCATAAGTTCAACGCTTGATTTACATGTCCTTGAAATGCATTTGTTAACAAAAAACATGAAGGATTACAAGCATCATCATGTAACTCGAGACTAGCCTGGCGTATAATTCATACTCGGTGGATGTGTTAATGTTGACTAACCCTGGGTAGTACACTATGATATTTCACATAGGCATACATGAACTCCAGAATCAGTTAATATTAATATCTGAGATGAGGACGGGGCATGATTGGGCATTGTGGGGCGGGGGCGGGGGAGGGGGGGAGGGCTCCTTTTTATTTACTCTAGACTTCAAATGCTCCTCCTGATAGAGATACAGACAAGCTGCTAATTTTGGCTCACCCAATGGGGAACAATCACCCTAAATTGAAACCCATTAGATAGGAAAGGCTGGTGATGAGGACAGAATCGGCCGACAGAAGCTTGAGTGTTGATATCTTTCCTATTGATTTCACTCCATGTATCCAGACTTGTTTACATGAACTCTGATAAGTAGGTCAATTACCCTGCAAATCAACAATCGAGGTCACTGGGGTCATATCCTGGACTCAGGAAGTAAGGGCACAGTCACAGAATACAAGAGACTCTTTTTAGGGCAGTAAGCTTCCAACTCTTCAGATACTGCTTGATGAAAACAAGCTCTAGAGCACTTTTTCATAGAGTTGACCTACAGAAGACAACAAGAGGTACAGTTGAATCCATGATTGTATCTTTTACAATGAAGGCCTTCAACTATGATCATTGACATACATATATACAAGATTTGCTCAGTTAAAAAGAGAAACTCCAGACTCCATTTTGACCATTTTTGCCAATAGATTTTGAAAGAGGGAAACATATCCCAACCTCACCCCCCCCCCCCCTTACACATACACTTGCACACATCAATACGGGGGGGGGGGGGGACACAAGTACTAACCGGAGAAAACTTTACAGAAGAGACATACATGTAGACAATCTTTCCCTATAACACAGCAGGAATGAAAATTTCATGCTACATATTAATGTACTGCTCTTTTCTTTATCACCCACACCAGATGTTAGAGAGAAGATAAACAACTCAGTTCTTGTCTGCAACAAAGTTAAATTATGAGTGCAAATGCTTAAAATAGCCATAAAGGAGATATTTCATCGAGATGATCCCCTGGACCCTGTATAAACACTGTCAATATTGATTTGATTGAAGTCCATTATGCACAGCTTTGGAAACAAATAAGACAGCAATTTCCTGTTTAGTCATGTGCAGTACTACATCTTGCTGCTGTATTTTCTATATGCAGCAGGAAAAGTTGAGTGATTTCAATCCTGTTTTATTTTCAGGCAAAAATCAATCATCAATTACGATTAGTATTATTAGTATTCGCTGATGCACCTACATTTCGAACACATCTACTCTCTTTTCATCCCTTATAGTCATGGCCCATAAGTAGAAATTGGAAATATAGATATTAATGCTATCTCTAAGTTTAAACTGTTGTTTATTGCCATGTTTTTAGTTGTATTCCTTTCCTTGCTTATCTCATTTTCTATTTCTTTCTCGCCTGATCCTTTAGTTCATGAATAACCATGAGCACCCCTCTGCCAGTATCTCTGATAAAACAGTACGCATTCAAAGTACAATATATGGGGGGTGTGCCCGGCCCCCCAACTCCGGGGACGGAGGGACCGCATGCGTGTTCCCAAATCACTGGCTCGTAACATAAGAAAAAGGTCTACCCGTATTGACTTTACACAACGGACTTATGCAGAAAGGGGGGGGGGGTGCTGAAAAGGTTATTATAACAAAAGAAAAAGGTCTCCCCATTTTGACTTTACACACAAGACTTATGCTGAAAAGGGGGGCGGGGTGCTGGGAACTCACATATGCGTACCCACCGAGTGGGGGGCCTGGGGGATGTCCTATTTTTCCCTCAAAAAGAATGTTCCTTATCAGATTGCTCACTTGCCACATTTCAAGGAGTTGACAGCATACTGGGTATTTTTTTGTTGAAAAAGTAGTGCATATTTCTAGTGTAAACACCACCATTCACATATGACAGGCATAGAAGTATGTGACACAAGAAATTATCAGTCTGCCATTACACAGATGCTAGGTCAGATATCCTTTAGACAAGCATACGGGAGTCAGTGAAGTATATCATTGAATGGTGTTCCATGTGAAACATTGCACACTTCTTAGTGTAAATTTGTAAACACTGTTGCTTATATAAGACAGCCATGAAAGTATGTGACATGAGGGGTCACCAGTCTGCCATGATACAGCTGCTAGGTCAGATAATCTTCAGGTAATCACTTTTTTTTAGAGCAATGAACATCCTTGCAGGGTATCCCATGTGAAATACCTCACCACATATAGTGTAAATAGTGCCATTCACGCATGATAGACGTGCAAGTATGTGATACAAGAGGTCACCAGTATGCCATGATACAGCTGCTAGATCAGATGATCCTCAGGTAATCATTTTTTTTAGCAACGAACATCCTTGCAGGGTATCCAATGTGAAATATCTCATCACATATGTATAGTGTAAACAGTGCCGTTCACACATGATAGACATGCAAGTATGTGACACAAGGGGTCACCAGTATGCCATGATACAGCTGCTAGGTCAGATAATCCTCAGGTGATCACCTTTTTTCAGCAATGGACTTCCATACAGTTTAATACCTCACCATATATAGTGTAAACAATGCCATTCACACATGATAGACGTGCAAGTATGTGACACAAGGGTTTATCAGTCTGCCATAATACAGCTGCTAGGTCAGATAATCCTCGGGTAATCACTTTTTTTAAAGCATTGAACATCCTTGCAGGGTATCCTCATATAGTGTAAACGGTGACATTCACACATGATAGACGTGGAAGTATGTGACACAAGGTTTATCAGTCTGCCATGATACAGCTGCTATATCAGATGATCCTTAGTTTTTTTCAGCAATGGACATCCATATAGTGAAGTACCTCACCTCATATAGTGTAAACAGTGCCATTCACACATGGTAGCCGTGGAACTATGTGACACAAGGGTTTATCAGTCTGCCATGATACAGCTGCTAGGTCAGATAATCCTCAGGTAATCACTTTTTTTAAGCAACGAACATCCTTGCAGGGTATCCAATGTGAAATATCTCATCACATGTATAGTGTAAACAGTGCCGTTCACACATGAAAGACATGCAAGTATGTGACACAAGGGTTTATCAGTCTGCCATGATACAGCTTGAACTTTCTCCTGGGGTCAAATCATCAGTGGGGGTGAAGTATGGCTTACTCCTTCCAGACTGCGTTTATCAACAACCCAACACAAAAAGGGTCGATGCACTTAGTGTCGCGCACTTGATACTATAGCAATCGTGAAGAATGAAAATGTTCCATTTTTTGAAGCCCTAATGGATCATTGCTAGCAGACTGTTGGCTGTTTCAAGTCAGTTTGAGCAATGTAAATAAGCGAAGCATTATAACACTGGTGTTGCAATAAATTTCCTAGTTCCCACTTCATGAAGACAGATCAAATTCTAACTAATATTCAGCTCATCATAAATGGTTTAAATTATATGACTTTGTAATGGTAATGATGACATCAGTATATTCATTTATCATTCATCCATCTGCATCATCAATTTCAGTACCATTACTTTATTTATTTATTCTTATTTACAAAAATGGGGATAACATCAAGATAGAAGATATATCAAATAATTGTGTACATTTATTTAGTCAGCAAGTCAGGACTATCTTTGTACAAAACATGTAAAGACACATTCCACCATCCACTGATTATTTTTTCTTGTGTGACGCTTCTCGGATGGTCTATGTCATGCCTTTCTCTCTCAAGGGAAATCATTGCATGTAGTGTTAAGTGAAAAAACAGGGGATTTCCCCTTACATCACAATCAATCTCCTATCTATCCTAGATGATAGGGGGCACATTCAGGCTACATCGTCACAACATAAATTACAAGTACATGAAGACAGCACATTTTCAGGACAGGTTTTAATGACTGCATAACCACATGCCACAATTTCCTGAGTAGATTGCGTGATATGCACACATCGGATTTGCAAGGAGTAACAAAGTCCTATCTCAATTCAGATATTGGAAAATCATCACACATGTTGATGACTCAATAGCTAACTGACATTGTATATTTAATAAGGAATCAATCTTTCTTTTGTGAAGGTCAAACAGTGAACAACATATCATGAATTCAATATAGTAGAAAAGTTGATGAGGTATAGTTTTGAATTAGAGGCTTGAATCATGGCTTGAATTATTCTTGAAATATCATGAGAACAAAAGGCCTGAACTTGTGTGACATTTGATATTTTATGGCATTTGACCTACATGTATAACCTCAAAATTTGAATATTAATTTGGTCATAAAGATGTGTGTAGTTCATACCTCAAGTGGTTCCAGAGATATAAAGATATCGCAAGAACAAGAAAGCAGGATGGACTGACGGACAGACAACCCAAATATATAATTCCTCTGGCACCACCTTCGTATGCGGAGGCATACATGTAAAAACACAATATCTCTAAGTTGATTGCTTTTCCTAAGTGCATACAATAAACCTGAGTAGATATCACTTTTCTGAGAACTAATGCTTTCCATGAATTTTCTATATGCCTAGAGGCTATCAAATAAAGTAATTCCATTGCAATGATTTACAGAAACCTGCAAAGGTCTTGCATTAACAATATTGGATTCTTCACCTTTTACATTTACATTTATCTGAAGGTTGTCATATAGAGTGAATCCACTTCAGATAAACATATCAAACCAACACAGGAAGAGGGTATATGAATGGATTTAATAGCAGCTTACCTGTCAAGCAAGCCCTAATCATTCCACTTATGAATAAGTAATACGTTAAGTCAATTCTGCAATTCCCACATCATGGACGTCAACCATGGAAGTGTTTCAGAGAAGTTTAATAGAGGAAGTTATCTTCTGAATGCAAACCGAGTTGCACACTTGTTTTTGTAATTCAAACTTCTCCCTAGCATATTGACATTTGTCGTGATTATCATACTAAATATGAAATAGATAGAGGCATTAGTATTTCTCTCTTCTTCTACTTTCTTTCAAGAGGCTATGCTGGTAAATAGCATAGGGAGATTTTGAAATTAAAATGTGAAATTGAATCCTCTGGCAGATAAATTTCATAAACAGGAAAAATATGTCCAAAGAGAATAGCTGGAGTTGATTTCTCAGCAGCCATCCAAAGGGATACATGCATGCTTAATGTTTACATATAAAAAGTGTTCGGAACATTTCAGCAATATTGTCATATCATTGGAAAGTATAAGTTTGATGGGAGGCGTGAATAATGCTTACAGAACCTCTGTGGTGGAACCGTATGAACTGTAACAGAAACTGAAACTGCAACAAGACGACTGTTCAGAAAAAGTGGCATTTTTAGTTGAACCCTGACCGATGTCCAAATAAGAGGACTTCACTTGGAGACTAATAAGAAAGGAAATCCTGTGGAGCTCCTGAACACCTGAAGTTGATTTCTCTCTGGGTTTACCCCCCTCCTCCTATGCAACCCTAGACCTGTTCACACCTGACCAAACAATCTCTTCATAAGGTATGTCTTCATCAGCTCGAGATTGCCCAATAGCCCGATATTCTGATTTGGGAAATAAGCCCGAAGTTACAAATCTCGTCTTCATCAGCTCGAGATAATTTGCTCAGCATTCGCGCATAGTGTGAGTCTTCGGGCTGGTGAAGATGCACCGGACAAATAGCGGGACATTTTGCAAACTAGCCCAATATACCTTGGGATGATTTCCTGAGCAAATAGCCCGCTATTTCATGATCGGGCTAATATCCAGGATCAGAAATAGCGGGCTATTTGACAATCTCGAGCTGATGATGACAGGCCTACTAAGACTATTTTTAATCTCACAATCTCTTCCCTCCTGAAAAGATATTTCTGCATGAAAAACCTTGCATCCATGAGATGGGGTAATGAGTTGCTTTTATACTGTAAATTTATTTATTTATTGTTTTGTTCTTAACATAATTATTTCAGATGAGGGATGGGGGGGAGGGGGTGTTATATTAAATAAAAGTTGAAAAATATTGAAGTACACAGTCACGTGACTAATTTTGGACTGTCTCTTTGGTTGAAAGTTATTTCTGGTCAATCACATATCTGGAAACAAATGCTGATTGTTCATGCCGTGTAAACCTACAGCCTTAATCAAATCCTGTACACACACATGTAAATCAAATCATCATGGCTTCTATCCTCCTTCATACCAGCAAATATCCCTTGATCTGAGTCGAGAGTAAAAGAAAGAAAAAAAAATGAAGAAAAAAAAAGATGAAATCCAAGAGTTACTTCACACCTTAATTTGATTTCTCACTGGGTTTACCCCCCCTCCCCCCCCCCCCCCCCCCAGGGTTCTTGTTAATAGCCGGCAACCGGCTATTTTTTCCGGCTGTAACGGCAATCGTAGCCGGCTGTCGGCACCATTAAAAATATATAAAAAAAAATAAAAAAATAAAAAAAAATTGTAGCCGACAGAGACTGATGGACTAGAAGTTGAAACCCACAGTGCTGCAGCTCAGAATGATGACAAGCCGACGACAGTCACCAGGCAAAGTGAAGAAGGTGCCAGTGGGCAAGATGAAGCTGAAGACCAGGAGGTGAAGTCCACCCTTGACATCCTAGGTCTGGATGAGGATCTTCTTAGCCAGTCCTCAGATTCAGAAATGGAATGATCATTCACTATGTAATTATTGCAAAAAGTTTCAGCCTCAGGTACATGAATATTAAACATGTGTCACATTACATTTCAATATGCGAGAAAAGTTTAATACATTCTGATTGAATTGACAAGATTTTTCCTTCTAAGGTCTCTAGAATCTGAATGGGAGATCTTGAAATGCTAGGGGCTTGCCTTCAGGGGAGACTCCCCTCCAGACTGAGGCACTGCACCTGGACCCTGCTGGGGGCGTAACACCCCCAGACCCCTGTGACAGCTGTCACATACCTGCAAACCATTTACCAATCCAATTTTGTCATATTTTTTTTATGTGTGTTCCAATTTTTTTAATTTTTTATCGCAAACGATTTTCTTCACTGACAAGGTCCTGTAAACGTCAGTTAACCGTTTTTGCCCAGGACTACCTTGTATCATTATCATGTAATTCAAAATTGTAGATTCATCACAAATACGATTGATTTATCAGAAACAATAATGGAGCATTTTCATTTCATATTGTATATCATATGAAAAGTAAGTTATTCAGCCAAAATATTCATGATCTTTATCATTAAACTATGGCTCATACAGTGTGGTCATATCTTCAAAAATAAGGCTAAGATAGCACCAGAGAGCATCTAAAACCCTAAAGCTTCCAGGGCCCTTGGGCGGGCCCTGGACCCCGGCCGCAAGGGACTTCGCGCTTCGCGCACATGGTGATGTGCGCTACGCGCACAGAGATTTTTCTTTTGCAATTTTAGTAGCCTCCTGTAAATCATAAATAGCCTGCTATCAGAAAAATTAACAAGAACCCTGCCCCCCCCTCCCCCCTTCACCACCAACCCCCACCAACCCCCTTCAGGGTAGGCATAACCCTATTCACACGTGATCAAAGCAAGAAGTAAACACAAAATGTAGATCATTGACCGCCTGCAGATAATTATTTCTTTCCTGTAAATGTAAGCACTTCAGAAAGTTCAATAAACTCACATATTCAGAGGCTTTTAAAGGCCCACTGCACTACTTAGGCCAAATAAAAAAACATGTTTAGCGTCCTGTTTTTTCGAAAAATAGGAAGGAGGCCCTTTTTATTTTTTATTTCAAAATGGCCGCTCGGTATATTTTCCCTGACAGTCCGGGGCTATTTTTTTTCAAGATGGCAGCCGACAATTTTTTTTTTTTTTTAAAATCAGAAATAGAGCCATTTTAGCAGTGTTTTTCATGTTTTTTTTTCTTTCAAAAAAAAAAAAAATTAAAAAAAAATTTAAAAAAAAAATTAAAAATTTCAACAAAAAAATAAATAAATAAAAAATTTCAAAAAAAATAGGAGGCGGCCCCCAAAAAAGAAGCGGGCGGGGACGCTAAACATGTATATTTTTGTTAATGGCCTTATAGCTATTTGCGCCATCTACATAACAAACAATGCCTAATCGGTGACCATTGGTCCCCCATGATCCTCTTTTTATTATGTTAATTGAGAGCTGATTTGATGAGATAACCACCTGTCCAGTGACCTTGCAGGGTGGTCTAATCCCTCCTGTACACTAGTTAAGATGGGCTTTAATATCTTCTTGATCTTGATAGCTTGGGTAAAGCTACAAAAGCATTAAAATGAGCTTAAAAGACAAGGCAAGTGCAATTTTAATTTGCATACCACATTATCTAGTTCAGCAGCATCCACCGATACCATGAGAAGTTACAAAGTTTACCATTCAAACATTATGTACACCCATTTCTGGATTAAATGGACGAGTGAGGGGTGACAACTTTTCTTGAAAATACTTTAAAACAGCATCTCTTGCCAGTGCTAACAAGCATTGACATGGTAAGGGTCATCTACAGGGCACAGGCTTCCATCCCATCCTATCCCTTGCCTGACTCACAGTTTCCTCACAAGCTTAGATGATAGGCCTCAAGCGATTCACGCTATAGGTCACTTCAATCTTTCTTTCAAAATCTCACTTTACTTAGAACCAACAAATTTTAATGGCATTGGTTTGTGCTGTGTGTTTCAAAAGCTTGGCAAAATGTTATCAATCTACTTGAACACATGCACATCAATGGTCATTTGCATGTGGAAAGAAATCATTGAGCTGCTGAATTTTGTCTAAATTCTGAAGGAATAATTGCTCATTATGGTATTAACAGTGATATAAACAGCAAAGGGACATTTCAAACTTTGGCGGCTGCATTACTGAGAATGGAAGATTTGAAATTTATGTTACACTCAGCTTTACAGTAGATTTATTTTTATACTTTTCTTTCCACGTACCACAACAAATTTTTTTCTTCTAGTTTATGTCTTATCACTTTGAAAGACTGATGAGTAATAAAAGGTTTACCCACAACACGGTTTTCTCTCTTGATTTGTGAGCTACTCATCATTTTTACGACTTGCGGTGATAGATTACTCTCAACTGTCCTATAGGTAATTAATCCCTCTAAGTACATGGTTTCACACCATCTTCAAGTAGAGATATTAGGGTGATATTGCTCCTCCCCATAATGGACGATTAGAACTTCCTTCACCATCCATGGCAGAAACAATGTTCTGAAAAGTCATTCCCAATAGCTCAAGGTTAATTATAAAAATTTAGTAACGTTTTCTTGCCAATAATTGATTTATTTTACCTCCAGAAAAGATCTCAAGATCTGTTTATTTTTCATAGCTACATGTTTTAATTATCATTTTATCTGTGGTTGATCATTAGTTTCGCTTTCAGCAATTATCTGTGTTTTTCTGACCAAAATATAATGACTGTATCATTTCCACCACAAAAGACTCATCGTTCTTTTGGCAGATTGAAAACTGAAGTGCATGAAAATTGTCACAAGAGTATGAAAGTGAGCAAAAGAGAAATCCTTTCTATGAACATATACAGTGAATTTAAAGTCTCAAGTCTGGTTAATTAATAATGTGTTGCACAGCATTATGCAGGTAATATTGACAACCACAAGTACATATAGCTACATAGTAATATATCACTACTAACACTGGTTAGAACGAGATCTGGGCTCATGTCTCATCATGT
Source organism: Strongylocentrotus droebachiensis (assembly GCA_035222895.1). Lineage (NCBI taxonomy): Eukaryota > Metazoa > Echinodermata > Echinoidea > Camarodonta > Strongylocentrotidae > Strongylocentrotus > Strongylocentrotus droebachiensis. The sequence continues at coordinate 267,497 of JAVYIG010001415.1, forward strand.
TTCACTTCGGCTTTCTCTACTTCGTCTGATTTTCAATTTTCATTTCCTTGCTTTTTCATCGTTCCATGTCAGATATTTATACTAAAATACCCCCCCCCCCCCCCTCCATCCAAAAGAAATGCATTCATGTTGGACAAGATATGTTTGGAGACAATTTAGTAGCTTCAAATGTTCCTTACCGTAAATCTCCGTTTATACGGCGCACTTTTTTTCCGTCGGCAAAAATCAAAAATCGGGGGTGCGCCGTATACACAGGTACAGGATATTTTGAGTCCTCAAAATGCCACTTTTTAGTGGTTTTCGAAAATCTCTGTGTCTCAACATGAATTACATAATGCAAATAAAGAATAGGATCTACTATTTGAAGTTAAACTACGTTCCTAATTTGAAGGGAAGAGTTTTTTTTTTTTTTTTTTTTCAGTCACGATAAATTATGCTCCTTCACAAAGCACTTTGCCGGCCGAAGCTCTCCCATGTCTTCAGCTCACTCACCTGTATCATGCAGCACACTCACTCAAGCAACTCACGAAAACTAGCCTGTCCAAATTTCTGTTTGGACTCGCGAGGAAATTTTTTCTGTCATCTTTAGTTTTAAAAACAACATTGTTACTAGGTCTAACTTAGTTCACAAACACTTCAACTGTGCCTCGTAATAAAATGAAAGTATTTTCGAACACTGAAATGAGCCGATCTGATCTGGTTAACAAAAAAGCTTTTGTGTGGCTTTTTTGGCTTTTTGTTAACCAGATCAGAACGGCTCTCATTTCAGTGTTCAAAATACTTTCATTTTATTACGAGGCACAGTTGAAGTGCTTGTGAACTAAGTAAGACCTAGTAATAATGTTTGTTTTTTTAACTAAAGATGACAGAATTTTTTTTGGCAGAATTTTTTTTCCCAGATTTGTTTTTTTCCAGAATTTTTTTTTCCCCCGATTTTTTTTTTTTTTTTTTGTCTTCAAAATAGGGGTGCGCCTTATACACAGGTGCGCCTTATACACAGAGATTTACGGTACTGATTTCAATGATGACACAAAATCTTTCCGCTAACAAACAACCAACTGCTTTCCTACCATATAAGCATTTTCCTCTTATGCTGTTGCACCAGCAAACTTACATGTATTACTCCATCACAAAATGTCATTATCAATACAAGAAAACCATGAGAAGAATTCTTACTTTTTAGGTTTTGATCCCTTGGTGTCATTCTCTTCTCCAGAAGTTGATGAAACTGTGGTGGCTTTACTCTTCCTCTTTGCAACCTGTCTCTCCTTTGCCTTCCTAGCCGTGGGTCGTCTAGTTACTGATGATGATGTGGACGATGTTGACTTTGTCTCATCTTGGCTATCAGTATTTGATGACGCTGCGGAAGTGTTTTGGCTCCTGGTACTTCGACGTGTGGTTGGACCCGTCACAGGTTCCGCCTGAGGCATCTTGAACTTGCTCCTACTACGTAGGTCCCGGCGTAGACTCCGCAGGGGCCGCTTGGGTATGGAGTTCAGTTTGGGGCTTTTGCCATGCACGCTAGGCACTCGTTTGGCTTTTGCAGAGCTTCTCTCTCTGCTGACAGCAAAGCACTTCTTCTCTGTGCGTTTAGTGGAGGATTGTTTCAAGGGGACTGCAGCATTTGATTTGTGTTTCTTTGGAGGAAGCAGTGGTGGTGGCAGTAGTGGTGGTGGAAGGAAATCACCTGAATTCTTACTTTCATCTGAACAAGCCTTGTTCACTGCATTGGCTTCTGTGGTCTGTTTCCTCTCCTGCGATCTTGAAGGTCGGCCCAGAATACTTCCCATAGCACTCCCTGAATTGACTAATGCAGATGCTCTGAGGCGATGAGCAATACTTTCAGAGGATTCCTTAGAAACTCCCTTAGGTTTTAACCCTAGCAGACTCGAGCTACTAGCTTTAGGAGAGCGAGACCTGGTGACTACAGGCTTTGGTAACACTGGTTTTGATGTCTTTGTAGAAACTAATTTAGACCTAGAAATCTTGGAAGATTCAAATTGTCCAGGTAGCACTTTCTTCTTGTGAGATCGTTTTGTTTTTACCGACTCTTTTGACTTGGACAAACCTTTGGGCTTTGACGGCCTCTCAACCTTTAGAGATTTCTTTGATTTTGATGAGTCTTTCACTGTTGAAGGCTCCTTCCTTTTTGGTGAAGGTTTGTGTTTTGCTGGGTCTCTAGGCTTTGGGGGTCTCTGTTTTACAGGACGTTGCTCAGGTTGGGAATTAACTATTGTAGAATTTAAATCATGAAATTCTTCTGTTGCTTGAATGTCTGTGTGTTCAGGGTCAGTTATATTTAGAGGTTCTTTAGAGTCTACAATGTCCTCTAAAGCATGGTTCACTACAGTGTGATTGACAACAGGGTGGGCTAGAACCGAGTGTTCTACAACAGGATGGCCTACAGCTGAATGGTCTACAACAGAATTCTCTACAACTTCAATGCTACTCTGCTGCTCAGTGATATCTGTCAGTCTTTGGGGTTCATTTAGAAGGAGGGGTTCTGCTTCTCTGGCTGTAGATGGAGATTCCACAAACTGTTGCTCCGCATCTAGCTGTAAATCAGGTAAGTCCAAAAGGATTCCGTTGACGTGACTCTCAGGTTCCTTGCTCTCTAGCTCTGGGTTCTCAAGTTGCAGTTGTTCATCGGAGACATCCTGTTCTGATCTAGGTCTCTGCAGGGAAGCATACAGGGCTCGGGTTAGCTCCCTTTCTTCTTGCCAGAGGAGGCCTTCGCCATTAAATTCCTACAAGGTGGAAATAAAACAAACATAAGAAGGTAGATATTAGTGCATTTTGAAGGGGAAATATGTGAGAACCCTGACTAAATAACAGGTACAATAAACTGACAGCAATAATAAACAAAATATTTGATTTATTAATATTAAAAGCGTTCAGCTACATATCAAAACCTTCAACTACTGCCTAAATGGTGCACCAAATAAACAAAACGTACATGAATAATTTTATTGATGAAAAATTTTAATGCCTTAACATGATGAACCTTTACAATGCTTTGAGATTCAGGAAAATGACCATGTATACAGTGTACATGTACATGTACATGTCTACATGGGTCAGACTAGATTTTAACAGAGTGGGGCAACGTAAAGGTACATCTGGATCATCCCACTAAACTTCCGGTATGTCATTTCTAAGATGAAATTAAATGCAGATTGCAGAACCTTGTCTTCCACGTTGTCTTTCCATGTTTCTAGTTTCAAATTTCATTTTTTTTTTAACATTGCCTTTTTGACTGAAGGGAATGCCTAGACAGGGAACAAGGCATAGTGTACCCATGTATCTTTGCACATGTTATATATTGCTTCAATACTGGAAGCATGGCCTTTGGACAGTATTCCTGCTGTTGCTTAGTAACCAAAGAAAATGCTTGGGTCAATTTACTCTCGCGATGATGATGTCAATAAAAAGAATACCTCTTTAACTTTAATGCAGAGAGTCTGTGGCACTGATTTGTGGTGAGGAAAATCTTCAGAATTTAAGGTATTCATTTTTATAGCGCTTAGAGACTTCGGTGGTAAGCACTTTATAAGTAACGTTTTTATTATTATTATTATATTTACCTCAGATACATTTGACTTGGAAATTCAACTGGCTTTACAGGTTCATGTATTGAAACTTAACAATTTCACCGATACTTTATTACAATAGTAGGCAATACAGGTTCGAGGTGAGCAAATGCTACACATTAAAGGGATCGTTTAACAAATTTTAAATCTGAGACGCACGACCCTACGTGTTATCAGTGTCTGTGATATGGTGTTATATTGAAGCCCTAAAAAAATTGTGCTTCAAAATGATCAAGAAGTGCCTCAAAAAAGTAAAAACTTTTGAGTGACCGGTTTTACCATACTCGTTTTCCCCAATAGACTGTAGTGTTATGAAAACCGTTTGGCAAACGCAAAATTTGATTTCGATTTTCAATCATAAATATCTTGATAATCAGACAGGCGATCGGCTTGTAAAAGTCATGGGGTTCCTGACTGACCTAAAGGTTTATAATTATCATTGCAGCATGAGCTAAATCAAGGTTTTTTTTTAAAGGATCTAAGACAAAGTTACCGGATCCCTTTAAGAAACACTCTTCAATACCATGGAATAAGCATGGAACTGTAGGCTACGTGGAAGTGAGTCCAACATTGAGATTCAAGTGTCGTAAAGAGAGACATCAAGGTCTCAGGATGAAGATCACACTACACTTCATATTCTACAAAGTGGAGGAGAACATTCACCACAGGTATCATTATCACCATGGATACCATCAATTATTCTACTTCTGAGTGATTCAATTGCTCTAAATGTCGCATATCAATATGGCCAAGGTGCCTCCTAAATACATTCAAATAGAGAGGTTTTCAGAAAATGGGGAAGACTTGGGCAAAAATACATTCTTTATTTAAAGGTATAACAATGTTGGTGTACCTATTTTGAACATTGCTCAGGTATATCAGGCATATTCCTAGTTATACTGTACAGACTCTCTAATACACATATCCAATGACACACACACAAAATATATTCTGAAATCAAATCTGTTGTTTTAAATCTAAAATTATACTTTGCTCATTTCAACTATCCTTGAGCCATAAGTCATCAACTCTTCCATATCATAAAAGATCTCATCACTTCCCAGACTTGACAGACCATGTCAATGCTACAGATTGCATCTGCTGCTACAAGCACTAGAAACAGACACAACTAGGCACAACTTCCATCATAAATAGATGCAGAAACTGATTACTAATACAGCCAAAGGCATTTACGCCAGCCATAGCAATAACAAAAAAGAGACCACCATCTAATTTTGTTTCTTCTATTTTGACCAGGAGAACAACCCTTCTGTGCAGCCCATCCGTAAGCACATTTATGACTGCAAATCAATTGTCTATTTGCCTCACAGTTCATGTTTGCGATAGAGATAAAGGTCATACACATGTAGACAGACAACTGATATCTGAAGATGCTTCCAAATTGATCCTTGTTTCAAAGAGCCCTTTCCCTCATTCCTCTCTAAATAACCCAGCAGACAAAAAAAGAAAATACTTCTTGGGCTGTTAACGCTACTGTGTTTTGATTGTCAGAAGCACTTTACATCCCACTCTTTCTCCCTCTCCCTCTCTCTCTCTCTATATCAAGTCATAAACTTCAGATGCACTTTAAAGACACAGATCAAGCTTGATGTGGCCTGAAAGGCTGAAGCTACATGACATATCGTTGGCCACATTAGCTCCAGGTTTTGGTATATGTTGGACTTAGGATTTATACGAGCTTGGGTAAGAACTAAGAACCAGTGTTAATTAAGGCAAAGGTAGAAGATAGGAATAGAGTATGGATAAATGGTTGTCAGAGCATGTGACATTTATAGAATTGACCTATCATATTACCACTAGATACAACAAAAGATGAAACAAATGATGAAATTAGACAAATTATCAAGGAAGTTGCGACGAGAAACAGCTGCTTAATAGCTAGGACAAACAGATGTCATTTGGTAAGCAAATTAGTTTAAATTGGTTTACCGTATATAACGGTGTATAAACCGCACTTTTTTGCCGCCGAAAAAATTTGCGGTTTATACACGGTACACCCCAAAAAAAAAAAAAAAAAAAAAAAAAAAAAATTTGTTTAAAGTTTCAATTTATGCCCCTCCACCTGGCGCTATGCCTGGCAATGTCTCCCAGCTCGGTAATCGGTGTGTTGACTCACCACTCGGAAACTCGAACAACACTCAAATTTGTCTGTCATCTTGGTTTGAAAGTAATCTTTCTGATAGATCTCAATATGTAGTTTATAATAATAATTATAATTCCTCCAATTTTTCTTCTATTACATGGTGTACCACAAGGTTCTATTCTAGGTCCCTACTGTTTTTTTCATTTACAGTACCGTAATGATCTTACACACAAAAAAAAAAATCTCGGCAAAAAAAAAAAAAAAAAAACTTTTTTTTTTTTTTTTTTTTTTTAAGGGCGAAAAAGAGGGGTGCGGTTAATACACGAGGGCGGTTTATACAACGTTATTTACAGTAAATTGATTTCATGAATTACTTTCCCATGCGATACAAAACAGACAGAATGGTTGGCATCATCTATAGAGGGTAAATTCAATTTGTCAACATGTATTGGCTGCAGTCTCAAAGTAATGTGTACAACATTCATGTATAATGCAGTCATGTACAAACAGGTACATGAAGTCATGTACTAGCGTGTGGGCACATTTGGGTATTAGAATATGCAGTCATGTTCAGAAATAGAATTAACCAAAGTTGCTTGCTAAATGAAGCAACATTCATCCGTCACCAAATGTAGCATACTCTTTAGGGACAAGGGAAGAAAGATCTATTAGAAGTGGAATTGAAGTAAGGTGATAGTGATATTTTAGCATTTGCATAAAATCATGCGTTACTCTTCTAATAAATGTAAACTAATATCGTTCACACACCAGATTCATAAATTTGCCATATAATCAAAGATATTGCATTGATTGTGTTCTGTTATTTTGTGTATGCATCAAAAACAAACGGTGAATAACAGAAATTATAAATTCAATTCTTGGAACCTTCGCTGGCCCTGTTATTGACCCTAAAATGTACTCAGAAAGTAGTATGAATAGACATGCATGGCTTGATACATTATTGTTTAGTGGAACAACAATGACATCTCTTATTTGCTCTCTTTTGTCACCATCCTTCATGTGCTTACATAGCAAACATTAGGGACTTTTCGATTTGCACTTTCATAAGTGGACTGCGACGTATGCGGTCATTTTTAAGCAGGGTTGACGAGGCACGCTGACTGTTGTTCGTTACCGTTTCGATGTTACACAACTACGACGCTCGCTTAGTGAGCGCGAAACGCGATCAAATAGCTAAAGATATAACACCAAATTCGGTGCATGGCACTGTTCTAAAAAATTATTCTGCAGCACATTAGCGTTGCATGAATAAAATGTGTTCATTTTATGAATTATTCTGCTTGGTGAGCGCGAAATTCGATCGAAAAGCTAAAGATTCAACACACCAAATTCGGTGCATGGGACTGATCTCGAAAATTATGCTGCAACAGATTGGCGATGCGCAAACAAAATGTGTTCATTTCATGAATTATTCTGCATCAATTTTGATTTAAGAGAAATTACAGACACGAAAATGTGTTAATTTAAGAGAATTCACGCTTCCACCACTCTCCGGTTCTAGAATTAGGTCAATTGGGTCCATTTTGTGACCTCAATTTGATGTTTCGTGCCTACAATAGATTGCTTACGAACATGTATCGTCACAGTTTGCGAACGACGGCAAAACAAGGGCGAACGCGTTCGAAAATTCTGCTACGAACGATGAGCCCGTCGATGCGCATGCGCACTGCTTCAAAAGTGACCGCATACGTCGCAGTCCACTAGTGAACGTGCAAATCGAAAAGTCCCTATTATGGAGACTGAACTTGTGACATCATGTAAAAGTCATGTTTTAGCCTTACCTTTTTTCAATTTAAACTTAAATGCTTGGCAAAATCCTTTTTATTCCCCATTTTACTTTATTTTTATTTTTTTTTTCATTTTTTTTTTCCTATTTTTTTTTTCAATTTTTTTTTTTTTCCTATTTTTTTTTTCAATTTTTTTTTTTTTTTTTTTTTTTGGGGGGGGGGGGGCTAAATATATGTTTCTATAAATACCTCTCATCCTTTATAGAATGTCAAAACACAGGGAGGAAAGAAGGAATAGTTGGAATAGATGCTTGAGAATTAGTCAAAGGAAAGTTTTAATAGCATTTTTTTGTATTTCATGTACAATGGTGTCACAGCATTGACAGATGTCTGAGAGGAAGGCTAGGATACTTCAAACAACCCTTTCACATTAAACACAATATGGCAGGTATGACAGATAGGCTGATGAAAAACAAACTTGAGTATAACAAAAACAGAGATTGGAGTAAATTGTATTCATACATATTTCATTGGCTTGACAATGATTCGTTTGGTAATGATTTCATAACTGCTTTGTTGTTCAAGCATACAGAAGTAATACACAGGTATGATGTTCTACTTCAGCACATTACATGATCAGTAAAAATAGAACAATGATACATGTATATCCTGTAAATATTGAATGGTTTATTTTCATAATTCATCTAATGAAAATATTCTTGTATGATTATTAGCTACATACATGTGCATGTACATCATACATGTACATGTAACTGTACGTTGGCAGGGAATAACCATGTAGAGAAAAATAGCAGCTGTTCTATTAAAGAATAAATTGAAATTCTCTTTGAAGTCTTCTACATCAAGCTCACTGAAATGAATTTACTAGTCACTCACCACACCCTCAACAAAGAAGCTTCTTCATAGAGATGCATTTCTTACCACATAAGACTAATTGTTTGAAATCCCTGTGGTTTGCTCGTATTGGTCTTCACTATACCAGAGCCTCTATGGACACACAGATACGCACAGAGAGCAAACTACGGGTGCCTCGAAATGGAAAACGAAAGTTTGCAGTTCCCAATGTGGTCAATACAGATATGTTTGGAATTTCTTTCTTCTTTCTTGGACAAAAGAAGATGGATGGGGCTGGAAAGATGTGGCTTGGCCATTAAGTACGTTATATCCCTCCTACAACCACATCATGACCAAAAATATTTACTTTCTCAGATTTGTGTAAAATTACTTAAACTAAAGATAGTACAATTGTAGGCTACACTGTATATAAAATCAATCTTTGTTAAAAATGCTTTGAAATATCATCAATACAATTTCAATGATGTTTAGTTCCTGAGATAAGATACTGTATGAAAAAGAAAATCGAAGCCGTTACTGTAAATATTCCAATACTTAAGGTAGTGTATCCCTTTTGCAGCCAACATCAAATTCTGTTGAATTATGATTATGTCATGTGTGTCCTATCTGTGAAATTTAAACATTATCAGTGTCTTAGTATTCAAATTATGCAAGGAAACCTGTTTACTTTCTAGACTTCACTGTCAGACAATAGTGAGAGACTGACTGACTTCTCTTTTTCTTTGGTAAAAACATACATAAAGTGAGCTAAAAAGGGTACATGAGCATTTGTCTATGTCAATAAACCACCTCTTGTAATGGCCAAAATTAAAGTGATTGAATCTTTGCGCAGCACAAAACGTATGACCATTCGGTACATGGGTCTGAAAATCAGACTTTGTAATTAAATGAGCGCGCTCGCTAAATTTGATTCAACAACTAATGGTCGTTATTTTCCAAAAAAAAGACATTTCCAAGCCCTTTTGTTTTGAGAGAAGTTCTAAAATAGTATTATATTTCAAATGCTGTTGGAATTTAACCTTTCATTTTTGGGGCCTGCAAATGTTTGTTGACCTGAAAGGACCTTTGACCTTGGTTTTGTGACCTGAAATTCTACTCAATGAATAAGAACTTGTACTTTCAAAATTATATTCAAAAGTCAAAAACTTAACCTGAGGTTAAGTTTTTGATGTTGACGCCGCCACCGCCGTCTCCGGAAAAGCTGCACATATGTCTCGTTTTTTGCTACGCAGGTGAGACAAAAATGAAGAATGCTACAGAAATTACAAATTTTGAACAAAAGGATATTAACAAAATATCCCCCTCCCCATCGCTCAAAAAAATAAACTGCATTTACAATCATTTACAAGTCACGTTCCTTACACTACATTCCAGGTTAAAATTGGCCTTTCCCTTTTTGACTGCATTGACGGGTCCTTGATCCTTTTCCTTCCTCACTTCAATCCCAAATATAACTACACAAATTTCCTGTACTCGTTTCGAAGGCTGGCCAGTACATCAAGATAACGGGTGAATGCAGGATGCTCTCCTAAGACCTCTAGGTGTACCATAAATAAATTGGTGACACGTAGAGTACAGCTATAAAGGAATAGAAGATTATGCAGGTGGACGCTGCCCCCCCCCCCACCTATAGCAGCACCATTGCAATAGGACATGCAATAACTCCATTTTCAATATGTGTATGATTTAACTCACACACAGTATAAGCACCTTACCCTCAACGGAGTCAACGCGCACTGCAGTGCATCGTGTACAGTACATATTAATCATATAAAGATACATATGTAGTACTGGAAACTATTACCTGTACATGCTTTTCTTGACAAAACATTTACTGAAACGGGGGTACAGGAGAGAATCCTATCGTCTTGTTTCCTTTGCCTTTTCCCTACGTTTCCCAATCTCTCTTTTTCTTTTTCATCCTTATTTTTGTCTGCCATTCAATTGGAAAAGGCATGTGCCCCCCCCCCCCACCTATAGCAGCACCATTGCTTTGTACTCCTAACCTCCAAAAGGAACCAACAAATTGATGGATACAGGATTTGTACTACTCTGACGAGGTCACGTTTCATATCTCACTTCCTTGAGTATAATCCTTTTCCTCCTGTGTAAATCATTTAGCATGTGGTATGACAATAGGATTCATTTTCACTTCCCCAAAACTTCAAATCCTGATAAGATTCATATCCAATCCTTTGTTGCCGCTGTTCTCAATATCAGAAATTACCAGCGAACGGTTCTGGGCATTTTCCAAGAAAACTGAAAGTAATTTTTTGTTTGTTATTCAATCTGAATATTCCACTAATAACAAAAGCATCACATTTTGCTGTTAAAAGCACAACTACCTTGGCCACTAATCATTGCTCTTGGCATTCATAGTTTGGTCCTTTTTTTCTCTTCAAAATTTAAATTTGTGTTATAAGCATTGTAAGCATTGTTAATTAAAATTTAAATACCACAGCCCTGTTCAGATTTGTTCCTATTTTAGAGCTCTTTTCACTTTACCCTGTTCTCTTGAAGCTACTCTCGACTGCCATGTATTTTTGATTTTTTTTGTATCAGTTTTTCTAATTTCATTCATTCCTAAAAACAGCTTTCACACTGAAGAGTTTAAATCACAAATCTAGCACTACACATATTTCTTTACTACTACTACGAAGAAGAAGAAGAAGGAGAAGGAGGAGGAGGAGGAGAGGAGGAGGAAGAGGAGGAGGAAGAAGGAAAAAAAGAAAAAAAAAGAAAATGAAGAAGAAGGAGGAGGAAAAGGAGGAGGAAAAGGAGGAGGAAAAGGAGAAAAAGAAGAAGAAAAATAAGAAGAGGTTTAAAGAGGGAAAAGGATAATTAAAACAAATTATTGTATTATAATGAATATAGCAGTTGTATTATGTACTATAACTTATAAATGTATATATATATATATTACAAATATGTGTGTAAATCAAAGGCAACTGGCTGGGAAAGGAAGTATTACTGAGGCGGTCATGAAAATCTTGTCTGTGCCGAGAGATTTGTTCCCTATTGAAATAACGGTTGATATCTTCATGTACAGCAGGAAATAATTATATTTTTTTCTTATCATCGGAAATGCCTTTGTTCTGGGAGAATGTCACATGAGATGAGCAGTAAAATTCTGTGAATTGAGCTGTAATGGGTTCTAATCTAAAACAATTCTAACTTTCACAAGCACTTTCCCTTCAACAGAGTGACAAATTAGGTCATTACGGCACAAGGGATAAATATCATATTCTCCTTAACTCTCTCTCTCTCTATATATTCATTCATTCTCTCTCTCTCTCTCTCTCTCTGTATCTATTTCTCTCTCTCCATCTCTCTCTCTCTTTCTCTCTGTCTCTGTCACTGTCTGTCTCTCTCTCTCTCATCCTTTTATTGCCTTTTTAAACAGGCCTTTTCCAAAGCTAACCATACAGACATGTACTAAACTAATTTTAATCCTAACTTCCCATGCCTAATGGTATACATGTACAGCAGTGGAATTTCCTTGACTGCTGTACATAACAGTCACCAACATGCATCCTTTGCATATTTGGCCCAGTTCTCGCATTTAATTACATGTGTACGCAAGAAAAATTGCCTAAATTGTCACTATACACTAATCATCCTCAAAACCACAAAGTAATCTTCTCAGACCATAAATCTCAATCAATAGATATTGCCTAGATCGCTACCCCATTCCATTCATCACAGTGCATGCTCCTCCATTCTCTACTCCCCAGTAAATTAATACTCTAATAACATTGAAACTAGACAAAGCCCAACACACATCCTCTAGATTCAATTTTACTAAAATTATTCCACCCGATCTCTCTCTCTCTCTCTCTTTTTCTCTCTCTCTCTCTTTCTCTCTCTCTCTGACTTTGCAGCACGGCTGTGAATGCTTTCATTCACAGATACCGCTATGCATCCAGAACGGAAGTCAATGCTCTGTGTCGGCATAATTATGATTGCATCGCTAATGAGGACGGGGACTTAATGCATATTTGTGTGTATAATGCATGTGGATATATGCAATATCATGTGATTTGAATGAACATTCCAGCTGCATCATTGTTATACAAAAATGTCATTCTTTCATTAATATTTTAGATGTTTTTTAGATGTGGATTTAAATAATGACAAAATAGTTTTCTAAAAATGATTGCAGTATGATAGTAGAGCAACAAATGAACCGCTAACATAAAGGGGGGTAGTTCGAGATTGGTACACTTTTTTTTTGTATAAAGAATGCGAGTATTGTATTCTTATGATCAACAACAACAAAATAACCTAAATATGATGTGTGAAAGGAAAACTGACCATATAAAACTATCAAAATAAACAGTTGAAACTTAAACCAATAATATAAAACAAGACATTAATCTCTTTTTGTGGTTACTGCAACCAAGAACGATATCAATGAAATATGAAGCTCTCATCTCCATTCAGCATTGACTGGGGCAGTGCATGGAGGTGCTAATGTGGCCACAATTGATGCTTTCCTGTGCGGCATTTGTGGATAGATATAGCAAAAGGAAGCGCCCACACAGTAACCACAGATGGAAATACAGTCCTGGGATGGATGAATATAGCTGTTCACACTTTCAAGTAATGTTATCTCTGCCGTCATCATGATGTTACGAAGCACATGAGTACATGTACACTGTGCGCATGTGCGCTTGCTTACAGCAAACAAAACGCTGTGTGCATGAGAGTAAATTCTAATCGTATTTGCGCAGTCCAGCAAGCAGCAATGGTTGGTAACAGTGTTCTTATCACAATATGAAATGCACTGAATAATACAGTTTACAGGCATTCAGTTTTATCTGATTTTGTATAGATGCAAACTAAGATGATTAAATTTACTTTCTGATTAATCTGAATTTCCATTGTCACCTACAAATAAACCCACGTTTTCAACATTTTACCCTTGTTTGTAATATGCTCTGTTATTTATCCATATTTTTTTAAACACTCTGTCATGCAATCGATAGAAATCTTTGTATCCACACTTATTTTTCTACTGATGGAGGTCCTGCAACAAAACAGGTACATATATGCCTAGCCAGTTTGGCAATACGAACAAAAAATGTTCTCATCACACAGATGTTGCAGTGTACATGTACTGTATGTGCCATGCACACAGAAAAAATGATGGGTTCAGCATACAGTAAGCAATAGTAGTCAACAGGATAATTTATTGAATCCATTCATGATCAGGTATTTTCTCTGATGTGAAGAACTTCTTAGCTATAACCACAGACGGCTCTTCTGTGCTGTAAAAAGAACTCTATAGAGTAGTGAAGTGTGACGTCATCAAAAATCTATTTTTAAAATTTCTCAATTTTTTCTTCATATTCCGAAAGAACATCAAAAATAATGTCCAAATGTCGAAAACCAATTGAATATGTTAAGTATTAGATGAGATATGACCATCTGAATAAATATATGTCCTATGGGAACTCAGTGTTATATGCTCTGGCTCCTAACCATTATGAGCCAGAGCATATAACACTGAGTTCCTATGGGGAGTATATTTATTCAGATGGTCATATCTCAGCCAATACTTAACATATTCAATTGGTTTTCGAGATTCGGACATTATTTTTGATGTTCTTTCGGAATATGAAGAAAAAATTGAGAAATTCTAAAAATAGATTTTTATGACGTCACAGCTTCGGTACTCTATTGGGATCAGTCTAACAGAGTATACTGGGGTAGATTCAGGATGTACAGCTGATGATGGATGCACAATGAATCTCCTTCCCTGCCTCACCTATGTAACAGTCATTATTGAATACCACTTGCAACAGCTTAACATGAACCAAGACTGAATTTCACAAACATGCCATCACATTTACTAGATCATCATTCAATGGGCCCATCTAAAGCCCAACTCAAAATCATACATGTGGGCCTACAGTTACAGTTATATATCAACTACATGTAGCAAAGGGTTTGAATTATCCAACATAACAAACACCTCTACAATATATTATGACAGGTAGAGTGTATTACAGAGGACGTGACTCTAATAAAAGAGTTATATTTACCAGAATCTGGAGCCAACACACGTGACATTTTAGGTATGATGTTGTTGATATAATGCATTGAACTCCATGTGCTTTTGTGTTGCTTTTTCTCAAAAGGGTAGATCTACATGTACTTATGTACAAAGGTACCCTTCATATAACTGAAGAATAAAAGCTATTACATAACCAGCAAGGTAAAACGAGGTATTAGTGTCTAAAGTCTTTGTACAGTAGTCTATTTAAACAGACCCTTTTACTACACTTTCATAGTTATATCAGGAAGAAACATAGTCTGACCATCATAATTTCAGTTTGTTGGCCAGACCATGCTTCATATTAGAGAGTAAATTAGACTAAATTTCTACATAAATATACAAACAACACCCTTGTTGTAGGTATACTGAGCCTTGGCAAATAAACACAGTAGTATATAACTTGAAGGCTACCATGTGTTATTGCATACATGCTGCCCTTGCCAGGTGCTACTACCAGACAGGGTCTGAGGGTCTGGAGGTCATTGAGGTCATTCAGAGTTCAGTGACCTTCACCTGGCTGGGGTCAATAGGATTTACATAGGGTGACTGGAAAGCACAATGAAGTGTGAAGTAACAGATGATTTTCAAGCTGGCGTGAAATTGACAGAATATATCCATGATGAAATAGATGATGCTTTCTGTAACCACTGGAAAAGGAGTGGATTAAAGATTCAACTCTGATTTGCTGTATATGTGGCCTAGCTACATTTACAGCCAAATTATTTCTTCAATGAACTCCTACGTGTAGGCAACTATTTAAAAAAAAATCATAAACATTAAAGCATAAAGCATAAAGCAGCTTTTGATACCAGCACTAATATGAATGCATGCACCATACAAATGAATTAGTCATTCAAATGTTTATTACCAATTCATAGCTTTCTACATAAAGCATTCCTTTCATTTTGATAGAGACATAATGAAAATCACACACTGCCTTATATAAAATCAAGTGAGGTTCCTTATTCGAGCGAATTTCTTTAGACCTCAGTGAAGACAAATAATGTGTTCCTTCTTAAATGAACTCATAGAAAACATAAAATGTTGACTTATTTCTTAGAAATAAAGATCGCAGCCCTAGCATTCATCAATTTCTCTGTAACCCTATATCGGAAGTGTGTCTTCAACTTTCCGCAACCGCAAGTTATAGAAAAAAAACCTATAGGAAGCATCTACCAGTACATTTCACAAAATGTAACATAAACCAGGCAGAAGTACTTGATTTCATCATTAATGTTAGCATTTATTACTACAAAATCACAATCTACAAAAGCTTGTGGTAATTTCTCTGAATTTAACCTGATGAAACAGAAACGAAGTACGGGATATGACGTGAAGAGGATGTTCAATGTATGTGGAAGTGATAATGAAAATATGGTAACCTGATCTTTATACCATCCTTACAAAATGGAATTAATGTAAATGAACATAGAATTACCAGCATCTACAGATGCGATAGTCCGAGATAGAGGGAGTCATTTAGCTCTGTAAAGCTCAAAAGGAGCTCAGAGGGAAATTTTTTTTTTTTTATTTTGTCCCCTAAATATGGAGCTCTGCAGTAGACAAAAAGTTAACACTCATACATACATTTAGGTCTTTGTAAATCAACCCAGATCTTAAAAGGCCAGGCGGCTAAATCTCTCATTATTCTAAAATCATATTCATAGGCACTTAAAATCCTTTTCGGAAAGACAGCCTTGCATTGTAATGAAGGGATTAAGATCCATGTTCAGTCAAAAGCCAGACAGGAGAGATTATGGCCCACACACATGTTACTATATAAAGGTAAATCACATGAAACTGAATTCATTCTACAAAAACACTTGCTTATAGCTATAGACAGTACAGGAAACAACAAAAATGTTGTTAAGAAAAGAAAGAAAGAAAAAGAAAGAAAAAAAGAAAGAAAGAAAAAGAAAGAAAAAAGAAAGGAACTGGCTGCTATAGAAAAAAAGAAAGGAACTGGCTGCTAAAGCAAAAGTTATATTAAAATTCAAATGTAAATATACTGGGGTATAATTAGAGGAAGAAATATGTAATGTACATGAACATACATGTATACGTTCTGTATATATTTGGCTCATTTATAATCTTCATTTCTATTTGTTTTATTCAAAATCAACTGATACATGTATGTAGAATACATGAGCCTAAAAAGGACAAAAAATAACTACTATAAAATGCAAATTAATTCTGCTCTTTGAAAACATCCATTTACGTGTAAAATCACCTTGTCTCATACACATACCAAAGGTAAATCTAGAGAAGTTACATGTATGGCTTTAATAAGCACCCTGTAAACTTGTATGCCAATAAAATGTTTTTTAAAGATCATAATGTGTAGAAAGAGGGAGTGCTAAAGGGAGTATGGGGAACTGTTGATGACATCAGGGAAAGAAAACCAGATACTATGTAGCTTGTTGTTTGGGACCCTTCTATTCCTCATCAAACAACCGCAACTCCATAAGGCAATCAGACCTCAGACCACGTATAACCCAGAAAAATGAGGTAACATGCAGTTCATGTATACTCACGAAAGGAGTAAACAACGTGAAGTATGTGTACTGCATTACCTCTTTATCTCTCTTTTTTTCTCTACCTCCCCTCCCCTCCCCTCCTCCCCTCCCCTCCCCTCCCCTCCCCTCCCCTCCCCTCCCCTCCCCTCCCCTCCCCTCCCCTCCCCTCCCCTCCCCTCCCCTCCCCTCCCCTCCCCTCCCCTCCCCTCCCCTCCCCTCCCCTCCCCTCCCCTCCCCTCCCCTCCCCTCCCCTCCCCTCCCCTCCCCTCCCCTCCCCTCCCCTCCCCTCCCCTCCCCTCCCCTCCCCTCCCCTCCCCTCCCCTCCCCTCCCCTCCCCTCCCCTCCCCTCCCCTCCCCTCCCCTCCCCTCCCCTCCCCTCCCCTCCCCTCCCCTCCCTCCCTCCCTCCCTCCCTCCCTCCCTCCCTCCCTCCCTCCCTCCCTCCCTCCCTCCCTCCCTCCCTCCCTCCTCCCTCCCTCCCTCCTCGCTACCCCTATCTCTATTTATCTTTGAGCAAACAATTTAAAGTACATTTGTTCATGTGTGCATCAATCATTATATTTTTCTGCTCAACTGGCTTGTATTAAATCCTTCTCTGCTCCATTACCTCTGTGCGAACAATATCAAGTACACCAAGGCCTTGAATACGTACATGTACCTGAATGCAAAACAATGCTATTCAAAATGCCATAAGAGCAAGCTCACATCATCGATTAAAATTTGACATTTGCATTGTCTTTTTCACCATCATTATTTTGCATGAATTCAAATATTTCCAAAGTATCTTTAATCAATCCAATTGACATACATGTACCATACACATACTACCATGTGATAAGTCCCTTTGCAGACTACATACAAATTGAATGCATACACCAGCATACAAATTACACAAATTATATGTATCTGCTCCAATTCCATATGGCCTTTTCATGGAATTAGACCATGAAATTTTGAATATAATTATCTCCAGTTGTAATTAATTTATTTGCAGTAGGCTGTATTGTTTATTGATGCCAAATTTTTACACACAAAATTGATACATAGAGGAAATAGACCTTATTAAATCTTGTATGAATATTTTTGTCAAGATAACTTTATGAAACTAAAAATCATCTTGTTAAAAAGCTAGAATTTCTAAATGTGTTCCAAAAATATGTTTGTTTGATTAAATCACCACAATTTTAATGTACATTTGTACTAGTAGGCCTTGATTTTAGCGAACCGGTAATGAAAATCCACTTAATCCAGCCGCTACCATGATTCTGGCCAGCCGAGTAGAATGCATAGGGAGCCTGTAGGGAGGGACAGGCCGTCTCAATACTTTCAATCATCAGTCACAACAGGGACAAGGTCATTCTCCTTCTAGGGCCAAAGATGGACATCCCACTAACTGCACATTTCCTGCCAAAAATATTGCAGTTGGAACTACATTGAACTTGAAACCATATCATACGCTTCGCTGTACAACTTACATGTACTTGTACAAGCTGAACTTTTGCGTGTATGAAATGTTCACAAATCTAGCGAATAGTTAAGATTTGCAAAAGTTTCCTGCAGAAAAATAATTGAATAACAATTGACACTACACTAATTACATTTCTTGAAAGCTCCCTGCTGAGAAAAACAATCGCCTTCATTTACTATGTCTGCAAACAATTCTGGTTTTATAGTAGGCATATTAAATGTTTTTATCAATCATTCATTCTCACTAAAAAAAAAGAACCATTAGAGAAATGAATGAGTACATTTTTTTAAAGCAAAGAAGTAAGAATATTATGAAAATTGTGAGTCAAGAAACATAGGATATTGATGATATCATTTCAAAATGCTATCTGTATTTTTCATGATTTCATGACCTCTAGTAACGCTGTATTATGAACTTTCCCAAAGAAAGTAAAAATTGATCTTTCTGCATGTATGTAAATAGTTTGCAGAACAGTCATGGGATATCAGTACGACCTTTGCATCACTTAACATCATGTGTGTTAGTTAATGTTTTTCCCCTTCCTATCTCCTGATTACACGATGAAGGACGATGCTCTTCAGTTTTACAATCATTTCATGTTTGTTGGCGGATATGTATTAGCATGGGGGAGTTAGCACGTTAAAATTGGCCTCATCCTAGCAATACTGACAATGAATGCTACGCTGGAATGTATTGGGTGCTTGTGGCGGGCATTTAGTTTGAATAAATGAAATATGAATGAGTATGTGGCAAACTCCTTTCTGTCTGCTAAACTAGGCAACTTATATATATTTACATACACAAATGTCCTACATGACTGTGTCTGTTTACATATTTGTATTCCTTTGGCAAATAAATTGGACTGAATTCAACAGAATGTTACACATTTGTAATACAATGCTCAAGTCTCACAGATATTTTGAAATAACTTTATTTTTAATAATCTGGAATCATCAAGACTTGAATTGGTAGCATGAGAAATGATCTTGATAGACATAAACCTATTCAAACAGTCATTCGTATAAATGTGGATCCCCCCCCCCCCCCCTCCATCATACATGTAGATTTTCAGTTGAAAGACTGGGTTCAACTTTAACCTAGAAATAGTGTGAAAGAAGCCAAATCAACAATTAAGGCATTAAAATGGTGACCTTCTATATAGCTTCACACTGCATTGCATGATAATAGTGCCCTTCCTCTGGCCAATTCATTAGCTAAAGATGAAAGGGAGCTTTTAAATGCAAAATAATTACTGTTTTCAGCATCAATGTCATTTCCAGAGTCATTATCACTTCGATTGAGTCATTTTAATCCATATATACAATGTAGTACTGGCTTGTGAATTTAGAATATATGAAAGCAATCATCACTTATTCCACTCATGCATACATGTAACCCCTAGGGCTGCCCCTAATACATGTAATTATGAAAATGGTATCAATGACATCCAATTTGATTTTATATTCTAGACACCCAGATTTGGCCAAGGCACTACAAAGTACAAACAAGTCTGAAGCAGTATATTAATATTTCAAATCATAGTGAAGACTAGCTACTAATGTCTAAGAATACATTTGGATAGTTTAAATTCCACTCGTAAAGTAATGGTCATATCGATAACAAGCCCCTCCCTTTGAGTCAAAGCTACCCGTAAGGAAAGGGAAATCCAATGTACTCTTCCGATGAGAGATATGATACAATGCAAAATCCATGAGATCTAGTGATCGAAGGGAGACGAAGCCGCGTACATCCTGGGATGAAAAGAAACGGAGGACAGCTCCCACTACACATCACGTTTAGATGCAATATCCTAATCAATAAAACAAGGCACAATTCCAGACCTAACGTTTCTGATCTTCCTGGCTGGCAGCAGGATTTAAATTACAAGTTGGTGGAACGCTGCGGTCAGACGGAGCAATCTAAAATGATGACTTGCTGCTGTATGCTCATTTGTAGAGCGATGCTGGATGTTAAATCATGATTTCAAGCCTATAAAACTGTCCGATATCTCTAAATGAATGTACATGTACAGTCTCTCATCACTACATTTTTCATTTTCATCTACTTTACTAAATTTCACAGGAATGCCATTTCAATACTACAGTATGACCCCATTCATGCATGAATGAAAACACATACAAAATTCCAACCCTTGAAAATGAACCACTGTCTCATACATTGTATGCAAACTGGTTGTTGTAGTAATAAAGTAATAAAAGTGTGTTGATTCTAATAAATCATGATGGCATGGAAGAATTTAAATACAACCCATGGAATACGACAATTTTCCCTTGTGCCAAGCAGTACTTGATACAGCAAACATGCAGACCTTTACCACATAATGAATACAAAGATCAGACTCTACTATGCACAGATGATCAAGAGCTCAGTCATGCAAGTAAATGCTTCAGAATACACATGCACGGCTTGCAAAGGATCAGCTTCAAATGATACTTTAATGCCCATCTATTATGTAGTAATTATATGATCTAGAAATGAGCTCAACCACCCACGGCCCCTCCCACTACATGTAGCTTTATAACACTACAGAATAGCCATGCATGTATCAAGTTGATCTGAAAATCAATATAAAGAGTATCCCTTTATGACCTGGGGATATATTTCCATTTTTCAAGGAAATATCAGATTCTAATGCTTGAATACTTTTCCCCCAAGACATTTGATCAAAACAATTCCTCCTCTATATTGTTAAGTGTAGAGGTAGAGATCTACTCACTTATATTGAGTTCTTGTATAACACAGTTGTGAAAATGAGAGTTTTGACACAAGCATATCTGAATAACTGGCAAAACTGAAGGATTTGAATAAGACAAAAAAACAAATAAAAAGATGTATCAGGGTTAGGGTTGAGATAACACAGTACAATTACATGTACATGTATATCACACTTAACAGCAAATTTGAAGACCGTGAACAGAAGGATGTGCGGATGGAAATACTTTGTCAATTTTACAACAGCCACTAAAAGGAAAAATGGAAAATATGGCTCATGAAAGAGAAGAAATGAAACAGAAAAAATAACTATACCTGTAAAAGGAAATGTACTGAACTAATTCATCAAATTTATATCAATAACCTAGCAGAAAGCATATGTATTGTTCGTTTTTTTTTTCTTCATTTAAGCTACCGGTACATGTATTCTCTATCATCTCAAGGAGAATTATCATGGTTAGTCACCCAATTTAATGAAAATTACATTCACAAAGTCTGCAACAGTAATATTGGGTTCATATGTATGGTAATCGTGACCAAAATGTTGCTGAAGTTTATGGAAAATCTACTTTACAAAAATTTAATCAAACACTCTCCAAAGAAGAAAAAAATGTGTTCCAAAGATTGATTTGTAAAACATGTCACGCTTTTGTTCCTCAGATGAAATATTTTGTTTTCAAAACCAAAATACAAGTTTTGAAATTCAGGTCTTTCTTGCTAGAGATTATTAACTGCAAGACTCGGAATGATGAATGATCAATAATTCAACCCTACAGCTTTCTGATTATCACTTCAATCTATTAAAAAGAATCGTGTTACGATGGTGAACTAATTATTTCCCCTGCATGTGAAGTGTTGGCTTAGTAGGACTTTCATGAATGTAATTTTGTAAGATCTACCATGTATACAACTCTTTTTAAATATTTCTCTCTCAAGCATTAAGCTTATATTGTCATACCTCTGTATGATTCTGTATTATTTACAATTGCAAATGTATAATGATCGTAATCTAGTGTTTACTACCATTATGGTCATGATCATACTATTTTAACTGTTGAACCATGCAGAAATACTACATGATGATCATTTTAATAGTGTTTAACCACCTTCTAGCTTTAATCATCCATGCTTTCGTGCAATCACAATATCAGTAACTTGTGTCTGGATGCCACTAGACTAATCATAAACATGACATCCAGCTCACCCAGACGGTTCTTTATGAGCAAGAAAATATTTGCCTTGTGTTGTGAGCAGTCGGTCATGAAATATTGCCAAATAAATGCCTCATGCAGGGCTCGCTACATTCTACATTCTATCTGCGTCTTTGGGGATGTGTTTCCATTAGCCAGATTTTAGACCACCTTTCCAGTAGGGTTGTACCCTGGATAGATGGAATTGGTTCTCCATCATCCCCTCACCAAAACTATTGGTTTAAAAGAGGATCAAATGCCTCCTATCTTAAACCTGTGACAATTAAAGCCTGGATTTTACTTTATATGTATTTCAGAAGTATTAGTACTCAAATCACCATTTTACGTTTAAAAAGTTGCATTATCCTGCACCATGCCGAATGCAGTTTTGTAAACATAATCACATTCAAGATTGAAGTTTACATGTAGTTATCATCTGCCATGCTTTCATAACCATGCTTTGGACTATGCAGGCTTTCCCTGTATTACCCCTCTCCCCTTATTCAGTAAACAAACACAAAATGAAGACATCCTACAGGAAGCTAAATTAATTTTCAAAGAGGCTCGAAATCATTTTCTCAGAGTTAGACAATCTTGTTTCTTCTAGAATGGCTACAGCCTACATGTACATGTTATTGTTACAAGTAAAATCTGAGTCCTATCGGCCATCTTCACACTATCCCAAATTGTCACTGATATTTTAAAAAACCACAGCCCAAAAGATAACAGAACAGAGATAATTTACCAAATGAAAATAAGATGATCAGCCACACTCTATCCTACTTGGGATTACTTGAAGAAAAAAGGGTTTAAATTATTCATCCATCTGATGAGTATTTTCATATAATGTTTGTATCCAACATGTGACGATTGTCCTAGTGAAAGAAATCCCCTTGGTCGACCAGATTTTTAATATAATCCTACTTCTGCTTTTTTTCTATCTACTTTTAGATAATGGATGGGGGAACAAATAAAACAGCCCTCAGGAACAATGCTGTATTATAGAAAGATGATATAGGTCATTACAGATGAACTGTACACAACAGGGTTCTCAGAATCACTAGACTTCTATAGGGGCATTTACAATGCAAACAAAAAAACATCAGTTATTCTCACATTCACATTTTGTCGCAAATTGCTAGGCATCTACATGTACCTACATGTATAAACACAACAACTACAAACCAATACCCCAAAAACACATCTCTGGATCGTGGGTTTTTTTTTAAACGCTGGTCAAAACTCTGTTTGTAAATGGTCGCTATCAAAACACAAGTTTATTATTCCAAAAGCAGCAACATATTGTCGCATGTGCACATCTTAAACACAAAACAAAAGCACAGAAATAGCAAACAGTCATGTTTTTGTATGGGATTTTTCCAGTAGTGTAAATGGCTATGGTTTTTCACATTGTTTTTCCTGCAATGTAAATGGGGCCTGTAGTAAACTTTGTTTGAACCATATAAATCTGAATACCCATACATTTACACTTTTATAGGCCTGGGTAGACAGTGGTCTGTCTCTTAACATGTACAGTATGCTGCAAACTGAAATACTTCATGATCGTTGCTCATCAACAGACTGTAAATCACCTTTTACAAGCCACAATCCATTTAACCTTTTTCCTTCAACGCTTAATAACATTTATTCTCACTGCATGTCCTGCTCTGTATTTGTTTGCATTGATACTCCCTAAAATTCTTTTCTATTTCTCTGTGTTTCTGAAAAGACATTTAGTCACAAAAATTTACAATAAATATTGTATCCGTTCATAAGCTACATGTAGGCCTCCATCTACATGAACATGTACAGTGTACCCACATATTTGAGCCAAAGGAATACAGTCATGAAATAATCTGGCTGGAATACAAACTATTTCCAAAAACTTTCTAGGGATTCACACATAATGTAACGTCGTCGAGTGATGACGTGTAAAATAATTCAATGGAAATAATCCAGTCATGGCCAAGGAGAAAATTGACGTGTTTCCTCAAAGACGTATGACAGAGAGAGAGAGAGAGGGGGATTACAATCCACTCTTCTCTAAGTTACAAAGATTCCATTCCATATTACTTGCTAATTAATGCAAAGTTACTGGGATTTGTTAGAAATGGAATTTCTGGATTGAAGAAAAGATCTAGAGAATGTATGTGATCATTCTGATGATTTATGTACCTAAGTCAAAGAGAATTTTCATATGCAGCTATCCAAAATCCATGAAATTTACCAAGTGATAATCAACTCTTTTGATAGTGGGTATTTATAGGACAACACACCAAACTTGACTTTTATGAATATCTATTTTCTTAAAATTCATTCTAGACACTGGAAATCTGTGCGTCTATCTTCAACTTTGCTCTAACTCTGAACGAATAAAGATTTTAAATGGTGGTCAATTCTCTTTTTCTTTTGATCGCTCAAAAGAGTGAAATGATTCAAATCCCTTCTATTTCAAGGTCTATAATTCTCATATTCTATCGTCTCCATTACTGAAACAATATATTTTGCAATCCTTGCAATGTCGCACTAAACTCATAAAGAACTGTTACAGCAAACAGAAATCAGGTATATCCAAACAACTTTCAAGTTTCAATGCTATCTAATATCCCTGAGGGCATGGCGAAGAAAGTCTGTAGTCTGTCAAATCACTGCTAGTGATACAATTGATTTATTACGGGACCCAAGAGGAATATCAATGAACATTAAAAATCTATCAAAACCAAAATTAACAACACTTTTTCTTTTAACATGACTATCGTTTTTTATACAATTTCTATTGTTTCTAATAATTGCTTGCAAAAATATCTTAGGAGAAGACAAAAATATCAAATATAAACAAATCAATATAAATACATAATGGTACATGTACTGTACATGTACATGTAATGTTGGTAATGTAAGTACATGTAGGTCATTATATTATGTACATTGTAAGTAATGTAAGAAATGTAGGTCATTATATTATGTAGGTAATGTAAGCAATGTAAGTCATTAAATTGTATTACATACAATTATGAAAAGATATTCGGAGGATAGCTTTGATATACATGTACTTTTATATATCATGTACAAAAGTATTGGACCTTGCGCAAGGATGGAAATATGAGCAATACTGCAATATTTTCATATAAAAACACAAATATTGGTGCTTCGATTCCCACAGTTTCCGCATATTATAACATGGTTTGACAACTTACTGCAATATTTATGAGTTAGGACAACTCTTCTTTTTTTCACTTTGACACTTCAATCATTTCATTTGGTGGTTTCTAAAGCGAGATTTTACAGTTTAGCTGAGACTTTTTTGTAGCAGTTTAATAAATAAGGCTTCAAAGACGAAAGCTTTCGCACAGTAAATTGTACCCTAGCCTTGCGCCTGAACGTACTATACTGTGCACTGGCTTACACATGTATAGAGTCTTTACTTAAATTCAGTTAAAAACAACAGGAAAGATTTATCCAATCAGGAAATAGAGAGATGGAAAAAAAAAAAAAAAAAAAAAAAAGATAGAGACAAAGTCAATGTCCTCACAAGTTATGTTGGTAACTTGGTATCAATAACTTCTCCACAAAAAAAGAACATACTATGCTGATCATATCGCCCCCTTCCATCCCACAGTTTCTCTACGAATCATTTCAAACACGCATCACACTCTTTATCGCTGCAACATAAATACTGACTAACAGATAGAATGTCACTGAACCACTATCCAACGCAACGCCCCCACATGCTGTAATATGCATGTTGACCTACATGTACATCTTACGTACATGTATGAACGACACAAACACATGTGTGAACCCAACAGCCTCATCTTACTGAAGTTCAAGAGAATATAAACTGTAAAATGAAAACAATGTTTAGGAGAACCATTCCTGAATTTCATATTCTGTCCCCATCACAGATAACAGCCATGGCACATAATAATATTCTGTTTTTGATATAGTGCTCAATACATCGATCCAACGGTGTGCCTAAGCGCTTTACCGATGTATTATTACCCCAGTCATCGGATACAATGTACCTTAACATTTGTATACTTACCCCTGTTTGTACCAAAAGTCAAAAGACATAATCAGAGCAACTCCTAAACTGGAAGACGCCTGCTATTAACAACACTGTACATGAATCAAAACAAACATGAATGTAAGGAATATGGCTAACCATTACCACATTTCCTGCAAAAGTGAAAATAAAAAAACCTTGGCACTTCAGAAACCTATTTAAACCATCACCACCCAATCAATCACTTGAGAAAGATTCTGACCCACTTTCCACAAGGAACGCAAATTGAACAGTTTATGTAAATTAGTCATATTGATATATGATCCATAAAGCCTATATCAATATGTTCCTTTGAATTTCTGTCAAAATTTAACTTATTAAATTTAAAAAAACAAATGTATAAAAAAAAACACTATTCAAGTTCTTGCTATTTTGTATATTTATTATAGCTTCAGCCTTCCTCCAATACCATAATGATGCTGAAAGAATAAAGAATACCTTTCTCTATAAACTAGCATGGAGGTACACATAATTATCTAAGATTAAGAATGGTAATCTATCCGAGGTATCAGGTATTTGTTTATTATACCTGGGTATAATATCTAAGGAAGCATGCCTTTTCTAAGGGCATGAGCACTGGATTGGGATTTGAACCCGAGATCTCCTGATTGTGAATGAAGAGAACTAACCACTATGGCATGATGTATTCAATGTCTATCATTTTTTTAATGTCATATATTACAACCTACTAAAATCACAATAACAGGGCAAAAGCTGCTATTAGAAAAACCAACCCAGGTGAACAAAAATGAGACTTGCTTTTTCCTATTACTTCACATTTTCTCCTCTTTTTTGGGGTCTATCAAAATGAGCCATACAAAGGGGCTTGTTTATTGGTGTGATCATTGCAAGTCAATTCCTAGCAATTACATGTATATTGGTCTGATGGGAATGAATTGATGTTGAATAATCCGGCTACTGCTTCTGCTTTGAATTGCAGCAACACGGATAAACATGCATTAATGTTCCTCTTGAAAACTGGGTCTTACAATTTACTTTCATTGAGAGTAAAAGACACTTACATGTACACTATAGCTCAAGAAAGAGAAGAGGCATTGTGGTAATAACAAACACTCTCTTTTAGTTTCATAACATCACTTATCATGAACGAACACTGTGTATCTGCAAATAATTATTATGAAAGGACTGCCATTTACAACACTTTGTATTATAGTCAAACATGTATGCTGGTGTGATCATAGTTTGTTCGCTATCTCAACAAATCTGTAAGATTTCGAAAAATCTGATATCCCCAATGGAAAGAGGAACATAAATTTATCAAGAGATGACATTTTCTTTGGAATTGGGTGTGAAATGTTTTTTTTTTTGGGGGGGGGGGGTGGGGAGGGGGGCTTTTTTTCTTCTTCTGAATAGTAAATCGTTTTTTTTAAAGAAGGCAGCGGCCATAAAGGAAGCAGGGACGAGAAACACTTCATTTTTGTAATTTGGCCTTATAACTACACTATAATAAATTGCTCAAGTCAATTCAGTTTATTTGTTTTCAAGTAAAATCATGAGTTTATCATTAAATCAACATTACACACACTGATTATGTTACTTGTTGCCATGATACTTCAAATGTTTTCAAATAAGTTTGTCACAGCAGTTCCATCAGACCATTACAAATATCTCTGCATTGTAAAAGATTTCTAATAACACAATGAGGACAAGTCAAGCAGCATTCCTCATAACCACAATAGGACAAAGAAAACTTACTTCTTGGAGCTAGAAAGGTGTTAAATTGATGTAAATTGATATGAGTTAAAGCTCTTTTGGCTCCAAACAAAATCAGGTTGGATCACGGGCGAAAGAAGAGCATAAATTGACTTCACATTTCAAATGTTGGTGTGTAGACCTCTGTTTTTATTCAGGAACAACACAATACAACAACAAATAGTACACAGTCCTTGTTTATTTTGAAACCAGACTCAGCACACCAGCGAGTGACCTCTGGTGTCCTGCCACTCACATAAATAGATAGGGAGGAAAGGTCAAGATCATAACTTTTTCCTTCAACATAGAAAACTACCATTGATTACCTCTCCATCCACCCCCCCCCCCTTTCCTTCTTGTCTATCTGCTTCTCTCTCTCTTTCTCTCTTTCTCTCTCTCCTTCCCTACCTCATAAGAATGAATAAATAATATGCCACAAAGCAGTATCACCTACTCAATGAAAACCAGTGCAATCTGTCCCTGCCACACCTATAAACATACATGCACACGCATAAATAGATGTACATGTACATACATGTACATGTAAAGAGCCACCCCCTTTTTTATTCTACTTGATGACTGCTACATTGATTATCTACATGTACACTGTACAGTCAGTCCGCAGCGCCCGCGAATTCGCACGTATTTATACAAGTCGTATGCAAGCCATGTACGGTAAAAACGGACAATAAGCAGAAAACATTGGTACATGAAAATTATGATTGCATCAATGTTTCTTTATAGATTTTTTTCATTTATGTACCAATATAAAGAGGATAGACCAAATAATCCATCTTTACAAAACATTAAGCTATTTTTTTAACGTTAACATGCTTTAAAAAGAGCATTTAAAACAGTCTAAAAAACATAGCAACTTAACGATATGCAGCATTAAAAAAAAATATGAAAACGCTACTGCATCAACAAGTAATTTGGTTCATTGTGATGATAAATATACAAACTTTCAAACCATCACTGTTTCCTTTGTTTTAGTTCTTTATATCGGTCAGGAACACGGTAAATACAACACCATGTTCATTCCAACATATTCAACAGCGGTGACACAGCCGATATGCGTGGGTCATCATAGTATGACGTCACCCGCCGACCGGGGGATACTACGTTATATCTAGCTTTGCGTCGATTATCGATGTTCTGTGTCCGTGCGCTGTACATGAACACGCACGGAGGATAGACGGTGATTAGGGATATTCACGTATTACTCTCGGTGCGTAACCCCCGGACGTAGAGGTTTTGTACTGCCCCACATACTTATTATTGTGTATTATACTCATGCGCTACTTAATAATGGAAGTCTACAGAGAGTACAAGTTGGATGCGGATACGTACTCAAGTACAATCAAGTACACTATAGAATACCAGCTCTAGAATGAATAGGGGACAGTGGGGAGGGTTTAAGTGTCTTTATGTGCTATTTTTGGCCAGGCTTTGATATCATTTTAACAAAGAAGACACATTTTCTTTCTCAAATGTTTATTTGTGAAAATACAAACTTTCGGGGGGGGGGGTGCGATTGGCATTGGTATTGTGATTGAAGAAAATGAAAATGTGATTGTTCCCATCCCTGCTGATAAATTTCATGGTTTTATTGCAGGCGGTTGGTTGTAAAAGTTATGAAATGTGTTTTTATTTAAATTGTAAACCATGGACTAATGAGAAGAGCCTTAAACATTTATTTATTTTGGTAATCCCCAGGCATTCTTTGATGGTAATATTTTATTTGATGCTTCTTTTGTCAATTTATGTAACTCCAGTTCATGTGTATTTTTAGAAATAAAATAATTACAAAATTCTTTCCCTTATTCGCTTTTCTGTTTGATTTTGTTTTATAGTGACCCGCAAAATATATATGATCATTTAATTTCTGTTTTTGTTTATATGGTAATGACCATCGATATAAATTTTAATGTGTGGTGGGTTGAAAGGGTGCAAATGAAATTAATAATATTCTAATTTTCACCTTCAACATCATTATCACAATCATCAAAGTCATCATCGCCATCACAATCATCATCATCATCACCATCATGATCACCACTATTAGCATCATCATCATCATAATCACCGTCACCATGATCATCGCCATCACCATCATCATAATCACCATCAGCATTATCACCATAGCCATCACCATCATCACAGTCAGCATTATCACCATTGCCATCATGATCATCGCCATCATCATAATCACCGTCAGCATTATCACCATACATGTAGCCATCATGATCATCGCCATCACCGTCATCACCATAGCCATCATGATCATCGCCATCATCATCGTAATCACCGTCATCATTTTCACCATAGCCGGTTAAACAAAAAATATATTATTAACACTACTACTAATGATAAATAATTATAAATGAAATAGGACTAGGAATAACATTTCAATTTTATAATATTCATATTTTATTTATAAACTGACTTTGACATGTATGTTGAGAACTTGAGACCATTACTTGCATAAAAAAATGTCGCTGAGAATAATTCGCGGGCGCTGCGGACTGACTGTTTTACTGAAAGAGTAAGCTGAACAAAATCCTTCTCGTCCTTCTCCCAAACTCCCCTTTCAAGATTGCTTGTTCCTATGTGAAGTCCAGCAAATGCTGATCCAGGAATGCAATGGAGACTATTGTGTGAAGTCTGTGTCTTAGAAGATTTGTTGTCAATGTTCCGCAAGTTTCGATGGTTGAGTACATCTGTCAGAAAAACAACAACATCTACATCTACATCTAAGGTGGTACTGGACAGGACCAATTGGTATATATGTCCAGACTTCCGTGTCATCGCAAACTGTCAACAAACATCACAACTGAGGGTGCAGAGTTCAAAAGTCAAAATAAAAAGGTGCTCATAAAAATACAGTGGGTTGCAGACATCATCTAATTTTTAGATGAAGTAGAGCCACATCAACGCTCTAGCCCGTCTATACAGCTGCGCTGAGTGGTCAATCTGCATGTAGCTCCAAACTTTGGTATGGAAAGACTTGGCCGATGTTGACTCTTTGATGATGGTGGCTGGTAGTTGATTCCATTGCGTAATGGTACGAGGATTTAGAAGCTGTTCTTGTATGCTTCGGTCCTGGCAAATGACAAATGATAAAAAGGAATATAAAATGGCTTAGTTCAGGTATGGGGATTTAAAAGATCTGATCAAAGTAGCTAGCCATTTATGGTAGACAAAACCCGCTCGCATTCAAATTATTTTTTTGTAATGAAAACAAATTACAGGTGTCAAATTCATGAAATTTTCCCTTCATTTTTCCACATGACATGTGCACAAGTTAAAATGTAAGTGTTTAACTTTGGATTTTTGTTATAATTCTCCTTTGTTCACATTACTCGCACAAGAAGGGAAATGCTGCTTATTTATATGGCTGGTTGTAAAGTTTGAGTGGACCAGAACCAAAACAAAAGGCACAACCAAAGTTTGAGAATCCCTAAATTAATAATATAATTATCTGAGTCTGACCAGACGCCAGAGTCACTGTTTAACTCTCACAGCTGACTATTAAATTCGTGTCAAAATAAAATGGATTAAGCATAAATATTATCAAGAAATCTTGCTAATTTAATGGGATAGTACATGATGTAATTGTAAGCCGAGGGCCCCAGATCAAATATGGCTTTGTTTTATGTCGGATCGGTACAGAAAAGGCTATGTATGGGACCGGTACGCGGTCACGGTGATGAATACGAAAGTGCGGTCATGTTGGCCAAACGTACACTTTTCGCGCCATATCGGCAAAAATGAGTGTTTTTAGCGTAGCCGTCACACAACTTCCGGTTGAAAATCGAAAAATGTGTAACTTTCATGGCCATAAAAGCTAATAAAATACATCGTGCATCAATCGAACTCTGCACTTTTTCACTTCTGCCAACATTGTTTTTGTGAAAAATCGAAGAATTGGGGAAAAACATCTCTTATATCGGTCAGGAACACGCTAAATGCAAGATAATGTCAGAATACCTCCTACGAAAGAAGGAAAATTGGACACATTTCAATGACTATTTACAATCACTCAGATGCGGTAAAATTAGGAAAATTTCATATCAAAATACGTAGAAAAGTATGGAGATACACTTACCCCTACATGTTACGCAGCACAGTGAAAGGCAAAGCAGCTGTGATAAAGTTTGTTGACCTGTGCAAAAGTCTCACGAAATCTCGCAAATCGCGGGACACGAAATACGACGTTTTATCGCACTTCCGGGTGCTGTATAAATTCGGTCATTCTGCCTAATTATCGCGGGCGTTGCGGACTGACTGTGTACATGTACAAGTACTGTACATGTGGGGACAAATGAGAAGGCTGTTCATCGTGTAAAAGCCTGGCAGAGCATTTAAAATTTACATGATAGACACAAAAGTAGAACACCTAGTACTGGGTACCAAGTTAATGTTTCACAGAACGAAATACATGCATACATGTACCAATGCATTCATATTGGACATAAATGGGTACACTGTGTCTTTGCATGTTTAATGCCATCTTTGATTTGAATGTTGATTTCTCATGGAAAATTACCAAACAACAAATACTAAAAACCCATGGACAAGTTTATTACATGAGTTCTTTGCTAAAAATTTTGAAAAATTATGCTGGAAGTCATACAATGTATCTGTTTTTTAATCAGGAAAATGACAAGTACAGAATGCTTCTTGAGATTAGCCCTGAAGCAATAATAACTGTTGTCCTTCACTAATGTTTGAAACGTAAACACTTGAGATTTCCATTTCTTATTTCTCTTTGTTCATAGCTTCGGGCACGCTGCAATATGTTTACGCTTGGTCAAGGAAATCACAGTTCACAACATACTGTACATTCAAATCCACCTTTTCTCTTTTGTTTCCATATCATAGTGCACATGTATATATTGGTGGATACTGTATCTCATGTCATTAAAATAAGTCTAGCTCTTGATTTTTTGGAAATACACATGATATACTGTATAGTTCTCAGAATCATTTTGTAAATTTATTAAATATTCAATGCTTTATAAAGGAAGCATGTAGCTAATGTACATGTATGTGCTTTGTTACAATAAATGCAGGGCATACGACTACTTTTACTACAACTTACTACCATTAAAAATCTCATTCTCCACCTTCACCACTGTACCTACCAGACAATGAATAAGAAATCTTGGCATGTAGCCAACCAGACATGGTTCTTTGTTCCCTGTCCTTAGCAGGGTTCACAACACACTCAACAAAACAAACCAGAAAATTAGTTTCCTCCACATTTCCTTCACGATTTATAGGTAGGATGTGTGGATGGGATATACTGACAATAATTTAATTATCAACGATCCTGACTCTCCCACCCTCTTCCTCCCACAGAAAGTGGTTTATTCCAGGACAATTGTTTTCTTTTAAATACCGGGTAAAACATTATGTACATGTAAGGCAGGCTTTTGTCATATGCCATTTTTTAATCATTACATAATGTTCATACTTTCCTACACCCTTCAGCAGTTGTACAGCCCATTCTCCTTTGACAATTGCTCTGTAGTGACGTCCTACACTGACAAAAATTCCTAACATTGACCACTGGCTCTACTTTGTACCTCACCCTAAACCTAAACCTAAAACTTACCCTAAAACGCAATTGTGACCCTCACCCTATTTTTGACAAAATAAAGCCAGGAGCAATTGACGTCCTAGCATTTATCAGATCACCATAATCTTTTAATACACCTTTCGACTTGAATGGTTCTTATAACTGATAGATATATGCATATAAGCAAGAACGGGTACAACCCGCTCCCAACCAAACCATGCACAAATTGATTGATTTCATGGTTTGTTTAGTTGATTTCATTCATTGTAAACAATTGTTATTCAAACAGACTACATGTTTCCACATGAACATGATGGTGTACCGAATACCAATATTAAAACCACATTTTGTTGGTCCTTCTGATAATAAAGGTAATGTAAAGGTCATTTTGCAGTATCTATCCAGTGGTTAAAATCTGTGGTAAATCTGTTTTGAAGGCAAGAGCAAAATTTCAACTCATGCAGTAAACAAGCCACTACTACATGTACTGTACATGTATTTACCAATAACCATAAAGAAGCTCCATGTATTATGTTTAACCCCTCCCTTGCTCTCTAATTTCAACAGCTGTAAACTAGGCCCCTAATGTGCCCTCAGAAAACAGCATTGTGTATATGGACTATGAAATAGACATCAAGGACAGATAATATAGCATATTGATTTGTTTATAGGATCAATCAGATGAGAAAGGCAAGTTGAAAAGGTCAATTCTCGTTCACCATCCAACATAAAAAAGAGTAAAATTAGGTCAAGTTGGTTGGAGTACCAATGTAGGGTTGATGCATCGCCCTACTATCCTCTATGGTCATCTTCATGGGTGTGCAAGCAAAAACTAGTCTGTTTAACTCTCGCTTGCAGACCCTTTGTGGATAGGGGAGTGTGACGCTAGTGAATGACGCAGGAGTATAAGATAACAGAATAACAAACAGACAGAAAATGATAGAGAGAGGGGTAAACAAAAGAAGGGAGATCTTTGCAGAGTACACTGCATGAACTCTGCATTTTGATGAGTGAGATTACTAGTCAGCCTGAAAAGAAAGAAAAAGAAATCTGTAAAAAACAGGTGCTATCCTCTTCTTATGCAACATTGTGCTACAGTGTGCTTACATGTATGTGTACATGAATATAAAAACATGATATACATGTTCATGAACCCACTTCAGCCGATGGCAATAATGGCGACCATGCTTTGATTTTCTAAAGCTACTCTACGGTCACAAAGGTTTGTATGAACGATGCATTCGTACGAATCTCCTCATTTTCCACGGTCTTCCCGAATTTCCATGGTCTTAAAATCGTTCCTATGGCGTTCGTAGCAGTTCGTAATGGCATTTGTGACCGAGGCTTGACAAGAACCAAATAGGGTTTGACTTGAAAGACTGTTGAGGTCCCAAGTCTACACACAAATTGGGTCAAGTTGGATGTCAAGTTTGGAATCTCTTGTGTGTGCGGCATACATGTTCAGGGGTGTACTTGAAATCTGCATCTTTATACCGATGCTGTTCCATTCCATTTCAAACTAAAGATGGGTGACATAATTTACAAAGAAGAAGTTTCAATATCTTGCTATACAAGAAATATGCATTAATGAGATAAAAATTCTTGATACTTATCAGGCTCTTCTCAGGTTTCTATCTTTTTTTTGTCACCATCTTTTTCCTCTTCTCTTCTTCTTCTTCTGCACCTTTCTTCTACATGAACATTCTAGCTTATTTTCCTTCAGCTCTCTCCCACCTCCATTTTTTCTCTCATATCATAATTTATATATATTATACTAGTAACCAAAGACAAAAATGCACTACTATTGAAATATTCATGAAACAAGTACTCAAGTCGCCATCATTTAGAAATGCCAAAAAACAATGCAAACCCTTTTGAGTATGTATTCTACTTTGGCTCATTAATCATCCAGACAAAAATGCATGCATTGTGTAGACTGCCAATCATGTAAAAAAAAAAAACACTGACAATACATTAAAGTACCTTTATTAGTTTATAGGTTCATGGTGTATATTTGTGTGTGTTGAGTAAATATCCTTACATGTAAATGGCATTCAGGATTAGCCTATTCAGGATTGATCACTTTCTCATTCCCAAACAGAAATAGTAATTTTGCTTGAACAAAATGTGTTACCGGTACTTAAAGTGTTTAAATAATAATTCTCTCAGAGACTGACTTTTGTCAGCTGTCCATATTTTCTAAAATTTACTACAAACAAATTAATCATAATTCAGCAAAAGAAACATGTAGAAAAAAAAATCATGACATCTGTGAAGGTATAAATGATAGTCATCAACAGCTTTTATTTTTGTGGATGTATGTGACTGCATAAAATTTGTTTTCCTCATTTCTCTTGCCTTTCGTTACACTATGGATTTTTTTTCCTTCATCATAGCCCCAAATCAGTTGGTGAATACCTTTAAATATCAAGATAGTAATCTCAAGGCGGATATCAAATCATGATCTGGTTTTCACTACCACCTAAAGATAGCACCTGTCCATCAAGTATTCACAGAGCTAAATCCCAATCCATACAACACACACACACACGATCAACTCACATTATACACTATTGACCTTTCAAAGCTGTCCACTGGAGCAGCTTTTGACTTATATCATCTCACCTTTCCAATTTGTTTCTCGTATCTCAGCAAACAATTTGCCAAATTGCATCGATTCTAATGGTTGAGAAATGGGAGAGGAGGAATTACGGATGCGCATTATACATGCAAGTCTCATATTAGTTGTTTGATGAAGTGTTTTATGATCATTATTGCAAGCAATATTCTTCTTGATTGGTTTAAAGGTACGCTGCAGGGTTAAATGGAGATACAATGTACATGTACAAGTACCTGTACATAAGGATTAAACCGCTTTTTTACTGCCTATGTTTATAAATTCTGAAGGCCTACTATCTTGCTACATTTAGATACATTAAAAAAAGTATTGTTTTACATTAGGTAGCCAAAACCACAATGGTTAACCAAAGAAACTATTAATTGCCAGTTAACTACCAAAGAAATATCCAAACGTGAACAAACTTGTGGTTTTTGTGTGTGTCTGTGAGTGTGTGCTTTTGTTTATGGTTGCTGTTGAATACATGTAGTTCCTGCAACAAATCTCAGCGATATCATGAAGTCTTTCATCCAAAGGTTTACACCCAACTGATGTCAAGCCATAATGTATTTAACAGTCTGCTCCGTGCTTCAAGCTCCGCAGATTAATCCAGACAGAACTTCATACTTCATGATTTGACCAGATTCTGAAGTTTCTTCTTTGGAGATAAGTAACAGCTTCTTGTATCCCCGTTCAGATAAGAAATGCAAACAAATTCTATGTCGCTCTACCAAAGCTCCATAATTTTTAGAGAGGTACAGATTGATGATTTTTTAAGTTCTGTGCATTGGCTCCCTGTTTACATTTTTAAGTTTAAAGGGTCCAGAGTTGACATTTGTGGGCCCATGCGCACTTGACCCTGTCAGCATCAAGTCCTGGTTCTACAATAAAAATTCTGAACATCTTTGTATAAATGTCAAAGCGAAACATTCTAATTGAATCCCTACAGATAAACAACAAATTTGGGCACCATTTCATTCAAGAACTCATTATGAATTATGATAGACTTGTACTGTGTCTGTGAACATTGTATAAGAACAAAACTGAGTTGGACTTTAAAGCATTTGGACTTTAAAGCAAGGCACTGAAATTGATATAATTATATAAACACATTTGAACTTACATTGTGTAATGTACATGCATCTTATGTAAGAAACACATTGCATACTGTACGTACTAAAGTAAGAACACAATTACTTTTTCACTCCAAAATATTTGTTAGATATTTAATGATCTAATTCCATACATGCACTGTACATGCATGTCCCAATTTGCTGTGTAGTAATTCTACATTTTGATGTTGTAGTTGTTTGTTTGTTTTTTCACGATGTTTCCTCTGGTGTGAATGGGTCCTTATTATTGGCAGATTTGATTGGCAATACTAATGACCTTAAATTCATTTCTGCACCAGTTCTTTTCTACCTTGTCTTCCGGCTGCTTCTTTCATTTCTCTGCTTTCTCTTCATTTCAGATTGTCACCACAGGCTGCGCACATGATGTATTATACCAGATGGCAATATTTCTATCACACACAGGACACCATTGTTTCTGAACCAGCCCGGACACTGCACAGCAGACTGGAATACAATAGCACAGTCCGTCTGATATAAAAAAATCCAGGCGTCTTTTCTCGTTGGAGCTGACTGGTGAAGTAGTGTATGTTTTTAATGTAAATGTACATGTACGACTTGAATGTGAAACATGCTTCAAGAGCATGCAAATGAGGCTTTGACTATATTCTATTCACCTACAATTATTTTATTCAATAACAATATAAGTCATTAGGCCTACATAAAGGTTAAAGCTGTCCAACTTTCTCCACTATATACATGCATGCACACGCACAAATGACAAACAAGAACCCCATGTACAAACTACCTCACCACATACATGTAGCACCCTCCCCCCCCCCCCCCCAAAAAAAAAAAACCGCAACAACATCAACAACCTGCGATGACAATATCCTTTTGAAATTACTAATCAATAAACATAAATGTATGTACATGGAATGTTTTACCCTAATCCTATTTTTTGACATTCTGACGTGTTTAATAAATTTCAATAAAAATTCAGCAATTACAACAACTGGTATTTCAATAAACGGAGCAAAAGCTTGATGATGTATAATAATAAACTGCCTAGCACTGATACTTCACACATAAATCACATACAGGAATGTATAAAATGCTTAATTATTTTATTTAAGAGTAACTCATCGTAAACATGTTAATAAACTGGCAAACCTTTATCACTCTTTACACAAAGCCAACTTAAAGAGTTCATGGTCAATTTACTTTTAGGGAGGGGCAGTAATGTAAATGGGAGGTCAATGTATTGTGCACTAGTTTGAATACTAGGTACTTACATGGTACTTCGTGAATGCCTACAATGTATACTGTTTTCAATGTGGGCAATCAAACAACATTCTGAAAGAACCAATATTCCAAGCTGTCCGTTTTATAAAAAATTTAAAATTGCAATCACAAAAATATGAACACAACATACTAATGCAATATATTCAATTTCTATAGTGCAGAAATTTCTTTCTGCCCTTTTCCTAATATTATTTAAACAAAATGAAACATATCACATTCCTCAGTTTGGTCTTTTTCAATTTTGTTTTGTTGTTGTTTTGTTTTGCTGTTGATTCTAAAGTTTGTTATGTTTGTTTGTTTCATGTTTTTGTATATATGTACATGTACAAATGTACCTGTCTCCTTCAAAATTCATTCCTTGGCCTCAATGGTCTGTATTACAGTATGTGGGAATTTCTAAATTAGTATCCTTCCAAATGGTCATAACAATACCTGATAATGTATTTATATTTGTACCTCTATCAGTACCTTTGCCTTATTTTTCATATAATAATCACATGTTTTGCTAAATACACTTATGTGTTTATTAAAATGCCCTTCAATCTGACTCCCTCAAGGTAATGTTATGTCAACTTAACTTGTTTACCTTTTGGCTGCATCTATTCCAATGATTATAAGCCTATCTGAACCTGAACTTGTTGACATAATACCTGCCACTTCTGATACCCATTTTGACTTTGTTAAGAGAGTATGTTCTATTTTCATCCCAGCCCTTTATAGTACACATCGCATGATAGGAAATATGCTTCACGGTGCATGACTACTTGTGCAATTGATATCAACTTGTAAATGTCTTCCCTATCATATACATGTACATGTTAATAATCTCTGGCACTCATCTTAATGACACAAAACAATTACTTAGCAATTATCTAACTTATACATGCATTTAAAGTTTATCTCCTTTGTTGTATAATTTGGGTTTTAGCCATATTTAAATATATACACGTGGTCACGTGTACGTACACGTGTACAGTACATGTATGTGTAGTTTTCTACTCAATATGATTACAGTGATAAATTCCTTGGGGTAAAATTAAATTATTTTTTTGAGGGTTACTGTTGAGCCTACCTGAATATCTTAAATTATATGTACACATGTAATTGCCCTATGCCTCCACTTTCAGTAAACTTAAACATGAATTAATGATTTGGCCTAAA
This sequence comes from Strongylocentrotus droebachiensis, assembly GCA_035222895.1. Classification (NCBI taxonomy): domain Eukaryota; kingdom Metazoa; phylum Echinodermata; class Echinoidea; order Camarodonta; family Strongylocentrotidae; genus Strongylocentrotus; species Strongylocentrotus droebachiensis. The sequence goes on from JAVYIG010001415.1 coordinate 307,297, forward strand.
CATTTGTTCACTTTGTTGAACTGTGACATTTTATACTTATCGTCTTTGTGAAGGAAAAACACTGAAACAAAGTATGCACTTATGAAGTTTTCTTTAAAAAAAGAATGTTGTAATAAGAGAAGGGGACCTACAAATGGGCCTACCTACAATACAGGTACAAAAGACAGATGCCCTTTTGTGAGACTTTAAAAGAAAAAGCATATGTTATATAAAGAATCCATGACTGCATAAAATTGAAGCTAAACATGAGACACTCTAAACTGTAGAATTCACAAATGTTTTCTTTAATTATTGTATATCGAGGTGTAGATAAATAATGATAAAATAGACAACTACCGGTATAAAAAATGAAGAATAGACCGATGCCTATTTAAACTGCAAATCCCAATGTTAACAATATTTACCATCAGCAAAAAAGGTGGAGTAGCATTCCATACCTTAAAAATGTCTACAGAGGTCTGTTAGTTCAGACTAACTCCAGCCAGGGGCAGTCTACGAAGACAATGATCTTTGTAGACATTGTTATATGGGTGAGAGATCACTTTAATATCTAGCACACACCTCTTCTCAGCTAGATCCAGGTAACATCAAAACAACATTTTACACAATAGTAAACATCTTTGTGTAGCCATTTATTTGTGTTTCAAAGCTCTTTGGGGTTTTTCAGGTTTTATCTCTTCTTTTTTTCATCAATATGGTTAGTTTGCCCTGTGTATGACTCTATGTTCCATTAAAAAAAGAATTTGGAAAGACAATTAATGAGCCTACTTATCTTTTTCTACTTCTTACGAATGATTTCAAAATGAGAAAAAAAATAATAAAGTAGGGGGGCCTTCAGACATTCTTATATCCAAGTCAGGAGCTCACTGTTCACCTTCTTTTAATACACTCATACATGTACATACTACATGTTCATGTAGGGTTTTATTTTCTCAAGTTTCATGCATTGTTGATGACCCTGGGTCTACATTTGTACATGTAGGATCACGTTTAACATATTTGACCTCAGACTAACTAACTTTGTTAAACCTGATGTTAAAGAAAAGGTTGAGCCCAGCATCAAGTTTAAATTAGAGTAGAATATGGGTCACGTAGAATGGCCACTACAAGGAAATCATTTCATCCATCTGTCTTTTTAATTACAATTGACAAAAATTTCAAATTTACATGGAATGTACAAAAGACATTCTTTCCCATCCTATCACAGTCCTCTCACTCTCCATCCACAGGTACAATGCAAAACCTAAGAATAAATTAAAGTTTTAAAAAAAGGAACAGAGAAACTTGAGAATTTGTACTCTTGCTTATTTTATCACCATTAGTTGGATTGGACTCGTCTCCTTTTATCAAGCGTAGTGTAAAATGTGTCAACCATACTGTCAATGTCATTATGTTTCCCCTCTAGCAAAATGCAATCGATGTAAAATACGTTCCTCCATCTGTGAGTCTCAACGTTTGTTGTAAGTGTACATATACCCTTCAGTTCAACATTTTCAAATTTATCAAGATTGTCTGATCCATGCATATTTGACCCAAAAATATTAACAAGTCCCAAATTTATATAAAGATTTTCTTTTTTTAACAACCCAGAGAGAATCACTGGTTCTTAAATAGCAATTTGAAAGAAAAAAATATATTTCATGCTAATGATGCTATCCCTTGCCATGATCCAGCATATACATGTAAAACTACAGGTACAATAAATATGTCTGAAGCTTCAGTGTGCCTTCATGTTTTTTATCCAGAAAGAGAGTAACAATTACTTTATTACACTTTAAAAATCTAAGCTATTTACCATTCCGCAATAAGACAAATTCATCAAATTTAGCGAAGCAAAGATTACTCTGATATCCACTTACTTAAGTAAGGAAATTTCCCTAAACATTTAAAAATGTATGATGAATATTATCCCAATACACCCCTGTAATCCCAATCCTGGTAGCATTCACACTACACCATCAGACAACCATCTAAAGGCAGAGTATGAACACAGCCAGGCATTGTGAGTTCAGCAAAATGACTTGTAAAAGGGCAGGTGCACAGACCCATGGCGTGGCAGGGCTGGGTTTATCAAGATCTAATCGGCCAGAAGTGGCTTTTTTTTTCCTTCTCCTGGCGGTTGAACTAAGTATATACATCCAGCACATATTGATATATCACATGACAGCACATGAGCCTAGAAACCATAGAGAGAATGAGGGCAAGCTAGGGCGCAATGAATAAAACTGGACTCAAAAGGGGGAGAAGAATAAGGAAAGGGTGGACAAATCCACAGTGAATACTTTTACCTTCAGGCAAACCCCAATCTTGCAACAGAAATCTTTGTGGATATAGATCTCTTATCAATCAAAGACATAATAAAAAGGGTAATTCCTTTATTAAAAATAACTTAACAAAATAAATCATAAACTCTGAGCTGCTGTTTATCACTTAATCATTGTCAATCAGAGGAATATCATTACACAATTTTGTTTTACTTTTTCATTACTCGAGTCCCTTGTGTGATATGAATATGAACAAATCATCATCATTTACATCGAAAGTGTTGAGCAGAGCAGAATTTGTTAACTCCTTTATATGCATCGGACCCAATTGGAAATGCATCAAGCCCCAAAACGCTGCCATGTCTGGAAGCGGATTGACGCAAGTCCATTCCTGGAGTTTGAGCCGATGATATTCTAAACTCCTCACTTGGCTTCCATATGGGATTGCTGTTAAAGGCAATGCTATGGTTCATCCGAAGTTCACTGCTACCCAGCCTGCCTGGCCTGCATTGCTACTCCTCACCCTTGGAATGCTAATGATTGTGGAGTATCATCACAGGCCAGGCCAGGCCGGAGGATGAGAGCCGAGCCAAGGGCAAAACTACTATTATTCTATATCCATTTTTAGACCCATCTTCTTCACCTCGACATCCAAATATATATCATTTCCTTTCCAATACCAAATTAGAATTCAAATATAATGTGCTTTTCAAACATCATTTTCAATACACTTACATTTTACTTGTTCATTCAATAATTCAATTATGCCACTTTCCTTTCCTGATTCCTTTAAACTGCTTTTAATAAAGGTTTCATCATACATGTACTCTCTCCATCACAATCTACAAAGCATCATTCTGTTTTTTTCTTTCTAAACTCACCTTCTGAAATCTGACTGAGAGTTCATGTACATCTACATGAAAGCTTCCAGTTTCCAATCATAGTGGTGCATAACTCAAAATGCACAAGAACATGTACAAAATGTACCTGTCTAACATATAACATTACGTTTGATTCTTTAAAAAAAACTACCCTTTATATTCCTTCCCATCTTTCTCTCATTCCATGTTTCTTTTTCTTTTATTCATTCTCTTTTCTTTGTGACTCATTGAACTTTTTTTTGGTGTGTGTAATGATTGTCATCACATGTACACCCTGTACATGTAAATTTACATGTACATGTACCTTGTTTTTAGTAAAAAACAAAAAGGCAACCCCCCCCCCCCCCCCATCTCTCACACTCTCTCTCTCTCTCCTTTGCACCTTGATCAAATGTTTCTTAATCCATTATTTACTTCACCAATCTCCTTTCTCTGCTCTCCTCCGTCACCTCTTGTCATTTCCGTTTGCCTCAAGCCCTCTCTTCGATCCAGGCTTGCAAATAAAAAAACCTTTAGCACTAGACATTTGATGCAAATGAGAGCTTCATCCTGGGGTTGTATAGAAGCCCATTTACCCACAGATCATGCATTATGAAATGTCTTTCTCTAAATGTCAAGGTTTCTCCACATCATGTATATAAATATACATCAAAGTGTCATAAAAAGATCGGTCATTGGCATCTTTACATGTAAATAAGACTATTTTACACCTGTCTATAAATCATATCCCTTTACATGTACATGTATGTTCATTTCCAATAACTTTGGAAGAAATGTAAACTTTTGTATAAAGTCTCAAAATTCCAAAAGCTAATTACATTTCAAGAAAGGCATCAACTTCTCTCAAACTTATAATTTTCACAGGTAATTCTAAATACCATACAACAAATTTGGTAGTCTTTAACTTTTAAAAGTATTCATTAATTTTAAGATAACCTTTGCACAGAAAAGCTCAGAAATGTCAACGTACATGTATGTACGTGTACATTGTACATGTACATGTAGGGTGGAAGTGGGGCTTATGGCAAATACTATTTATAGAAGCTTTCACACTGTAGCGCCAGTGCCACCTCACACATTATACATAAATCAGCCCATCAAAAAGATCATCCAAATAATCAAATCATTATTTACAGTACGATTAAAGTGATGTGTACACCAATGCAAGAAAGCAGCAAGGTACAAGTGTATGTGTACAGGCGTAGTATGTATAGTATACACCAAAAGAATGACAATATTTATGAAATCTCTTTCTTTTACAGTATTCACCAACAGAATGAAAATATTTATGAAATTGCTTTTTTTCTTTTTTATTGAAGCAGGCATGATACACATTCAGGATATTGGGTTTCAAGTTCACTCCATTGCAATTGTTTATGTTCAATAAAGGGGGAATCATCTTACACCAATCATACAGTCTAAATATAGCAGCAGTACTCCGTACATACATGTAAACCTCTATTATGACTGCCCAAACATACATTGTACAAACAGGAAGCCGTAGCATTCTATTTCACTGACATGGTTGGATCTTTTCCAGATCATACTCAAAACATTCACAACTTTACGGAGAGTGCCATAGATATTGGCATCTCATCAACATTGTGTCCCTCTCCCCCCTCTGTAAAAGAAAGACAGGACATTCCTCTCATTCTTAAGCATCAAATCCATCATTTGTCTGGCTATTGATATGAATTATGTAAATATTTCTGCAGAAGAGATCAATCGATTAGACAGGACTACTCTCCCACCCACGCCACCGTTGTCTATCTATCCTGCATCACACTCTCCATCGAGCCTGCGTACATGTAGCAGCAGTGTTTGGTGAAACAGTGTGGATTGCTCCTGTTTTATAGGTCATTCGCAGTTCAAAAATTAAGAGGCAGTTGCTAAAGATAAACCTGCTTTCGATCGCCTATCAGGGAGCTCCAGCAGGTGATTGAATTAAACAGTGGAAGTATTCGAGGATCAGGATTTAAGATAACTGTAACGTTTACAGTTTTACAAGTATTACTCAGAAAAAATGCAAGCCCATTTAATTCGGTTGACTTGTGTTATGTAACATCATTTTTCCACTTTCGCTTCCACTAATAATATTCATAACTATGACTTTTAAATATTCTAACTATGCTTAAAATTACATATGATTTACAAGCAGATTATTTATCATTCTACAATAGGTACATGTACAATGTGTCAACTCGATGTGTTCATCTACAAATACAATGTACAATGTACATGTACATTATCATTGGATTGCATGCCAGACATGGTAAATGCACATGTTGAAAGCCTACATGAACATGTCTAACTAGCATGCAGCAGCGTACATTTAAACAACCAGTTCTCGGTATTGATGTGCGATTTCAATGCGTAAACACAGTCCAATCAATAACCACAATAAATAGGTCTGCACTTTTCACCCCAGGATGTGGGACTTCAATAGTGCCAGGTTTATTTGGTCCTGTAAATCAAAAGGCTATTTTGACCTCATGCTGACCCTTTTGTGTGGCTCTCTGGACTGGCCAGCATCCTAAGTGGATTGACAATGACCTTTTGAGGGAAGAATAGCAGCTAAGAGATTGGAGACTCAAAATACAAAAAAACATGTACTGTATGGGGACAATCCATTTCCTGCAAACTACAATTGTGAACACGTAATCTACATGTAACATATGAGCCTACTTTACTATACTATTACTGTACAAGTAGATATATACATGTACATCATAGAAATGTACTTGGTACATTTACAATTTACATAATCCTTCAAATACTCCTTACTTTATTTTAACTGGAGGTGTTGGTGATAGAGGGTGGACTTAAACGCAAGGGTAGAGAGAGAGAGGACATTTGTGAAGAGCTAACTTTAATATGTTCAAGAAAAAATTAAAGAAGTTTTGGAATGGCCTTTAAATACACCTTAATCACATGTATATTTTCTATCTAATTTAGTGCATTTCAAAAACACCTATGTATATGTAAATCCGATGTTGCATGCATGCCTACAGTCTTCTGTTGTAGTACAAGTACATGTATGTGTACACAGGCTTGCTGGTTTTAATTGTTTTCAAGACAAAATGTGTGATCACAAGCATGAAAAAAAGAAAAAGGAAAAATTGAATAACCACAAAATGTCTGCACAACTCAACCACTCAGCTTATGAATGAAAGGTGGTGTGAGTTAGTGAGCAAGTGTAGGGGGGGGGGGGGCTAGCTGAGGTGAAGGACTTCAGACATGTTCTCCTCTGTAAAAATCCACAATACATCAACAGAATACTTAATAGTGGCTTTCTGAGTTCTCCCCACACTCCCTTTCACCTCTGCCATTCACACATTTGGTCTTTGTCTACACTAGCCATTCATGTTGCTCCTTTCTTCTCAAACTTTTTTCTTCTTTATCGCAGTCCCCTTTTTTTCTGACCAGATTTTTCTCCTTGTTCATTCTATTCCTTGCACCAGTGTAGACTGGGCAAACAATAAGGTGTGCCCAATAAGCCAGGTGCAAGAACAAATGATTGAAGGAGATGTGTTTGATTGTTGTAAAGGTACTGTAGTTTGGTGTAGGGGCAAGGGGAATACTTGTCGTGATGAACTCCAAACCAGTTGGTTTTTCTCTCATGTACATGTAGCTATTGCGCTGCATTCACAGACTGAACAGTAACCATAGTAATAAATTCTTTGGTTTAGCAAATAAATGACATTCATACATGGCCAATATTCACTTGAGAGTGAATAGCTCTGGATTGAACACAGGCATACTGTACTACATGTACATAACCCATAATCACAACCTACATGTATGAAATCACAGTGTGCAGCATAATTTCATTTTCAATTTATGAAATTACTTCTTGCAAGTAGCATGTACGCATGCTTACGTGTTGCATTTAACTCTGCTAGATGTATGTTCAAGTGTTGGCTTTTCAATAATAAGCACATAAACACAATTAAGAAGTAATCAAAAAGATTGTCTGAAGTCACTCTAAACATCATTTCACATCAATTGGCTTGGACAATAGATACCAGAAAGCAGCTGGCTCTGGATTAAAAGCGCTTCATACTGTAATCTTACTTTCATACAAAGAGAGATTTTTTGTTTCCTGCCTTGCGACATGAATCAATAATGTAGCTTATCCATTCAAAAGCCATTTCTTATTCAATTACATTTTTTCACATTCCATTTTACGAAGAAAAAAAAGTATTACCAGTACATACATTGTACATGTATGTACAATGTATGCCGAAGACTAATTTGCCAACAGGAAATAGTTCAATGGATTTAATAGATCTATCGGTATAACTAATGAGAACTCTGTATAAGAACATAAGAAAACTATTTTTACTTACATTACATTGGGATATGATTGTGCATGGGATATATTCAGCATTGCAAATCACTGCAAGTGAGTCAGAAAAAAGAAGGAAAATAGGAAATACTTTGTAATGCCTCATCCCCTGCGGATTTAGAGTCTACACTTCAAGGGCTCCATGTTGTTGCCCTTTTCAGAAACAGGGGTTCTTTATAATCACACAGATTGACTCAGGGACTGGTTCATGAGGAGGCTGCCAATCAATGGAGCACGTCGACTGGGATTTTTTTGTTGGTAAAGTGGATTTTAACAATTTTGATATGGTCTTGAGTTTTCTTGATGACAAATCTTATGGAATCTACATGTATCATCTAGTGCTTCTATCGCCATTCATATTTGAATGAACTACAGGTACATGCATGTATTGCAACTGCATTTAATACAGTGACAATATACACAATGCATACTGAATTTTATTTACTTTAAATCTGTACCGTCATTCAAACAAAATTTGGGGCAAAATTCCTTTGAGATCATCTGCCCACACAAATTTATAATTAAAGCCTTTGTGTATACATGTACACTGTACATGAATGTTTAGTACATGAATTTTATATTGAAAACCGCAAAAGATATTGTTGCCATTTACATGTAAACTTAATTGTAATTCATGAGGCCAATACAGTTACAACATAGATCAAGTACAATAATCCCTATGACACAAAAGGCCTGAACAGCATAAAACTGCATTGCCAAAACTTTGCTCTGATGATGCAAAATTATTATTGAATTATCATATTGTGGGAGGCTAAACATTTCCCCCAAGCTTTTGTAGTCAAACCTTCCTACAGGCCCTGTACTTCTAATTATACATGAACTTTGAAACAAATGTTAGGGCCAATCACATACTGTACATGCAAGTGGACAACATCAATTTGGGTGACTACAAGGGAGGGGAAGACATTGATAGTCTACTTACCGACTTCTTGTTGCTAGTGCTCCTTCTGGGGCGTTTGTCCATCTTGCTGTGCAGGCATACAGCACCTGATTTACCAGGAGCAATCCAACAGGGCTCCGTACTACACAATTCTGAATTCTGAAATCACAAAACACAATAACTTTTTTGATATAAAGGTGTTTGAATTGCAGTTTTTCATGTCGATTAGAGGGTGGAGCTCCGGTTATCTGGAGCAGGTAAATCCCCTTGCTTGCTATTTGCTCGTATTTACGTACATTTCCAGCTCCCACTCAAACTCCCATTACACAGCGCCAAATCCGCTTGAATCCTTAGCAAGAAAGATTCATACATAATGACGACAATTGAAGAGTTTTCTTGGTAATATCTACCATTCAGTTTATCTCACTCTCTTTGCATACTACGTTTTCAAATGGATATTTCCTTTACTTGTAATAAATGACATCAACATCCTACACAGATCTAATAAATAATTAATTCCTAATTTTTTCCCTTCTCTCTATTGTGTTTTTAATATAATTTGAGATGATTAATCAATCTCTGCAAGTATAAAGGCCTACACAGGAAGAGATTAATTAGCAAAGTAGCTATAATTAGCTTGATACACAAGGAAATGATTTGTTTTCCCCTCTCCCTTCTTTCTACGTGTATATTTAACAGATCATGGAGATAATGGCATCAAGTAAATAGTTTCAATCTGACCATCCTCCCTCCCCACCCATAATATGTTGTGCACCTGATCACAAATCGTATTTGCACATGTACATGTACAGTATGTAGAGGTAATACACATTGTGCATGTAGCCCAGTGGTTCAAACACTAGAGAAGAAAACATGCATGTGAAGGTGTGAGTATGAACCCTACTACCACACTTTAATCCTCAAAAAAGGCATTTTATTTTCATGTACATTGTTTATTTACAACCAGGGGAGTGTTTCACAAAAACTTACATGTAGATCAACCTTAAGTTGAACTTAACTTATGGCAAGGCCGTTCATGCCGCTGTTTGCTCTCACCATTATGATCTTTAGATAATATTAATAACAAAACAACTACTTTTCATGTCCATATCAAAATGATAAGTTACATACATTATTTATTTATAGTTTTAAAGCAGTGCTGACTTTTCAGTCAATAAACTGCTGTCTGTGAGGGCCATGAACAATCACAAAACAATGTACAATTGGACATGTATTTCTTAAGAATCAAACTCACAGATTTACAATTGGAGATTGTAGAGCATAAACTTGGTTTTTTGTTTCCCATCCCCAGAAACTGATCTACTAGTACATTAACAACTTTAGATACTTTACAAGCTCTGTCTGATATGGTGCGGGACTCATTCTTTGTTATTCAATATATCTTTTGTTTCCCCCCACAATGTTTCATGGTTTGTGGTTTTCTGATTCGATTCATGACTAATGTCTGTCTGCTGTTGTTGTTTAATCTTTTTTGTACTCTGAGACAAATGTAGACAATGAAGTATACTGTACAGTATACATGTACATGTACGTGTATTCCACTTCTAGAAGGTTTTTATTTTCTAATTTGGGTAAACAAGAAAGACACTGTACATGTACTACAATGTGGTACAATCATCCTTCTAGCTATAAATTATTGGCACCTTGACCATTGAAAGACACCTTTGTCTTTGTAGCACAAAATGGATCAATGGGGGGGGGGGGTGGGCCCCTCCCCCTGTTATCACACTATATATAATAGAGCAATTAAAAATAAAAAATTAAAAACTTTACACACAAAACTGTGATGACAATTTGTTACTTGTCACAGAATTTTGGACTTTGTGTTTTTGGACAGATTCTTACACATGCTAGTAGCAACAGAATTCATGTCAAATCGATATTTAAAATTTGGGAAGGTCAGAGACACAATTTTGAACCGATTTGATATTTTTTGACTGATATTATTCCAATGTGAAATGAAAGCCTGACTGATGTGATAACAAATACAATCTCTGGTAAATGTAAATATGTGTAGGATGAAACTGATAAGTATTCAAACACAAGATGAATTTCATCAATTGAAAATACCTCAATCAAAATTTTACTCAAAGTATCAGTTACCAATGATAATAAAAATAGTCATTTATCATTGCCAAATGTATATCTTTTTAGATCTGTGACTGATCAGGGGCTGTAATCTGAAAAATAGGGAAAACAATGTTACAAATTGTCATATCAAAATTGATTTTTGCCTGCACAAATGTCTCTTTTAACTTTAGCAGGCTTTACGCTGACATTAACCAATGACTAGTCCCAATTTTTAGTTGTAGCCTGTGGTGACAAATAGATCTGATGTTATAGATTTTACTAACAACATGACTAACATTAACAGTAACACTACCGGCCTGTAGTCTTTTTTACACGCAGTAACAGACATGTACATTACATGTAATTCATAGATCTTTTTTCAGAAAACCACCCGAGATAGTTTGTTTCTTTGTTTTACCTGCATGTGTATGCTTGTAAGTATGCAACCAAGGACCGATGGTAGATGGACTTGGTAATGAGGATTAACGCCTTACCAAAGGGCACTAGCTGCTCGACTTGGTTTCAAACCCGGACCTTCCAGTTTACGAGATCGAGACCACTGCTAGCTACTCTACCACTGGCCAACGAGCATCATGCCTCCATATAGATTGTACAGGTAGCAAAATACAACATACCTGTCTCGACTAGCACTTGTACAATTTTAATTCGATTTCAGGCAACATGGAAGTTTGTTTTAAAATAAAAGAGAAAGATTTTAAAGTCAGATCCAAGATTTTCAATGCAATACTTTCAAAATTAAATTGTGCTTGATCATGAATGATGCTTGTCTCAGTGTCTGTTTTTTTTTAAATCAAAAATAAATCTACCTAGAAATTATTTTCCTAATTCTACACTAAAAAAAAAAACTCTTACAAAACACGAGCAAAAACATACTCGGTATCTCTAGACCGTGGCTATGCAGACTATATCCCCATGTAATTGAACGTATGCCCAGCCCGACACACACCCGGTAAATTAAAACCAATACACCGGTGGCGCCTAGCGTAGCCGGTGCACTGCTCTGTACAGTGTGTGTGGATACATCGCACCGCAGCTGAGCGAGCAGCTGTGAAGAGTTGTTCGCTATCAAAAATCTGACACGACTCCACTCCTAAAACTCACCTCAAAATGTAAGTTACCTTGCTACAAATAATATTCCAAGTTATCATCCACAGAGCCGGGGAAACCGGCCAACTTTAGGCAGCTCAATCGCATCCTAACATGCAGCAAATTTATTAAAATCCTAGGGAGGGAAGCTGGACGCGACAACAAAGAAACTCAAGCGACGGGGCCATTTTGCTCCTGTGCAATATACATGTGCAGTAATTTGGCACAGTGCGCATGTGTAGACCAATCAAATTAGCCGGTCATTTAATTTGATAAGCACGTGTACATTGTTTTTATTTCCGAAGTGTGATATTCCTAGTCTCCAATAATGTTTGCTTGGCAATGTTGCCTGAATGTACCGATCCCGATGAAATTCGTGGCACTTGTGAGATGAATGAAAATCGAAGGGGAAAAAAACTAAACATGGGTGACGCCCCTGGATCAGTGTCGTAAACATGAAGGGGGTGATATTGATTCATTGGGGTAATATGTATGACTCTTCTGTTACGGTCTAGCTTCGCGTATGTGCATGTCGAAGAGGCAATTATCAATGGACATACAGATTTGTTTAGACCGATATCATTATTCTTTATTTCTGCTATCTAGTTTTAAAACAGATAACTTTTGATCGGCTAATGTGTGCTTGCAAAGAAAAATAAGAGAAAGTAAAATTGGTGTGTGAGGAAAATCATAAATATTAATGGGCTTATCAAATCTGTCCAATATGGATCGAGGACCTGTGTATTTTACCCATGGTCGTGAACTCGTTTGACTTATTTACGTTTACTGATATATTTATTATGTCATACATATCCTTAATTAACAAAATCATCATGCCTTTGTAAATTTATAATTCTTTTCTAAGATTAGTGGCTGATCCAAGCCCCCTCCCCGACATCGCAAAGATTAATCTTGCATAGATCAACCTGGCATAAATATGCCCTCTCCGAGCAGCAATTTGAAGTATCGATGCTGGCATGTGAGCCTATTAATTCCCCATTTGCTATGTTTTTCTTTATATATATTATATATATATATATATATATATATGTTTTTGAATGCTTTTTTATATGATAACTATGTTTGATGTAAACTCGCATTTTTAGTTGGACTTTTTGACGAGATCGAATAAAACCTAATTTGAACTGAATTGAATAGATCCGCAATATATAATTATGTGAGTATATATTATATCCGCTATACCTTTTCTTTCTCCTTCTTCTTCTACTTCTTCTTCTCTTTCGTATTCTTTTAATACTGTTTGATTTGTTTTGTTTTGTTTTACACCAAAAATTGAGATGATCTCTTTGGAGATCATATTTTGTATTGGCTCTTCAGGTACACAGCATTATACTACTCATAAAAATAATGTGTCTCTCGGGGCAAGAATAGAGGAATAGCCTACAGATCAGAATTGCATTGTAGTGCCCCCCCCCCCCCCGACACACACAGACAAGGAAAAACACGCATCATGTTCTCCTATGGATTCGCCACTTGTTTATTTATTTGTATTTAAGGATTTCTTTATTTATTTCACTCGATAAAATAGAATGAACATCATTCTACATCATTCAGATATTTAGTAAAATAAAACACACAAAAAACTTACGATACCAAAAGAAGCGTTAACAATATACAGAGTAAGAAACAAATACAATATAGAGAACAGGTCGAGGACATGTTGAGGTATAGACGTCAAGAAAACTGGTGCGTCAGTTCTAAGCAAACATTAATTGGCTTGACGTCTGTGTGGGCAATTAAACAAAATCTGCCTCATTTACGAGTAGGTATTCAAAGTCTTTCCCAACGAGATATGATCCCACTATTGAACAATGGTTTCAACCTGAATGTACCCGATCCCTTTTAATGTCTTTGTTTTTAGCTCAGGTCATTGTTGTGTAGTGACGTACAGCATATACCAGGGACTAATTTCAAAGGAAATCAAACCTTTACAAGAATACTTAATAGAAAATTTGTGATCACTATACTTTCCCTTTTATTTCAAAACACTTAAATTATTAAAATGTCAATTTTTCAAATTGTATGATTCTGGAGGGTCTTTTCTTTTTGAGGTGATGTAATAATGTGATATCCATAATATATTTCGAGTAGTGTCCCAATGGAGAAGGCAATTAGGATAAAAAGATAAATTAATGATATTTGTATACACGCCAAAAGGCAGAGTTCTCCCGGCATGTCTACGTCACAATCCACTGTATGGATTTAGTGCTCTCATTATTTCAAACATTCATAACTCCCTTACTATTCACCTGATTTATTTCAAACTTTCGCCTTCGGTTTCTCTTTTTTTGTCTGCTTCCATGCCAATGTAATTATTACAACGATGGGATTGCGCTTTAAATTAAAACTCTTAGAAAAGTATATTAATACAAGATTTGTTGAGCGAGCGTCCTCTGAAAATATTCATTGGAGGGCGTGCGTCAATATACCCTCAAATGACGGTTCGAATGCGTGTTATAATTTATATTTTTTACAAAATAGATTGTTTATAATTTGATGAGTTTTTGGATTCACGTTGATAAGATGGCAGAATATGCCTATATTGATGAAGCATTATAGTGACTAATCCACTGGGGTGCAGGGGATTCAGCCCCAGTATTTCGTGAAAAATTCCTATGCACGAATGGTTTACCCGCAGTTGCACCCCCTCCCCCAATAAATTCAAACGTTTTTTTTTTAAATTTTGAGTATGCGTTTGTTGGAAAGTTCTCAAATTCAGGAAAGGCAAAAAATATTTTTTTTTTAAAGTTTTTTAAAGAGAAATAGATAGAAAGGAAGAATGAAAGTTGACCTGCCAGTGTCACAATGAGGTATCAGAATATGCTCATCTGACCGTAATTAAATACCTAAAACCCCTGAGCTTGCGACAGCTCCGCCCACTGGACCCTACCACTGCTACCAGGGGGCCGCCAGGGGACCTAAGGCGGCGGGCCCCTATACAGGCTCATCTGACCGTAATTAAATGCCTAAAACCCATGAGCTTCCGGGAGCTCTGCCCCTGCATCCGACCAAGCGCCCTAAGGCGGGCCCCTGGATGCTCATCTGACCGTAATTTAATGCCTGAGCTTCTGGGGACTCCGCCCCGGACCCCACCCCAATTAGTGACCTGCCAGTGTCACAAATGCTCATCTGGTTGTAACAAATTAATGCCCAAAACAATGAGCTTCCGAGGGCTTTGCACATTGCACCCAACCACTCCCTGGATGCTCATCTGGCCGTACTTTTGATTAAAGTTGTGTTTAAATTTTGGTATTGTGCCAAAGATTTTACATTACCGTCATAACTCGAGCAGTGTCATTTTCACAAAAGTGATTTGGTTCTCAGATTGGGACATTTCTTTCAAAAGGAGACAACCTATATTGAAACACTTCCCTTTTAATGCAACTTTTGTAATTATTCTTTGTATGACATATGCACCCTAATAAAACTCTCTGATTGCAATTTCTTATGCATTCCCCCTCCTGTCACCCCTTTCTCTATCTTTTTTTTCTCTCTCGCTCTCTCTCTCTCTCTCTCTCTCTCTCTCTCTCTCTCTTCCTCTTTGAGCCTTTCTCTCTTTGCCTTTACCTATCTTTATCTCATGCCCAAATGTTTTCTTTTCCTCTCCCACACTCCTGTCTCTGCCTGCTTCGTCCGCTCATCTCAATCAGTGTCCCTCCCTGTTCATTCCATTCTTAATTTATAGTATTAAATTTTAAAATATAAAGCCAGTTTTAAAGGTAAAGACCAGTATTGGAAACGCCCCAATTTCAAAAAAATGAAATGGAAGCTCTCATTACCAATCATGTGAAAGAATATGTTTTGACTAATACATGATGATACAAAAAATTGCCGGGAAACCGCCTACTAATTCATATATTTGGTAAATTTGTTTTTCTCATGGTCTGTGAGAGATATAGGGTAGTCCCATATACTCCTTGTAACTTTACGAAGAATGGGCTAAATAATCATTTTGATGATTCCAGAACCTTGCAGATGCTAGATGCTAAATGATCAACCTTTTCTGATTGATTCCACAACGGTTCTTTCACAATGCAATCGCATGACCATAACTGGTCTTTACCTTTAAAGACCGTCACCACTACTGGGCCAGAAGGGATTAGACCACACAGAGAGCCATCGAGGTCACTGTGACAGGTGGCTATCTCATTAACTCAGCTCTCATTTAACATAAGAAAAAGAGGATCATGGGGGACCAACAGGCACCGATTGGGGAAGTTTTCTATATAGAGGGAGCAAGTAGCTACAAGTATGGCAGTGTGCCTTTAAGCTCTGGCAAGATTTTCTGAATTTTAAGCGAGTGATCCCCCCCCCCCCCCCCCCACCTCCTTCATTGAGTTCATTCATTTGGAGATAAAAACCTGAATAACGAAAATAATGACAACCGGGTGCCTTATATTCCCCAAACCTGCGTGAATTTAGCAATGATTCCGATTTGGAAGGCAGAGCAAATTTATTGAGGCCCCCAATACTAATGGGATGCCTATTATACTCCTTTCATCGAATACACTGAAACCGAAATTTGAATGACCCTTCAATTGCCATCCAGGGTGCAGGGTTCTTTTATATGAAAATTAAACGCCGTGTAAGCCTAGACAAGTTATTATCGCCGAGGATTTAACAAGACTTAATTTCACACGAGACTGGAATGATAGACTGGGACTGCATGTATAGTGTAGGAAACCAAATGGCATCATTTTCTTTTAGAAGAAAACTCCAATGTATTAAAAATGTTGCTGTCTGTCAGGTTATAATAGTTACACGCAGATCCTCTTACATCACATCAGTCATCATAATCACCTCCATTAGCTTTCTGTTGACGACGTCTCCCCTAACTCCTGGTAGCCGGTCCCGAAACAGTCACCCCGTTCTATTTGGCCCCTAAAAGTTACTTAGATTATTTAACTCATTGACAACAAGGTTGTCAGCCTGTTTATAGCTGTTGATTTTAGCCCCAAGCGGCCCCCAATTCCCCCAAATTTACTAGACCCTAACTATATAGACCCCAAAGTCGATCAGGTCGATTTTATCCCATCTAGCCTACACACCAAACTGTATCCGTAGGAATTAAGACATTTTAAAACACACGAAAACACAAAATTACAACATTTTCCGTGGGTAAGGGGTGTCAGATGCCCTTAACAATTTTGGGTCACTTTTTCACCTCACAAATCAGGATGTAAAGTGCCAGCGCCTAACGTACCCCTACATTGAACAATATTATCACAAGATGGCGCTGCAGAAGAAGTTTGGTGCATTAATGTTTTCTCAAATTTTACTGAGTTTGATAACTTTTCAGCTCAGTTTAGCAAGCGTTACCGA
Source organism: Strongylocentrotus droebachiensis (assembly GCA_035222895.1). Classification (NCBI taxonomy): domain Eukaryota; kingdom Metazoa; phylum Echinodermata; class Echinoidea; order Camarodonta; family Strongylocentrotidae; genus Strongylocentrotus; species Strongylocentrotus droebachiensis. The sequence goes on from JAVYIG010001415.1 coordinate 324,232, forward strand.
TGATAACTTCAAGGAAGACCTTCTCATCACGCCTCTTGAAAATGGCTTTGTGAATTCGTATTTTAAATTCACAACGGAATGGAACACCGGTCTCCCTTTGGGTAAGCAGAACAAGATACAGCCCCACTCGTCTACTTTTGTGTTTGTATTATTAATTTGAATTGATGCATGCCGTCATTGTGTGTGTGTTTGTGTATTTGTGTGTTGGCCCTGGGAGGGTGGGTGAATAGGGGGGGGGGGGTGTCAGACTGTAGCCTTACAGGCTTGTTCTATAAAATGTGATATTGATATCATCAAGCCGTACTTGGCATGCATCGATTTACCTGTCCTTTGTCACTGTCGGTTTGTGGAGACTGGAGAGTCAAACATGTGATTGTGAACGCAATCACATTTCAAATATTCCTACACGTAGAAGTAGAAAAGTAACTTACATCATAGCAGGGAGTTGGAATGGATGGAGATACCATCCAAGAGGCCCCTTACTTACTTTACTTTACTTTACTTTACTTTAATACACGATATTGTAGGTCTAAGCCTGTTCATTGATCCAGGATTATTCCATGGTTCTGCTATTTATGGAGGGAGGAGATTGTGTGCTAACATGAGACAACAGACAACTCCTAGACCGGCTCATACAGAATGCTTGCATTCTTTGACCAGTGACTATCAAGTCTATTCTTAAATGAGTTGACCGACCCAGCTGCCACAACGTTTTCTTGGAGACCGTTCCACAGCTCTACGACTCTATTGCTAGAAAAGTATTTTCAGATATCTAGCCTTGAATATTTCTTTTTCAGTTTTCTAGAGTGATGCCAGTTCTATCTTCTGTACTTAGAAGTCATCCGTGGCACTGCATGTCTATTCCCCCCCCCCCCCCCTACCGTTATCCCCTTTATCCCCTCTGAGACCGCACAGCTCCCTGGTAGCACTCACACATAGGAGCATCACTATCCTGGCTATGTAGTAAAATCTGTGCTTTTCATTCTCAACATTTCAAACACCACTGTACAAAACTCAACTGATTTCACTAAAACTTGGTACTTTAGTGACAATTGATGACACCTTAATAGCAGTAAAATACATTTTTTTTAACTTACTGATGTTAAAAAGAATAATTAAAAAATTCAAATTGTAAGTCTAGTGTCAAACTTTGCTTACAGCTGCATCGACATGATTGTGTAGAGTCTATGCGATATTGTGTGGTGTGTAAATATGTGTATAGGTCTAATAATACCCGCCTCACAGCAAGCATGCAGTGCTAGAGGTCAATATGCATTAGCATTGACTCTCTATGCTTTGCTGGAGTGGGTAGCACTAACTTACTATAGTAATTAGTATTATACTAAGTCCTTCCTTTCCACCCACAGCCTAGCCCATCGAGCATGACGGCTTATGTGTCGCAGGCCCATACTCTGGGTGAAAAGTGGTGATAGATTGACAACTTCTAACCTCATCCAACAAATACGCAAACATATAACACAATTTCATTTAGTTGTTTAGATGTCCTGATAATTCCATCAATATCTAATATTTCATTCCCTCTCATTGCAGGTTTGCAAATAAAATTTGGCCAGATGCACATTGATTAAAATGGTTGTGGGCTCTATTTCATGAAATATCTGACGTGGAAACATATATACAAATATATTCTTTAGACGTGTTTAATCGCATTAAATCAAAACTGGTTACTTTTCTTCATCAGAGAGGCTCCACTACAACCTGTTCCCCAAATCCTTGGGCCAGGTGATAAGGAAGCATCAGGTCCAGGAACTACACCTGTCTCTGACCCAGGGTCTATGGAGGCATGATAAGTGGGGTTATCCTCCGGCAGGGGCTCCACCAGGCACCCAGCTCTGGGTCTGGTTCACAGAGGAAACTAGAGAGTAAGTTGGTTGATAGGTCAGGCAAAGCTCAATTTGGAGCACTCTTGTTTGTCTTTAACATGATTCTTTGCTACCATCTATCAATGACATGAACGATTGGAACTGATTGATACACATCTTTAAAACCAAAATCATACATACATGTACACACTTTTACCTACTTTGAATATTAAATTGATTTTGTGTTTGCTGGGGCATCTTGCTTAATTTGCAACTAAATGTAACTCAAAATCACCTATTGAGGACTTTAGTCTTCAGGAGGTATTTCCAATTTTATCGTTTTAACTTTTTTGAGCAAGAGACTCTTGAAGGAATTAGTACACAGTTCTGAATACTGATCAGAGTAGGGAAAATCAAAAGTTGTTATATTTTTAAAACTTCCGAGGACCTGTTTATTGTATAATCACTTGTTGCATAACTGATACAATTCAAAAAAATTGATTACGGTAGATTAAAATGCCCTTTTTCTTTTGTAGTGTTGATCAGGCGTGGGGAGACCTTGTGAATGCTCTCTCTGGGCTCTTCTGTGCATCCTTAAACTTCATCGATGAAACAAATACAGTCAAGCCTGAACTGTCTTTTAGACCACAAGGAATAGCTTCAGGTAAGCCTTGATCAGTTGACTTTCTCCTGTCCTTAGGGGGTTCCCCCTGTTCCTGTAGTCGGTGGGCTGACGGAGGTTTTGTAAGGAAAAGTAACTTCTGACATCGATCCCCTGGACATTATCTGCTTATCTGTAGGTGACAGTAATTTTCTTGATGTTTCACTCTTGATGGATAATACAGAGCTGCCAACCATTACATTTTTCCAGGAATTATTCTGTTTTTTCCTCCAAATTAGGGTAGTACGTATTTATATATATTCATTTTTAATTTTTCACATACAGCATGTCAAACAACTGCCCTAAAATGTTGATTAGATTACAAATTCAATAGAGAACTAAGTTTAAAACATGCTTGAAGAGAAAAATATTCTCAAAAGGAATGAAATGCTGATAATACCAAAATAACAAAAAAATAAAATCTACTTGTAAATAAACTATAGGTCCTAATAAGGAAAAACAGCATTGGAAGTGTTACGGGCGTGGTTGTAAGTTTTGTTTCAATGAATTCCTTTTTTTGCTTGAAATTCCTTTTTTTTTTCCATCATGGTTCATATTTTTGGTCGCACAAGGTTGGCAGCTCTGATAATAGTTTACTTGCAGACTTGCTGCTGGTAACATCCCTTCCTAGAAGAATGTGTGTTGTGTTTTACCAGATCTCAAGTCAGTATGATAATTTGCTACTATGTGTATAAAGGCATTGCTATCATTGTGTTTTTAGAGAGCTATTGTATGACTGTCACACAATTTTGTTTGCTCATTTCATTTGATGTACCTAGAAGCCTATGCTAGAAACACCAGCCTCCTTCGCTATGCCAGCCTTCCTCGTGAGGTCGTCTGCACTGAGAACTTGACTCCCTGGAAGAAACTCCTCCCATGTGACTCAAAGGTACGTGATGAAAACATCTCTTCAATTCAAGAGTAATAATAATAATAATGGTGGCTTCTTATATAGCGCACATGTCCATCACGTTGTGACGCTCCTGCATTTCAATTAATTCCTGCCACGTACCCATTTACATCACCTGGGTTTAGTGTGGCAAATGTAGATCAGTGTCTTGCCAAAGGTCATTAGTGCCGCTGATTTGTACTGCTGATTTGTTATAGAAAGGATGTGACTGAAACACAGAAAATCAAATCATTGTTAGATAATTCCAACTTGATTAATACCTTGCAATAGTATGTAGGAAAGAAGATCTACAGAAACCTCCTCTGCATTTGTCTGATTGTACTCAAAAGTGGAAAAGCATAGAGGAGTAAAGAAAGAAGCAAAAATGCAGTGGTCTTGGTGGAACGTACCATTGATATTATGAATTTCAAATTGGTATCAGATTGTAAACTTTTCATACAAAATAATGATCTTCTGGTCTAGTTTTATTCATTCATTTCATTTTCATTTATTTCCAGGCAAAGTCCCGCCCCCCCCCCCCAAAAAAAAAAAATAATAATGTACAGATCCAAAGTAAGTAAGAAATCCACAGGTGCCTGAGGATAGCCAAAACCAAATTAATTCCTGTTCAATAGGCTCTCTTGAGAGTCTCCTCACTAATCGATGGTGTACAAACATATACAAACAAACATAAATACAAACAATCTCAATTTATACTGACAGTAATAGTGAAGTGACAAAATAATCTTTCAAGTAGAAGACAAGCAATGGAGAGCAATCAGTGCCTCTCAGAAAAGAACAGGGAGATAGAGGACATGATATGAAAGGAAAAAAAGAAGTACCGGTAATCAGAATTGATTAAGAACGTGGGGTTGAAGAGACAGAAAAGTACTCTGTTGTATGTTAACACATATTTACCCTATGAAAGCGTAAAGTTTTTGCTGTATTTGTTATTTGATTTTTTATTTTTATTTTATTTTCTTCTGCATTCATGTAAACATACAGTTTTTCGATAACAATAATAATATAAAGTACAATAAGTATTTTTCTGACAATGAATCATAAATAAGCAAATACATATATATAAATTGTCATTTTCAAAAACGAAATGATAAACTGTCATAAATACTAAATTTCCTCAAGCATGATAAAACATTATAAAAATATTTGCAGAAAAAGGACTGTCATTGTAAGCAGATTGCTTGATAATACGACAGCCCCAGACAAAACTCATGAAATATATTAACACATTAATTAAGCAGAAACGGATAGGTAATTGAATATACAAATTTTTATGATGGTGATGCAGATGAGGATGATGATGAAGATGAAGATGAAGATGAAGATGAAGATGATGATGATGATGATGATGATGATGATGATGATGATGACGATGGTGATAATGATTCGAATGAATGAAAGAAGAGATGACATGATAAAGAATGAAGAGTTGACACAGAAATTCTACCTTGAGTATTTTGATAATAACATCGTTTTAACTTTGGCCTTATATGAGTAGAGGGAGCAACATGATTTAATAGATTCTGGGGTAGAGTTCCATAGTTCGGGACCATGGTGTCTTATGGATCTGTGGGCAATAAGTAATTTCGGGTTTACTAGATGAAAATTTGAGGCATTACTGGTAGGGTAAGAGTGAATAGCTTTATTCATAGTGAAAACAAATTGAAATGAAAGAGGGAGCATATTATTTAATGATCTTAAACTCAATAGTAACAAAACTGAGGTTCTACATTTCACCAGCAAATTCAGGAAAAGTAACCAGATGGATGGCATAGAAATAGACAATATCCTTATCAAGTGTGTCGATGTCGCTAGAAATCTTGGCGTGCAGCTAGACAAAAATCTTACAATGAAAGCTCAAGTCAATAATGTATGTAAAACCAGTTCGTTTGCTCTGCACAAAATTGGAAAAATCCGCCAATTCCTAACCAAAGAAGCTACTAAGCAGCTGGTTCATGCCCTGGTTATATCTCGCATAGATTTTTGCAATAGTTTACTATATTCTCTTCCTGATGTTCACACCAATAAATTACAAAGAATCCAAAACTCAGCAGCCAGACTAATCACTAGAACTAAACGCAGAGAATAACACCCATACTTAAACAATTGCACTGGCTGCCAGTTAAGTCCCGTATTAATTATAAGATCCTTTTACTGACATATCAATGCCTAAACGGTACAGCCCCGTCTTACCTCCAAGATCTCATCCTACAATATACCCCTACCAGAAACTTAAGATCAAATAGAAAATCCCTCCTAGTCGCTCAAAGCACTCAAACTAAATATTATGGCACTCGCTCTTTCAGAAATTCTTCGGCCGAATTGTGGAACAGCTTGCCTGATACTGTCAAACAGGCAAGCACAACAGAATCATTTAAAACTCTGTTGAAGACCTATCTTTTTGTAAATTGTTAATTTTGTTCCAGCTGTTTAGTGACTTCTTTGGTTATAGTATTATGCATGTACATATTTAATATTTCATTTATTTTTCATTTAATTTTCATGTTTTTTCATGTTTAAATTTGTATTACCTGAATTTACAATGTATTACATGTAAGCTATGTAGGAATTGTGTATCATTATTGTTGTTTGTAATTAATTATTTTCATGTATCAGGCATAAATGTTCATTTCTATTCCGCCCTTTTCCTTCTTTTCTAAGCGCATAGGGACTTTCTTTGTGTGAGTGATATGCGCTATACAAATAACGTTCATTATTATTTAAATACTTAAACATGTTCAGTAAACTTTGTAGCGAATTTTTGTTATTGATGTTTCTAGAAAGATTCCTGTTTCTAGAAAAATTCTTCACAACTTTTATCTCTAATTTGTTTCAATCCTAAGGCTGGCCTTGCATCGCTCTTCAAAGCCGACAAGCTGTACAATGCCCACTATCATTCCTTGGCCGTTGATTTACGGCCAGTGTGTCGGTCAGGGGAGACACCCTGTGTGGAGTCTGCTGTAGAGCTGACCCAATCGCTGACCGTCGTCTTCAGACCCTTGGTACAGAGCCGGCAAGGCCCTCGCCAGGATGTGTCCTTGAGGGCGCTGTTTGGCAAGGTCTTGAGCGGGCCATGTCCGATGGCATCCAGCAGTAGAGTTATGGTGGATTTATCCAAGAATCATGTAAGTAAATGGAATGTTTTAATATAAACAAGATTTGTTGACCCTAACAAATATCAATTCAATTCACACCTATACATTGTTGTGATGAAATATTTCCTATGAAAAACTGCAGATTTTGTGTAAATTGTGGTCAGTGTATTTCTTTTTTCATGTTTCACAAAAAGCCTAGCAGCAGATTTATTCATGAGATTTTGTTTAATTAAACACAATCAGAAATTTAGATGTAAATTCCTAGGTATGTAAATCAACAACCCAATTTTCTTTAGAATACCTTCTTTTTACCAAACTATGTGTCATAGTTCAATAAGACTTTTTAGTAACATTTTTTATTGTTTTTATTGGGAACATGATAGAATGTATAATTCAATATGAGTTGACATAGAAAATTGTAATAAGATAAATTCATGTATGCTGTAAGAATGCTTTGTGAGATGATACAATGCTCTTTATTCAATTTTAATGGAATTGTATCATTTGAAAATTAATTTTATCTACCCTTTTTGTTGTTCTCAAGTCCTCCAACCCCTTGACCCTAAGCCCTCCTCCCTCTGAAACCATCATCCAATCCACCACCGGAGAGCGGAGCATCGCTTATGCTGTCTATGATGTCAAGGAATGGTCTGCAAGAAAAGAAACACTCAACGTTGCTCTGAGATGGACCCAAGCTCTCAAATATGGTAATTCATGACAACCCTTCTTCTTGCCTGTATTTTTATTCTCCAGCAATTATTACTCATGTCTATGAAATGCATCTTTGTATTTTTGTTCCTCTTCCTGATAAGATGGTAGTGGATGCATTTTGTGTAAACAGTGTAGAGTGTTTTTTCATGATGAACATTTCAGTATCAGTATAACATCTTTGTTATTGAGTAAAACGTTTTCTAGATATCGAAGCTCAACAAGAAAATATACCGTATAAGAAATAAAAATTTGTGTACATGAAATATTCAGCTTTGTGATTAACGTTTGATGATTCATTTAAACAGTAAAATTACATATACATGTACATGATCGTTCTGACCTTTGCTCCAGCCTTTTTGTCAAATATAACGAGTTATGGCTCATGTTACGATTTGGTTTTAGGTTAGGTTTAGGGTTGGGACCAGGATTGAAGTTAAGAATTCTGTTGGTCTTAGAAACTGACCATAGAGCAATTGTCCCCAGAGTATGTATTATAGATTCAATAAAAAGTGTTCTTGTATGGCACCTGTATCAGTGAAGCGTGATACCTCCTGTACTCCGCTATCACATGCATGTTCCCCTGCTTTAGCACAATCACTATTACCCTTCTCTCACATTTAAAACATCAATTCCTACCAGCTACATATTCATCAAAATGTATTTTTCAATTCTTATTAGGACCTGTTGATTCACCCCCTCTACTGGCGTACCGATACCTGTCGGGCTATGGACAGGAGAAGGGAGGGGTGAGTTGTCTGCTACGGAATAACCTTGAGCAGCCTCTCAAGGTCATATACACTGAGACAATCCCATGGTACATGAGGCTCTACCTACACACTCTACAGATTAGGACCGGAGACAGGACCATTGAACCAGGTAGGAAAGAGTCAATGTTACCAAATTATAAATTCAGCTCGAGTTATGTTTACTATCAGCTCTGTCTGGATGATATAAAAATAAACTACTCGTTGAATAACTAATACTCCGACTATAAATCTACACTTTGATCAAAAATATAATTATACACATACATGGCATATATGATAGAGGTAATAATTGTCTTGGTAGTAGTTAATCGCAGGGGAGTTTGTGACCCATAATAAAGTTTTCTCAAAATACTTAATGGAATCTGGTCATTTCAATGTATAAAGTTGAATTATTATTGTGTGAACTTACACCTAACATGCATTGCTTTCAAGTAGATTAGTTTTTTTAGACTAAAAAACAATGTCAAAGATATTTCAATGCTAATTTTCTGTTATATCATTACGTTTATTATTGTCTGTCATGGTTTAGATTATGTGGAAAGAAATCAAATAAATTCGCTCTGTATTGAGCGACTACTATTACTGTTTTGAGAATTGTTTTCATCTCATTAGTTTTCCTCTCTTGGTATGGACTGTGCGCAGCTAACATTAGCTGTTCTTTATATATTTTATTTTTGTAGTATTGTTTCATATTCAGTGGATTTGCCTTCCACCCTAACATGACTGCTAATATATTATTACCACCACCATCTCATCATCTTTGTACGTAGAGCTTTTGTAATGAATAAATGAATTAACGTTTGTCACTTTGCAGATAATGTAGTGTATGTGCCTGGAAGAGATCGGTCCAACCCCTACATGCTAGAGGTCGTATTGACCCTGCCGGCGACCTCTGACACGACCCTGAGGATAGACTTTGACAAGGCTTTTCTTCGATGGACAGAGTACCCACCAGATGCAAACATTGGATTCTTTATAAAGTATGAGGACTCTCCATCTTGATATCTTAGTGTACTTAAAATAATGAATTATTCTCTTTAAAAATAATATGTAGAGGGGCAAGGCTTGACTAGCACATGTGCTTTTTTTCTCTTCCCATTTATCATCCTTTAATATGTGTTTCGATTCTGTAACATTTCCTTACTATTGTAAAGACATATTTTTGTTGTTACTGATGTTGATGAATAAATAAATCAAATCAATTAAGCAATCAAAATTACATAGCATACTAAGAATGGTAATTGTGATGATTTGTATGGATGACATTGCCACTGACTCTTTATGCAGAGAAGAGGAAGTGGGGGGGGGGGGTATGAAACCTAGTGTATATGGACTCTTTCCAGATGTAGACAGTCTATTAAAAATGTTACTTGGACATTTAAAGGCTGAACTAAATGTGGAGACAAACTGAAGATTAAAATTAAGATGATGACAAAAATAGTACACATAGAAGATAATTCTCAGAGACAAATTTTGTTCAGCCATTTCTATTTATCACTTGAAATATGTTATTTAATTCCTTTTGTTATTTTCTTATTCTGTTTCTAGTTCTGCCATTGTGAGTGTGATGCTTCCACGTGCTAGTAATATATCAGGAGCAGGTATCATTGGTACTGCAGAAAGGTTAGTTACTATCTACTTTTCCCAAACACTCTCCTACCACTTCTAGCAATGTTGATACAATAGTAAAACGCGAATGGATAATGGGTATTTAATCTACCTTGCATGTTTAATGAATGATATAAGACAAGACTAGATGAAAACAACTAGCTATGACATAGTCAAGTAGACAATTTAAGATGTGATAGGTATAACATGTATATTATCACTGACCTTATAGCACACCTTGCGCTTATCCTCTCCAATTATTATAACATTAACTGTAGAAACTATTTAAAGATTCCACAGGGCAATGCATTAGAAGTGGTTTGAGATGAGAGGTTGCCAAAATTAGATATGATTCGAGATTAACTAAAAATGAATCCAGAAATCTGAAATGTAATGGCATTTTCCATTTCTTTGTTAATCCATTCTCTAAGCATCCATTCAAATTCTTCTTATGTTTAAATCATATCTGCAAAAATGATTAATTGAGAGAGGCTAATGTTGATGAGATAATTTTTGCACATCTCAAATGACTTGAATTATTGGTTTATTTCACATGGAATATAATATTTCATTATTTGAATCTACAGTGAATTTAATATATAGTGTATTCATCTCTTCGTCCCTATATTAATTGCACATATTGTGAGTGACAACAATGATGTCATGTCCTCTCTTTTCGTTCCGCAGTGATGTCAATATGGCATCCAGCTTCTTCTTGCGGCTGTACACTGAGCCTCTGTTAATCCAGCTTCCTACGCCTGACTTCAGTATGCCATACAATGTAATCTGCCTGGCTTGTACAGTGGTTGCCATAGGCTTTGGCTCTCTCCACAACCTCACCACCAGGAAGTTTGACTTTGTGGACAAATCCAGCAGCGACGGCGGCAGTTTGGTGACGAGGTTGCTTGCAAAGTTCAGGAAGAAGAAGGATGATGGAGGGAAGGAGGGAGGTGGGGATGGGAAGGAGGAGAAGAAGAAAGAGCAAACAGGGGATGAGGGTAGTATACAAAATTCAGGAGATAATGATGTAGATACGTGATGAAGGCTTTGGATTTGATGTTGTAATTGTGGCTTTTGTAATGTAAATTGGGTTATACATCTGAAATCCCCCCAAATCCTCATGCAGTGATTTGAAAAGTAGTAGAGTCTGTGGCATGTCAAGATCAACTCTTATTCTGTTCACTCATGTACAGATACTATTTGACAGCTTAAAATTTTGTAAAGACTGGTTTAATCATTTTAATGTCTTTCTTAAACTGAGGGGGATAAAAAGAATAATCATTGCCAGCAAATTCCATGTTTTGAATAGGTAATTGTTTCTTTTGTTAATTGTATCTCTTTTTTCTGATTCTGTTTTCATTTTCATTTTGGAAACTTGCTGGGAGGATAAATGTCAACGGTACCTAGAATATTCATTTTTAGATGGAAACAATTGACATATTGATTGTTTTTATTCAATCTCCTGATACTTTGGATGGATTTTTCATCATATGAAGAAAAAAAAAGTACATTTAACATGAACTGTATACATGCTTTTGTATCATGGCTTGATAATCACTTTAATTTGAATTTGTGGATATAAATTTATCACTTTTTAATTGGAAATAGAAAATCATATTTCCCTCACATATCATAATGCTATGTTCAAGGTTATACAGAGTATTCGCGTCTGCTGCTGTAAGTTTGGAGGAATGGGTAGATATCATTCAATATGGTTATATGTTATCTTACTTTGAAAGAATAAGAATTATAATTTTGAGCCAGGTGTTCAAACTTTTATGTTTGTATAAGTACATGTTTTGTTTGTGTATGGTTTTGTAAATATGGCTGCGGTTCTTTCATTGCTATTCTTATCTTCTCTTTGTAATTTGTATGGGATGATGCATATATTTTCATAGGTCATGTTAAGACTGTTTACGATTGAGATAAGATTGATTGCTCTAACATTCCTTTACAGTCAAACCTCCTTCAGTGACCACCTGTATAGAAAGACCACATTTGTTTGTTTCCCTTGAAAATGGTTTCTCATTGAAAAATGTACTAAAGGAACCTGTGCATATAGACCACCTAGCTATAAAGACCACTTTCTTGTCTCTCTTGGGTGGTCTTCATAGACAGGTTTCACTGTATTATGCAGCCTCAGGTAGAATACTAATGGACTTTAATTCTTTACATAGTCAGCAAGATTGAGTAATGAATATATAGACACTAGCTGAAAAGAAATTGTATTTCAATTGATTGACAGCCTGATATTGAGTTTAATGATTACCGGTACTGTTATTTTGATGCTAAATACCAAGGTACTTGTGTAAGCATTTTGATAAACAGCTTTCCATTCCCATCTTAAAGCATGTTATGAAATTGTAATACAATAAGTTCTTTGACATAGTGCTCTTACAAACTGAACTGTTGTTATACAGCGCTTTACATCATTGATAGATTATGAAACGCTAACTAGTAATTCTTCTAAGCGTTATACAAATTATCATTGCCTGACCTTTACCTGTCATGATAGGGAAATGGCAGCTCCTTAGAAGGATATTATCTCCTTGAAATAACATTCTTTACTGCATTTATGGACCTTTTCAAGTCAAGATTACAGAGTAATTGTCCATTTGTTTCTAAAATGTCATGTTTTCTATCTTTCCTGCTTTATCTCAAAACACATGTGTCTTGTTGCCATATCTTGTAACTTTTGTGCAAATGAATGTGACTACATTAGAGCCTTATTATCATGCAATTTTATATCAAATAAAATTTGATGTCAACAATCTCCATCTCGTCGTAGTATGTGTTTGTTATTATTGTAGTCTTGCAGAATGGTAAAACTTGTTGAAAGATATTGTTTTCATGAAAAGGATATAAATTTACACAAAGTTTCATAGGTTACTGAATCAGTCTGGATAATGGGCATTGCTGCCATACTTTTACAATGGAAATATCTCATTTAATAAAATACATGTAATAAAATATAGCTTATTTTCATCTAAATAAATTCATATTTTGGTTTGAAAGTAAAGTTGGCATAAAGATTTTGATAGGTTGAACTATACGAGGGCTCCTCTCACTCTGACATTATTAGTTGAAAGTTCATTATCTTCATAAGTTAGAAAAAGTATACAGAAAGAAGCACACAAAGTTACTTTGTAACGTTTTTAAGTGACAATAAGCAAGTTCTTATAGAGCAAATTGTCTAACAATAAATTTGTAACTTCAGAGCTATTGGTTTCATTCTTAAATAATGGATGATATTATTGTATCAGAATTATTCAACATTATATTCCACATGCAACATATGATGTTAATGTATTCTCTATTTGCTGCAGACGTGTTGCAAGATTTGATGATTTTTATTTTCGGTACCCACTCTTCTTCTTCTTCTTCTTCTTCTTCTTCTTCTTCTTCTTCTTCTTCTTCTTCTTCTTCTTCTTCTTCTTCTTCTTCTTCTTCTTCTTCTTTCTCTTCTTCTTCTTCTCCTTCTTCTTCTTCTTCTTCTTCTCCTTCTTCTCCTCCTATTTCTTCTTCTTCTTCTCCTTTTTCTTCTTCTTCTTCTTCTTCTCCTTCTCCTCCTCCTCCACCGATCCTCCTCCTCCTCCTCCTTCCCCTTCTCCTCCTTCTCCTCCTCCTCCTCCTTCTCCTCCTCTTCCTCCTCCTCCTCTTCCTCCTCCTCCTCCTCCTTCTTCTTCTTCCCTTTGTCTCCTTCTCCTCTTTCTTCTTCATGGTTTGGTATACTAATATTAGACGTGTAGATTTGCAATGGTACATCTACTAGGTATTAGAGAGTGAACCCGGGGTCCACCACCCACATTCCCGCCCCTTCGTTTGGGAGTAGACCTACCACCTTGCAGAGGTGGACATCAGGCGATGTTGTCCAGAAGCCCCAGATATTTTACACTCCGCTTGTCCCGCGGGACGGAGCCCTACCTGTTCATCAGTTCTAGATCTTGTGCAATTATTTCAGACATGGGTGTCGATCCCGGGGGGGGGGGGTGGGGGGATATATCCCCCCCCCCAATATTTCAGGTGGGGGGGATTGAATTGAATTGAATTGATATCTTTATTTATACACGGTTAAAAAAGCCCAAACAGTTACAAGACTGATTTCCATTGGGGCCGTGTGAAACAATGTAAATACATCGCATTAACATAAACATGATAATGGTATATCAAATGACATATTTAAAACAAACAAGAAATAATAAAAATAAATATCTAAAAAAGTAACGATAGAATAGTACTGCCGACAAAGTATATATATATGAATAACAATAATTATGAGTGTCCAAACAAGAGTACTGTAAATATACTTCAAATTAAAATAGGTAATACAAATTGTTACTAGTGCATATAAACTGTCAGAAATGATATATACAACAAATAAGATAAAATGCGAATGGTCAAGATACTGCATTATAACAATTAAGGATACGATTACAATTTTATTTTATTATAGTCAGTAAAAGAACACTTGAAAGTGAATTAAAATAACAAGCACAGCAGATAAATGGCCTGTACAATCATCCCCCCCCCCCAATAATTCACCATCAAAAAATAAAATCAAGAGAAATATTGATGATGAGAGCCCGATGAGAGTAGTTAATGGTTATTACTCGCAAGATGACCATGCATCAATATACACATTTTGCTATCTCATTTTCATAATAAATACATATATACGAAGTAAATGAGACAACCCTATATGAGACAAGAATAAATTGAATTCTCGCTCATACGGCTTCATCAGTAATTGATGAATTTATTCAATTTGTTCAATCAACAGCATCATAGAAATGCAGTGCGCCAAATGCAAACACGCAGCGTTAAAAAAGAACGAGCTAAATGAAAAGCGCAAAGCGCAAAAGTAGCAATCTGCAATGCACATCAGACAATCCTGGACAGTGTAAACATAGATGAGCTCTGTGACGAATTCGTGATGAGATCGGAGACAAGGAGAAAGCTTTCGCGCTTTGCGTGGGAGCGGGGAAACTGAATTCAGACAAGGATTTAGAGTCGAGAACGGTACAGCGAATCGTCTTCTTTCTCTAATAATTTAAAGAAACGTTAAAGCTTCCGCGCTTCGCGCGAGTGGGGGGGGGGGAATGAATTCAGAAAGGATTAAAAGTTGAGAATGGTACAACAAATCTTTTTTTTTTTAAATAATCTAATGAAACGTCAAAGGTTCCGCGCTTCGCCCGGGAGGGGGGGGGGGGGAACTGAATTCAGACAAGGATTAAGAGTCGAGAATGGTACATCGAATCGTCTTCTTTTTTTAAAAAACTAATGAAACGTCAGGGCTTCCGCGCTACGCGCTGAGGAAGGGGAACTTGATTCAAACATGAAGGATAAAGGGTCGAGAATGGTACATCGAATCGTCTTCTGACATTAATAATCTAATGAAACGTCAGAGCTTCCGCGCTACGCGCGGAGGAAGGGGAACTTGATTCAAACATGAAGGACTAAGAGTCGAGAATGGTACATCGAATCGTCTTCTTTTTTTAAAAAACTAATGAAACGTCAGAGCTTCCGCACTACGCGCGGAGGAAGGGGAACTTGATTCAAACATGAAGGATTAAGAGTCGAGAATGGTACATCGAATCGTCTTCTTTCTTTAATAATCTAATGAAACGTCAGAACTTCCGCGCTACGCGCGGAGGAAGGGGAACTTGATTCAAACAAGGATTAAGAGTCGAGAATCGTACATCGAATGGTCTTCTTTCTTTAATAATCTAATGAAACGTCAAAGCTTCTGCGCTTCGCGGGGGATGGGGGAAACTCCCCCTCCCTGCACCCAACCCCCTAGGGAGCGCGCTTCGCGTGCTCACTACCGCCCCCTAAAATGAAATCCTGGCTACGCGCTTGGGGAGGGGGTGCAACCTGCCACACGCTTCTACCTCTTGGTTGCTTTGATCCATTGCCGAAAATATTTTGGCACCTATCATCCCACCCAACCACGGGTACAAATCGACACCCTTGATTTCAGATCTACTTATATTTGCAAATTACACACATAAAAAATAACAAAAAATAACTTTATTAAAACAGCTGTAACAATGGCAGTGGCGGATCCAGGGGGGGGACCCCCCCCCCCCCCTTGAGAACAAAATCATGTAAAATCACGTGATTTTTTACCTTTTTGGGGGGTTGGGCCCCTCCCCCCTGGCGCTCAAGGGGGGGTGCAAATTGAAAAAATTTCGAGGACCAAAAAAAAAAAATGTGCTCACTACCCCCCCCCCCCCCCCCCCCCCACTGAGCGACTTTTCGGCCGGCGCGATTTTCCAATTTTCGGGAGCAAAAAAAAAAAAAAGTGCTCAC